>JAQPPZ010016558.1:0-375978 GCA_028583015.1 Wollemia nobilis
TGAGGGTATCCTCCTTCATTTCTTAGAGCATCAAGAGTCATTTTAGGCAATCACCCAAGCACACAATGGTACTTGTACCCATTTCAATGGCATGGCCATCACTAAGTGCATTATTCACATGGGCTATTACTGGAAAATATTAGAGTGAGATTTTTGTGCATATATTAATAAGTGCATGAAGTGTTAACACCATGCTAACTTGACACATGTACCTTCTCAATCCTTATAATTGATTCAATCGGCTTGGTCGTTCTCGCAATGGGGGTTGGATTTAATCAGGAAAATATCACCTACCTCCTTGGGCCATCACACATTTATCATTATAGCTACTAAGTATTTCACAAAGTGGGTGGAAGCAATTCCCCTTACCACTATGACAAGATCCCACATCACGGAGTTCGTATTGCATAATATCATTTGTCATTTTGGTATTCCATCCAATATCATCTCCGATAATGGGATATCATTCAAGAAAAAATATGTGCATGATTTAATAGCAAAGTATAATATCCAACATAGCTTTTTAATGCTATATTATCTATAAGCAAATGGGCAAGTAGAGGCATTGAAAAAAACACTAATTGTCATTCTTAATAAAACAGTTAAATAAAATCACATAGATTGGCACACACAATTACCCCTTTATCTATGGATTTGGATATCCATAGGGACCACTCTATTTTTAATATTGTATGACCATCCTCAAGACTTTCAGGTTGGTGACCTCATTCTAAAATAAAACCAACAAAATTTTAATATTTCACCCCATCTACAGGATAAGTTTATGGTAAACTGATTAGGTCCTTTTGTCATCACTAGTCATATCAGTCCCAAAACATATCACCTAGCCTCCCTTAAAGGAATCGAGGATCCTGAACCCTTGAAAATCCTTCATATGTAGCATTTCCATGCCTAGAGTGCTTTGGCACACCCTAAAAGGCTCCAAGGGTGTCTACGCACCACTTGGTCAATCCAAAATGCTCCTAGGTGGTCTATGACCATCTAGGTCACCCCAAAAGTTTCCAAGGGTTTCTACAACCTGATTGGTCAACCCAAAATGCTCCTAGGTAGTCTATGATCATCTAGGTCACCCCAAAATGCTCCAAGGGTGTCTACAACCCACTTGGTCAAACCAAAATTCTCTTAAGTGGTCTATGACCATCTAGGTCACCCCAAAAGGCTCCAAGGGTGTCTATGCACCGCTTGGTCAACCCAAAATGCTCCTAGGTGGTCTATGACCATCTAGGTCACCCTAAAAGGCTCCAAGGATGTCTATAACCTACTTGGTCAATCCAAAATTCTTCTAGGTGGTCTATGATCATCTATGTCACCCAAAAATGCTCCACGGGTGCCTACAACCTGCTTGGTCAACCCAAAATGTTCCTAGGTGGTCTATGACCATCTAGGTCACCCCAAAATGCTCCAAGGGTGTCTACAACCCACTTGGTCAACCAAAAATTCTCCTAGATAGTCTATGACCATTTAGGTCACCCCAAAATGCTCCAAGGGTTTCTACAACCTACTTGGTCAATCCAAAATGCTCCTAGGATGTCTATGACCATCTAGGTCACCCCAAAATGCTCCAAGGGTGTCTATGCACCACTTGGTCAACCCAAAATACTCCTAGGTAGTCTATGACCATCTAGGTCACCCCAAAAATCCCCAAAGGTATCCATAAGACCTTTGGTCACCCCAAATTCCCCAATGGCCCCCAATAAGCCCATTGGTCACATGCACATACATATATATCAATCAAAAATTCAAAAGCATCATCAAAACATCAAAAATACAAAAATATTATATTTCATCAAGTTGCATATCATTACATTATACAATCACTTGCATTAGGCATACTCGTCATTACACTTTGCATTTTAGAATTTCTCATACATGTCTAGAACTACGACTGTACACTGGTCATTATTCAAAATCAATGTTGTTCAAGTCATCATTCAGATCATTTCATGTTTCACTTATCATATCCACTTATATTTCCTAAATTTCCATATTAGTGTTTGTTTCCCTCTACCTGGTCATTTGTTTTAGAATTTCATTAGGGTTTTTGGTCACTCAACCATCTCTAGTTTTCTTTTTAGATTTTATAGAAAGCTATCCTGATTTTTAGGAGGTAGAGTCTTGCTTAGATCGTACCTTTTTATACATCAGAATCCCAAAATATTTTCAAACTAATAAATCGATGTTTTTCATAAGGAAAGATGAAACCTACTAAGTGGTCTAGGTTACCTTAAGAAAAAAATTTATCTTGCTCATCCCCCTATGTGAACAGTTCAAGAATGCTTAGAATTGACAAAAGGACAAGCTCCTCCTTACCCAATTCCCCAAAATAAATAGTGGTTTTCACCACTATCAAAATAAAAATCCCTCAAAAAGAAAAAATCAAAAGCAAAATAAATAGTGGTTATCACCACTCCCCACATCCCTTTCTCAAAGAAAACAAAATACAAAATAAACTATGATTTTTATCACTACATATGAGCAAATATCCATGAAATCAAAAAAAAAAAAAGAAGGGAGTCATGAACTTGAATCCTTGGAATTCTTAGCATTTGACAAACCATTAGGTGATCCTCATTATAGGTTTGGTGGCATAAAGCATTCCTGGAAATGGCGGTATCCTTATGCATGATAATATATCTATCATATTAGCATTTTGCATGTGTGTAGACCAATGTTTACATGCGAATGAACTAGTTTTTGGTAGCCTTTACTACCTAGTAGTCTAATCCAAATAAGTACAAAACCTATGATCATGATATTCATAGGGTGATATTCAGTACATATGGGATACGCTAATCCCATTTTGCACTAGGGTAATCTTATGCTTATCACAAAATGAACTCAATTGCGCACATAGGGATATTGAGTATCTTGGTCATCTTAGCAGATCGTACCTTATAAAAAAGTTAGGTAGGGATAGTATATAAATTTTAACCTGTTGACTAGAGTATTTTAGTCTCATGAAAACATCATATACATCTTATGATATCCTATAATTCATTCCATTTTATCACATGTACGTCGGTCTACATTTTCACAAATACATTACATAGTCTCATGACAACATTACATATGAACTGATGAATTCTATATAGTCTATGGTGCTAACATAGTATGTCCTATAGTATACATTTCATCATCTAGATCAATATATCATCCATATCATCATACATCCATGCATGTACATCAAATCAAGTCATATTATAACATATACATACATGATAGATATCCATAAGCATCTCATAAATCAAATAAACACATTGCATACCTCTCATAAAACAATAAACACATGATGATAAAATATAAAATCTCATATATATATATATATATATCTATATATGTATGGGGAAAAAATATACATCATATTTCCCGTAGGCTACAATAAAGTGGGTCCTCAAACCTTACAATCCTAAACATCCAAAAATACAAAAAGAGTCACAAGAGCCTCAATCACCATGGTCACATAGAACCGATGCTATAGCTTGCACTCCCATCTATAGTTTGAGTTTGATGCAAACTCCCATAACTGATACCACCTACCATTTCTACCATACATCTAGATCTAGGTGCCTCCATCCTAGCTAAATACTACCCTATCCTACTCATCCAACTCTGGTGTGATCCACTAATAGTTGAATCATCTGGTAGGCACCCACCAAGGTGCACTACCTCATTCTCTAGCTCATCCATGTAGGTCCACCCCTTTTGGTACCATTATTGATAGGTTTCCACTATGGAATGGAGCCACGCCACATCTTACTACAACCTAGACACATCCTCACTATTGGATCTCTCTCACCTAGGACTTTGTGATCTCAGCTATACTCCTAGAGCCACTATCTCTACTTGATCATACTACACCTATATTCAAAGGAGATATCTCTCCTGCTTGATCCTGATCGGCTCATCCCATAGCTCAACCTTCATATCATCACATACCACCTACTATGTCTGTACCCCCTAATTCCTAGTATCATCATCCCCAAAGTCACCCTGATCTCCCAAGTCCAAGAGGTCTACCTAATCATCTATTGTGTGACGATGCCCATGCCACTCACCTACCTTGACCTGGTCCTCATTAGGAGCCTCTTTATGAGCCTCCTCTATCACCCCTACTGCATCATACCCCAATAACCACTCTCCTTGCCATTGGTAAATCATCCACTAGGAGTCATACTCCTATTTAGTACTGGAATCATCCAAATCTGGAATGTCCACTACAAGAATCACATCCCCTCTAATCGCCTCCACCACCGACCACCTTAGTGTCTTCTCATCCCCATAGTGTTGATAAACTACTAGCTCATTGGGAAATCATTATTATAGCCTAAACTATCGTATAACCTAAGCATATGTAAAGAAATCCCACTTTATCCCGTGTCAGCCAACCAGCCATCTCCCTCGCCTCACTCAGCAAAGCTACACCTTAGCATCAAACCATGCTAGGAAATCCCTATAGGGTCTCTAGAGTACATCCATTGCACTGAGTCCTACAAAATATTGGGTATAATGACCCAAATCACATTCCCAATGTCGAATCTATCCTACCTCCTAGTCCTGCTACCATAGGATCCCATAGCCTATCTCTCAGTCTACTAGCTATACCTGCATCATCCATGGTAGTCCTTGTGATCTATCCATCACTATATGCTTCCATCTCTAAACATGTAGTAGAAAGCTACACCCCAAGAATTTCCACCCATGGGAGAAGATATCGTACATCTCGTCATACATATATGCTAGTAGTGTAATCTCATATGCCATAACTAGTTGCAACTCCACAATGTACCCTTCCAGAGTAAATACTAGCTCTAGAAGGTTCTAAGAAAACCTAGTACCTGATGAGTCTTGTAGTAGCGTATTAGATATCAATTTCATCAATAGAACATGCCTCATGCCCAGTACCCTAGCCTCCACTGAAAGAGTCCCCTATCACCTCCTCCGTGGTCCTACCAAAGTACCTCTCCATAACTGCCTCTCTGGTCATGATAAGTAGACACAATCGCTTGCCCCTCTATTGAAATGTAAAATATCTGATAGATATCCTTCACTATCACCATCATATCCCCTATTGATAGGTGGGATGTGTTGGTGCATAGGTCCCATAAGTTAATCAACACAGTCAAGTAGGCACGATCACCCACCACCAGCTCTAATTGCATTACCTACTTGAGGCCAATGGCATCAAGCCACTTCTAGTCGGTATTTGTCAATATGTCTCTCATGGTATCAAAGAGGGTCCAAACTTGACATTGACTCTTAACCACTTGGCAAAGATAAGTTGGTCAATAACAAGCCCCAAATAGGCTTCAAAATACCTCAAAAACACCCAAAAAGGACAAAAAAGGGCCCTTTTTCAAGCTATTTTGTGGTCGTCCCACCTAGGTATGTCCCCTAAATCAATGAATATCCCACCCAAGGATGGTCCCTAAATAGCCTAGGTTGGCCGTCCCACCCAGGGATGACCCCCAAATTGGGCAAAATCGGGCCTTCTAGGCCCTCAAAAATAGGAAAAATTAAGCAATAAAAAACCATAAAAAGCAATAAAATTGCACAAAAATACATAAATAAGCATAAAAAATTGTAGATCATCCCTAATTAGGTTCAATTACTAAAAATTTAGTGTGCTCCATCGAAAAGCAAAAACAAGCAATAATTCCATTGTTACTTAAGCATAGTGCAATAAGAAAGTCAATTCTTACCCATATTTCATCGGCCCCGTCACTAGATGATTCTGTATGCTAGATCATGGTGACTGTAAGATGATTTTAGTAGCACTTCACTACTTAGAATCTTTATTCTCCTCCTAACCTCTAAAGTTGCAAAGTTCCAAATGCACAAATGAGCCCAAATGACCCATTTTTTGCTAAAATAGCCCTCTTAGGGCCCTGACCATCCCTAGATAGTATGATCAGCCAATTGGCTGATCGTCCCACCTTGGGATGGTTATAAACTATGCCACCGTCCCCCATGGGATGGCCACAAGAAAATCAGCTCAAAATAGTTTAAAAATACACCAAAAGGGGTCCAAAACCCACCAAAAATAGCTCAAATTTGGTCAAATTTCATAAGGGATAAAAATAAATCCAAAGTGCTCATGTATGAATGGAAAAGTATTTACTTCCAACCCTAAGAAGGCTATTTTTGCTAGATCACCCCACGAGAATAAATTTTTTTAGCTCCTTTCTTCCATACAACATCAGAAAAATCAATAAAATCCCCTCAACAATGCTCTATTTTTCAATGAGTAGAACTAAAGGAAACCCTATCCAAGTCATATGGGTCAAGTGACTCATCGATTTAATCACTTTTCATTCCCTCAAAAACTCATTTCTTGAGGGGGTAGTCAAAATCAACAAGCATAAAATCAATCATGCAAATTGCATTCGTCCAATGAATCTTTGACAAAGATAATCATGTCCCTGCTTGGGGTAGTAAACAAGAACAAATTTCCAAATGCTTGGCATTTTAGTATCATGAAGGAACTCGATATTTTCTGCTTCATGATTGAATAATATCTAATATCAAGTCAAACTTACTAGAAAGGTTGTACTTGAAGAAAGTTCCTTAGCTCGTTAGAAGAAAGGATTCAAGAACGCATGCTCTTTCCACAATTGGGGCATCAAAAGTTGGTTAGGTTATTTAATAACCCTAATCATTCAATATTTTAGTCATCTATTTTTGCTTAGCGCTTTGTTTCACACAACCATCTCAAAAAGGGGCATTTGTAGATACTAAAATCTAGTCAATCTGATTAGGTGATCAAGACAATGTTTAATTGACACCATATGGCCCCCTTGAGAAACCCTCAGAGGTTTTACAGTGGTCCTAACCACTCTTGGAAGGCTCTAACCAACCTTTTGGAGATTTTTTGCCACATAGGCATGACCATCATATTCTAGGATGATCATATTTTATGGTCATCCCACCCAGGGATGGTGGCAAAATGGTCATCCTAGGGTGGGATGGCCACAAGATTTGACTCCCAAAAAGTCAAATTTGGATAAATGGCACCCAAAAACTGCTACTTGTCCCACACTTTCAAGCATAAAAGTCAGAGGGCATAGCATCCTTATGACATACTACATGAAGGAGCCCAAATAGGGATATTATCTCCCCCCTCCAATGCATGTCACCCTATTGGCCAAATGGTCCCTCTTGCCATGCATTCCCTTGTATGCCTTCTCACCCAAAGTCTCCCTTTGGCTATAAAGTGGATTCATTTTCCACACAAGAGAAAGAGAGGAGTTTTAAGACATATCAACGAAGTGTTGCAAATATTTCCCCTCACCTTTTTGTGCCTTTTCTCTTGAAATCTCTACCTAGCGAAGGAGGTTTGCGAGTGAACTAGGAGGCGCAATTTATTTATAAAACCAAAGCATCTGAGTGAATTTCACCACCAAATTTGATTAAAACACTATTTAGGAGGTCCCTAACCAATTCACAGAGGAATTGGTGATAAAATAAGTGTAAAATTGGTGGTCATCCCACCCTAGGATGGTCCCTATTTTGTGACAGTCCCCACCATCCCTGCAAGGGACAAGGATATATATATGTAAAAATTTTCCACTATTATTTTTTAGTCATATTCTAGACTAGTATATGAACATTTTGTCCAAATTTCATGCAATTTGGAGCTATATTGTGCGAGATATCATATTTTTAAATGTTTGCAGGCTTTCGGGGACCATCTGAAGGTGCACAAGGATTTGTACCCTATTTTTCAAATATTATCATATGGGTTCAATTAAAATCATGTTTTATGAATTATTTATAAGTTTCATTCATTTTGGATATCTTTAGGCCCATAAATTGCTTACTTTGAATTTTGTAGGTTGGAAAAGTGCATTGCAATTATGCCACATCATCAGATGTAATTTTGGTTTTATTTCAGTAATATCTTCCCAAAACCATCTATTTTACATACCTCTACAATTTTAAGTTATTTGGAGTTTATTTAGATAAGCATATTGCATATTCACGTTTTCTAGTCTTTTAGTGCCTGTGGGGATTGCATATTTTCACCATACACACTTGCTATTTAATAAATATGGTTTCCTTGTGTGTAGATGCAGGTCTTACAGTGTAGAAGGAAGGAATACAATATTAGAACATCAAAGAACAAAGCAACATCACCATAGGTTTTCCCACCTCAATTGTGGGTATGCGAAAGAACATTGGAAGTGAACACAAGTGATTGAAAGGACTCGATCCTTTGGGAACCCCATATTTGTAAATAATTGTATCAAACTAAGAGCCATCAATGGGACATCTATATAACCATTTTTATGATTTACCAAATTAAATAAATAGAAATATTCTTGCACTTATTTGGCTTATATGTTTGCTTGAATCTGTCCTTTTGTAATGCTTAATCAATAACATATATAGATGCATATTGTTTAGCATTATTAGGTGCACCATTTTTCCCTTATTTCACCTGAATTGGACTATAAGGAGAAAAAAAATCCTATGAAAGGTGATCTATATTTGGCCTAGGAGGCAAGTCCCGATTAGGCCTAGGAGGTCTAGGAGGCAACACTTGGTTAGGCCTAGGAAGCCTATTTTGATCAAAATTAGGTTACCTATGATGAACCCCCTATCTATGAGTACTTGGGGTAGGGATCCTATTGCATAAGGTATCTTGAATTTTTTGTTCAATTCTTTGTTTCTCTAATTGATGCTAGTGATTCAAGCATTTTTTATCTAGCTAAAGTTGATTGAATTGAGCTTGGCAATTAGCATATCTTTTAACCACTTGGTTTATCTATTTAGTTGTGCGAGGTCTATGAGACCTAGCACTATTACCATGATGCCTATATTATTCAAGAGGATCTAAAAGATCAACTATGAGCTTCCCTCAATTGAGAGAGGTCATGTTCACTTGAGGCTCACTCCTAAACATGACGTTCTTTATACTTAGCTGGCATAGAAGCACACCATGCTTGTGTGGAATAATTAAACTGAGGATAATCAAGTATCTCCTCATATATTACTTCATCAATGAGGAAGGTAAGGGCTAAATTTTCTCACCTAGGGTGATGAGTATCATACTCATATTGGTACTTATACTTCGTAGACCTATTAGGGTGATTTAAGGGTGTATTTTGATCATTTGGCCCTACCCAAGGTGTGTAATCTTGGTATTGCCTGTGGGTGGACCAGGTAGACTGAGAATGCACATGAATGTATGATATTGCTCTATTTTTTTGCACCTCAATTCATTGTTGCAATTATTGAAAGAAGTCATGTGAAGTGTATATATCTAGAAATTAAGTTCCTTGATTAGCACCAATACCTGTAGGGGTGTCCCGAGTAGGGGTCCCTTTTAGGTTAGGTTCTTGATTTGACATTATAGGACTTGGGTGAGTAGGAGGCCACCAAGAAGGTATAATAATATCCTTAGGGTCAAATCAAATATGGTATACATCTCCTTGCCTACTTTTCACAATGTCAGCCCTTGAATGGACTTGGCTGTGGGTGCATAGCATAACTACTTCCTTCTAAACTCTACGTGATTATCTCCTCTACAAATTATAATTATTCAACACACAAAAATAGAAACACATAATAATACAAGTGTTTATCTCTTTTAAAAATTTATATGTGTTCCTAAAACTGTTTGGTGTGTTTTTGATTTGTTGTTTTTGCAAAGAGATCTCTTTTCACTTGTTTGAAGATTTTTGATGTAATTATCAATTTTTTTAAATGAATTTACCTGTATACTTGTAGCTTGAAAACCAAAAATGAAATTTCGGTTACATAAACCAACTAAAGTATGGATATGAAAACCATACCTGATCAAAGAGCATAGGTCCTACCAATACTTACCCATATTGATCGTGGGCAGTGATACACCCTCCGAAGAGGAGTGTGTACTATTTTCATTGGCTAATATGGTTCTTGGAGTTGGATTTTGCCAAAAATAGGGTTCACATAATGTGATCCAATGTGTGGAGATGAAGCCCACCATCGTTTATCTTTATTAGTGGTTGGGGATGAAATTCCAACTCACTTATGTTAAAATGTGACATAGTGTGTGTGGTTACTTTTATACTTAAATAAAGTAAAACAAGAGAGCATTCAATGATATTTCACTAAATGCAAAAGAAAATTTCACTTTCGTAAGTATTTAACAAATAAGGGAACCTAAAAAATGCATATCCTATATGGCAACCTAACCATTAGGTAGGTTGCAAGAAATCAGACCATACAAGTGCATACTTAAGCTATTCTTTTCCCTATTTTTCTTCTTTTTGTTGTTTTGAAATTTAGGAAAAGTGAAATCTACCTTTCAATCAACAAGGAAAATAAATAAAAAGATAAATTTAACCTTCCCTAAATAGTACTAATGCAAAGTGAAGGTTTGGATGTATACCTTGCAAACCTAAGATGCTGCTGTTTCTGTAAATTTGAGCTGTAAAACCCCTATTTTGTGGCCATCCCAGGGTGGGATGACTAAACATTTGGGGGCTACCCCTTTGTGGGATGGCTGCTATGGCCATACCTGGGTGTTCCAATTAGGAAATCAAGGGTTGTTTTAGGCCAAAATGGCCAAAACCTACAACTTTTCAAGGACCAAAACAAAGTCAAAACTTGCAAAAATGAAACAAGATAAGGGTCCCACCGTGATTGCCATTTTAGAGCAAAAAAAATGGTGCACCTAGAAAAGGGAAATGAAATTTATCTATTGTTCTATTTAAGAAATCAAAAGTGAAAAATGTAAGCATAAATGATAAATAAATGAAAGAAATGGGGGATTATATTTATATTATTTCATTTGTCAAATACATGGTTACAAAACATCCCCTTGAGGGATCTTAATTGATACAATCCATTACAATGTCCAAAGAATATAATCCTTTCAGAAACCCAACGTGCATTTTTAGTGTCTTCCTCACACTCAATATTTGAAGAGTGGGTTGTTTCTACTACTATGATGTCTATCCATATTCAAACTTGTAGCTCCTTCATTGTACGTTGGAATACCTGGATCTATAAATAAGAAACTAAAATTGATTAATAACATGTATGAATTAAGATAAAATCATAAACATGCATGCAAAATTGAATACAAAAAGTGTAATGGATGTTTTAAAAGTGTAATGGATGTTACAAAACTATTTCAAATTGAACCAAAACTTAGCATAATGCACATTATCTATTTTAGGAATTCTTTATGCAAAAATTTAAATGAAATTGCAAGTAGAACCCATGGCCATCCCTAGGTGTTACAATTGGAACTGTCATCACAAAAAACCTAATCAAAGGTCCAAAACTACTTCAAATCTCACAAAATTCTACTATGATGTATGTAAAATAATTTAGAAATGATCTACATTGAAATTGATCCAAAATTCATGGTCATCCTTGGGTTTTCCAATTGGGACTATTAACCATCCTAGGTGGGGATGAACACCAAACCTGGTGGTTTTTATCACCAGTTCCTTAGGGATCTAGTTCACAATACTGCTAGGGGTGTTGCAATCAAATTTGGTAATCTAAATCATAGAAATGGGTGTGTTTTGGAGTGGATTTGTGTATTTGGGGATGTATTAGAAACTCCTTTGATTGATGAAGATTCCAAGGGTAAATACGTAGGTAAAATGAGAGAGTAAATGTATTTTGGAGAGTGTCAATCTCCAAAATTGGGTGGAATACCCCCAATTTATAGCCTAAGAGGTCCATAGGGTCAAAGGGGCAAGTTGGGATATGCAAGGTAGGTGTCACCATTTGTCAAAACCCTTTCCATGCATTGGGTGGAAGAGACCTTCAATTTGGGCCTCCAATTTATAGGTTGTGATGGCTTTGGCAGGCCCTCAATCTATCATAAGTCATTGGGTGGGATAAATGGCAGAATTTGATTATCATTTGTCCTGCCATTGCCTTTTTTTATGGGGCTAGGCCATGGTCATCCCACCCAAGGATGGTTGTTGATGGCCATCCTTGGATGGGATGACCATGAACTTTGGTCATCTTGGGGTGGGACAACCATGGCTACATGGCCCAAAACTTTCCAAAAGTGGGTAAAACTTCCCAAAAGTGGTTAGGACCACTACTTAACCCCTGAGGGTTTCCCAATAGGGCCATATGGTGCTTTTAAGAGTGGCATCATTGAAGTCTAATCAGATTGACACGATTTTAGTGTCTACACAATGTATGTATCTTGTGCTAATCATACCTTACCCAAACCTAAAATGTATGTAGTATCTTGTGCTAATCATAAAAAACATAATATTCTTGTTATTATCACTATAGGATCTATTGGATATAAATTTCTATGTTTTCTCCTTCTTGGATTGAGATGATGTCACCACACCAACAAATATATGGAAGATAACTTTCATTGGGAAACTAGTCTAGAAACCCAGGCATTCTTAGAATAAATTATGACTTATGGATGAATGAACATCCATGTTGTAGGAGTGTTGATATATGACACTCTCATTCCATTTGTAATGGTTTATGTAGTTGTACATTCTTAGTAGATGCACTAACATCCTATTCACCATTCAAGTTTACCCTAACATCCTATTCCTTAGTACATTCTTAGTATTTAGATGAAAGGTTGTGGAATGTTGGATCTTAATGTCCAATAGCTTCCAAATATGGAATCAAAATTTATTAAGGAATATACTATCTTTGTATGATTTTAAATGATTCAAGTCGGTTGAAATTAACCTAGACTTATTAAAATAATAAACGAGCACTCTCCAAAGCATTAGTATTTTTTCTTCATGCAACTATGATGGCCATTTTTCTAAACCTATCCATAACCACAAAGGTACAATCATGTTGTTTCTTAGTGGTTGATAGAATTGAGAGAAAGTCCATGCTAATATATTATCAAGACATAGAAGGGAGTTGCAATGGGATGTGAAGCCATATTTTTTTGTTAGCTAGTTTTAAAATATTATAAATCATAGAGGAATTGATATAGAGATCCACGTCTTCATGCATGCAAAGCTAATAAATTTTTTATTTTAGACCATGTATTGTATTGATGTTAAACTTCATGGCTACCTTAGAATAATGTGATTTCTAGATATATATTTGGAACCTAGTCAACACATGGGGGATCCACTACCACCCTTGATTCACCACAAAGGCGTCTTTCCAAAGGAGACCTTGAAGATTAATCTTCATGTGAATAGGATCCACCTCCAAGTTTACGCTTAAGTCTCTATGTTTATGTTTAAGTTCATACAATATTTTATGGGTTAATTTAATAAACACCTAAGTTTTTGTCTCTATCATACCCTTTCAAGATAAAACTTATTAAACTCAAAGAAACAATCACCTAAAGTTTATATGCTAAATGCAAGAAAATAAGATTTATAACCTCCTAGATAGTTGATCTCTCCTTAGGGCTTTAACAAAAATCCACCAAAGTGAGCAACAAAAATCAACAATCCAATATAGCAAAGAGTAAATCAAACTTCACACTTCATAGTTAGTTTGCTTGTAGGATAAGAAGAAGGATGCAGATCAATTAGTGAGCACTAAAACAAATGCAAATAATAATCATGATATGTCATTGGAATTCATTATTGTCATGCTAGAAATGAATTTAAAACCTCCTTATATAGCATATTTGAAGGTGAAATGGGTGGGAAAATTGAGGAGGGTCAACGTAAAACATACCAACTACAGAATTAGGGTTTTCTTAGAGAAGGTGAAATTGTGCCCCATCAAGGCTGACCATGATTTTACCCTATGCAAAATCATGCCCCATCAAGGGCGAGCGTGATTTCATATAGAGAGGAAAAAATGTGAAATAGGGGGGAGAAGCCTAAACCTTGCCCTAGGTAATTCTAGGGGGGTCTCCTAGAGGGCTCAAGGAATATTACCCACTAAAGTGGGTCAATTTTTTGTGTCTACATTTTGCCCCCTCTTTGATGCATTTAAGGCCAAGTAAATGCATCAAAGAAAGATGTAGACTCCTATGGGCAAGAAAGCAATAAAAACAGAGAAAGGATGGCTAGGCTTGGATAAAGAGATGGTGCAAAAGGGATATCATGAAGGATACAAGAGACATTTGCAAACTATATGAGATATTATTACCATTAATGCCTCTATGGCTAGGGTGCTCCCTTGAGTTTTTAAAGGAATTAAAATTCCTTAAGAAACTCGAAAAAGGCTAAGGAAAGAAAAGCACAACATAGAAACATGGAGAAAAAAGCAAGAAAATAAAAAATAGAGCAAGAATCACTGGATACAACATGAATCTAATTATGCTAGTATGCAATTCATGGATTAATTGAAGAAAGGGAAATAAAGATAAAGGGAATAGAGAAGAAGAAGAATAACAAGAAGAAGAATATCAAAATGTCAACCATATAAAGTGAGAGAAGCTGATAAAGAAACCTAAATGAAGGATGTTATGCCAAAAAGAATGGTCTAGGTGTGAAGTAAAAAACCACTATGGGTGTAGTACTCACTAATATGGATAGATGAAAAAAATATGGAGTGTAACCTTGTGATGGGTGATTGCTCAAATGGTCAAATGATGGAGCATAACAAACTATGGATGATTGCTCACTAGTGACTACTATGGGGTGATTACACTCTAGGATGTATACTAAGGCCTATTAAAATAGCCAAGGAGCTTATCCTATAATGGGGTGTTGATCTTACTGAGTCAAAATAAGCGTAACCCAATAGAGGTGTTACTAGTGTGTATGAATAATTAATAAGTACTACCCAGTAGGGGTGTGTGAGAATATGTATATAGATCAAGTCATACGAGTATAACACAATGTGAGTGTGTGCATGCATTAGAAGGAATAAGAGGAAGAAAATAAGGAGAAAATAATTATGTGTGTCCACAACTTTAAGTTTCAACTAGTGAAAAGTTAAGAGGGATAAAATATGTAGACAAAGGAGAAAAAATGTATATCCTTATCTAAAAATCCAAAACATAGGATAAATAAGAAGAACATGCAAAGGACAAGGATATACCAATAGAGGATTGTATTCCTTGAATTTGGAGAGAGATGATGGTCATTGTAAAAAAATTCAAAGTAAAGGAATACAAGAAGAAGAGAGAAGAGAAGATAAGAGCAAAGTAAGATGAGAAGAGAAGAAGAGATGAAAATGCATGGTCCCTATGTTGGGGCTTCACTAGGTATCAATACCCTAGTGAGAGTGCAATGCATGTGAGCTATGACCTAACTAGGTGTCATCACTTTCCATTTTCATGAATCTCCAGAAGCTATATGAACAAGAAGTCATGAACAAACAACAATGCAATTATGACAAGCAAAATTTCAAGAAAATAGAATGTCAAGAAATCAATGAAATATGAGAAAATAAGTGAAATACAGTATGGTCTAATCTAAATGCAAAATACAGTGCCCATGATGGATCAAACATAATATATTTAGAGATGCATCATATTCATAGGTTATTTAAGTTATTTACCATCCAGAGAAGCCAAATGATAGGCACTTGAGCCAAACTTCATCTTTATGACAAAGGGTCCTAACGAATTGGGCTGAAACATAACTCAAAGATCAACACGAGCATTAGTTCTCTTTTAGTTTTCCTTGAGGACAAGATCCCCAACCTCAAAAGAATGATTGCAAATTTTCTTAGAATAAGATCACCGAAGCCTATTTTTATAGGCTCGAAAATGCTCTAAGGTATGAATTCAATTTTCATCTAGAAACTCCAATTGGTACAAATGATCTGCACAATACTCATCATCGACCAAAGCATCTAGCAACAAGATGTGCAATGAGGGAACCTCAAGCTCAAAATAAAACACTGCCTAAGACCCATAGACTAAAATATATGGTGAGGCACTGGTGGGGGTACGCACACTAGTGTGATAGGCCCACAAAGTAGAATAAATATGGATATGTCAATCATGACCGATACTAATAACCAAATTCCTCAAGATCCTAATCAAGGACTTGTTGGATGCTTTGACTTATCCATTATCATGAGGATAATAAGGAGTTCATGACTTGTGATAAATTTTGTACTTAGCATAAATATTATAAAAATCTTTATTCTTGAAAGGAGTGTAGTTTTTAGAAAAAATCATTGAAGAGATTTCAAACCTACAAAGAATCTGATTGAATATGAACTTAGAAATTTGAGTTCCAATCACCATAGATAGGGGTATGGCTTCAACCCATTTAGTGAAATACTCAATCACAATAATGATAAAATTGTAACCATATGAAGATAATGGGTTAACCTTATCGATAATTTTCAATATCCACATGGAGAATGGCCAAGGAGAGGAGATAAATTGAAGGTCTTGAGAAGGAGCATGAACAATATGATCGTGGTGTTGACACTTGTCGTAGCACTAAACATAGTCACATGCATATTTCTCCATGGAAGGCCAATAATACCCCATCCAAATGAGATTTTTGGTAATAGCATTACCACTAAAATGGCCTCCACATGAACCTTTGTGAGCATCACTAAGAGCAAGTCAGGCTTCATCAAATTCAAGACATCAAAAGAGGATGCCTTCAAAAGAATTTCAATACAAAGTATTACTAATTATGATGAATCAACACACTCTTTTTTGTAAAATATTATGTTGTTTTTAGTCTAAACCATCAGGTATCAAACCATACTTAAGGAAATTAAAGATGTCATTATACCATGGCTCATAAGGAGAATCTTTGTTGGTAAAACAATCTAGCAGGGTAAGACAAGAACCAAGCAATGCAACTTCTCAAAGTTATCTAATGATGATCAATTCTTGATCATCTTCTAACTCTAGAGAGAATAAGGATATAGTAGTGGCCATGGCATCCACATGGTATTTTGAGTATCATGGACAGAATCTATGGTTACTCAATCAAATGAGGACAACAAATTGGTAACAATCTCCTTGTAAGATTTAATTTTATCATCATGAGTCTGATAAAACATAGCTGATATGATTGACTAAAAGTTGAGAGTCACCAAATATTGAAAGGACTCTAACCTACAAACCTAAGGCTACTCTAATACCAAGTATCAAAGCTTAGTATTTTGTAGTATTGTTTGTGCAAGAAAAAAAAAGTTTGAAGAACAAGAGAATGAGTTGCTTTTATGGGGTAACTAGAATGACTCTAGCAGTAGCACCCTTCATACATCGGGATCCATCAAAAAATAAAGTCCAAGACTTAGAATCTTCAATTTTGACATTGAGTCACTCATTAGGAAACTCAACAACTATAATATGGGTAGCTTCTATGGGGTGAAGACTAACTGATCAATAATCACATAACCCTTAATAGCCTTCTGACCTATGAAAGTCAAGTCAAACTCACTAAGGGCCAAAACCCATTTAGTAGCTCGACTTGAGAGGTGGGGTTTAGACATCAAATATCACAAAGGATAAAAATTTGCAACTACCAACATCTTATTTTTGAGCATGTAGTGTCTTAAATTCTAGGAAGAAAACACTATAGTAAGGTAAATATTCTCTAAGAGAGTGTACCTGGTTTCATAGCTAACCAAGGTTCTATTGATATAGTAGATAGCTCACTCTTTGTTTTGATAATTATTTTGGAACAACATGGCTCCCAAAGCATGAGCAATGTCTTCTATATAAATTATCAAATGCCTACCAGGCACAAGAGGCACTAATATAGGTAGGGAAGTGAGATACTACTTGAGATCATCAAAATTTCTTTAACATTCAAAATCCCACTAGACGACCACATATTTCTTAAGAAGCTTAGGAAAGGGTTGACACTTATCGACTAACTAAGCAATGAATCGATGAATAGACTAAAATTTACCTTTTAGACTATGCAATTTGGTCAATATATGGGGAGGAGGTATTTTAGTGATAGATGTTATCTTAGAAGGATCCACTTCAATGCCTCACGTAGAAACTATGAAAACTAATAACTTTCCAGATGTGACTCCAAACACACATTTAGTGGGTTTAAGATGAACCTTATATTTTTGAAGCCTTTCAAATATTTATCTTAAATCATAAACATGATCCTTTTATTCTATGGAGTGAGCTAAAATATCATCCAGATAGTCCTAGAGAATATCATGCATAATGTCATTTAAAATATAAGTTATGGCCCATTGATAGGTAGCTCCTGTATTCTTTAAGTCAAAAGGCATGACTTTCCAATACAAGGTACCCCATGGAGTAGTAAAATCTATCTTAGCCTGATACTTAGAGGTAATAAAGATCTAATTGTATAATTAAATACCATCCATGAGTGACAACATTCCACATATGGCATGTGATAATCCAAAAGGGATATTACCAAGATTTAGATAATCTTTTAGCTGGATGGACCAATCTTGCTTTAAAGAAGCTCCAATTGCATAAATTGCTTGATACTTTTGAAGTTCATCTCTCATAAATTATGATTGGGAGAGAACTTGTAAGTATAGAATTGTGCTGCTATCAAAAGGAGTTTGACAGAATAACATCCCCCAAGCAACATTACTTAAGCAATTGTGAATTTGAGAGAACAATTCATGAGAAGGTTCAATTTGAATCATGTGAAATTTTGGCATGAAGTGAAGGTATTCACTCTTAGTTGTAGATTGCAATAGTGTTTTGAATTGAATGGTTGTGATATCATAAAATGCGTTCTACGGGATTAAAGACCCTAAAGAGGCCATTGTGTCTACAAAATGGTTAGATGAATGATAGAGTGCCTCAATATCATACCATTCAAATTTTTCTAGAATTTTATCCACAAGGGCTTTGTAAGATTGCAAGATTGGGTATCTACGTTGGAATATTCCCTTTACTTGATTCACTATGAGCAAGGAATTGCCAAAAATGTTGAGCTTAGTTATTTTCATAGTGATTATCTTTTAAAGGCCTATGAGAAGAACTTCATACCTAGAATTATTGTTGGTTCATGGGAAATCAAGTTTAAAAGAAAGGGGTATTTGAGCCCTTTAAGGTGTAAATAACATTATTCCTATGTCACCCCATTGCTTGCACTTAGAGCCATAAAAAAATAGAGTCATGTCAGCCTATGCTTCAAGCTCTTCAAGATTAGGTGATTCTGACACTTGAAATACTCCATCATCAAGAAGCTCTACACTAAGAGGTTGGTTATCCTAAAGGGGAGCCTCTACGAGTTGATTAGACAATGACCTAACCTTTAATTGATTTTTATTTGATGAATTTGAGGTCAAATTCCATCAACAACATAATCCATTTTGTCGTGCAACTATTATGGTAAGTATGACTCATCATATATCACAATGGATTCTCTTTGGATACTATATATGTGGTATGATTGAGAATATAATGGCATAACTTTTTAGTGGTGAAAACCATTGCTAAGCATAGATTCTCAATGTATGCATATTTTATTTCTTAACTGACTAGGGTATGACTAATATAGTATGTAGCCTGTTCTTTGTGCAATTCATTATTTTAGGCCAACATGGTGCCCAATGCAAGGTTAGTAGTTGATATGTATAAATAGAATGACACTCTTGGACAGGGAGGATCCAATACTTATTATGAATCCAAATATTTTTTAATCTAATCAAAGGCATATTGACACTTGTCATTCTAATTAAATGTGATCCATTATGTAAAAATTTATTCATAGGTTGACACTTATCCGAAAATTGCACTATGAAGTGATTGATGCATGTGACATTTCATTACAAACTACGTAGCTACTTGATAGTAGTGGGGGGAGGCATTTCAAGGACTGCCTTGAATTTATTTGGATCAAATTCTATGCCTAATTTAGAGACTATGAATCCCAAGAATTTTCCATATGTGATGCCAAAGATACACTTCTTGGTATTTAGTCTAACATTATGTTCAATGAGGTGATAAAGTACTTTGTGCAATACATCAATGTGATCAAGGTGGAGTAAATATTTATCCAATAATTCATTTATATAATCTTCCAAAATTTTATGCACGTAGTCATGGAAGATATAAGTCATAGTTCATTGGTAGGTAGCACCAACATTTTTGAGGCTAAAAGGCATAACTTTATAATAAAATATCCCCTAAGGCATTGTGAACACCATTTTGAGTTGGTCCTTTGGATTAATATGAATTTGATTGTATCCAAAGAAACCATCCATTAGGGATAACATCTTATGGCCTATTGTGGCATCCACCAGTGCATCAATTTTTGGCAAAGGGAATTCATCCTTAGGAGTCGCTTTATTTAAATCTTGAAAATCGAGGCAAATGCGAATCATTCCATCGAGTTTCTTGATAGGTACCATATTGGAAACCCATGGTGGATAATAAACTGATATAGTGAAGTTGGCATATAAAATATTTTACAATTTATATTTCACCATTAAAGGTACTATTGGATGCATTTTACGTAGCTTTTGCTTAACTAGTTTTGCATTTGGGTCAATCTTAAGATTATGCACTAAATTTGGATCTAGTCTTGGCATATATTTATAAGACTATGCAAAAGCTTCATTCTTCTATTTTAGAAGAGTTGTATAATCAACTTGCTCAGTAAGGGATAAGATTTCCCCTAACTTGATGAATTGGGGATTTTCAGGATTTGTGTCGATATCCCTATCAATCATTGGATCAATTGACATATGAGGTCCTTCTTCCAATTGGTGTCGAGTAGGGAATATATGAATACTATCATCTAGGTTCATTTCATCCATTAGAAAATCAAGCTCAACCTTAGTGTGAAAGACATTTTGAGTAGATCTTGGACAAAAATGAGACGGTTGTAATATTTTTTTGCAAGTCCAGTACTCTGATGGATATGGAGGAGAATATCCCCGATCAAATTTAATGGCCTCAAGGTTGAGGTGCAATGGATTTAATGGGTTATTCAAATCATGCAAAGGTGTAGTAAGATCTATGGAAATCATATTAATGGATGGATAATCTCCATTGGATGGGTTATTGGGTCTAGTGACAAGAGGTTGTTGCAAGACTCACAGGGGTGGTTACGATGGAGGTGGAATGACCATATGTGGTCTATGTGGAAGGCAACGAACTTGATCCTCGAGTGGCAAAAGTTATTTATAGATGGGATGTTGTAATGGGAACATACACAAATAGAACTCTTATTTGTCATCCAATGGGATGACCTACTCATATTAATCATCTGAACTAGGGTAGTTAATAGGTGCCATGCCATAATCTGATTTTTCATTAGTTACCATTCATAAGGGAAACCTTGATCTTATTCCTCATTATCAAATGGAAGAGTATGCAAAACTTCTCCCTTTGCATAGTATCAGGTGAAGTCATGATATATCCCTTGATCTATCATATTTATGGGAAAATAATCCCCAAAAGAGTGGATATGATTAAGATTAGCATAAGGATCACGTGCAAGCTCATCCCTATAGTTAAAACCTAGGTGCTCTAAAATTTCTATGAGTACATCGATAGGCATAGGCTTGTTGTATCCTAAGCCAAATTTATCATAAGGTAATTGATATTATGACTAGAAAGGAACATGAGTACCTTGTTTGTACAACCCCAAATATCACAAGGTATAGTTGGAATTCAACATATAATTGATGTCCTCATAAAAAGGTTCTTTATCATCTTCTTGTTGAGGAGATGGTTCTGTGCCATATTAAATACCGTTATATATGAAATTCATTTGATTGGGAGGTATACCTAGAGGTACGATGGTACCTATGGGAAGACAAGGTTGTCCCATATTCTATATTATATCAATGGTTGGAATTGTTGTGATATTCCTCACTAGGTACTCTCCTAAACCCATTGTAGCTAGATGGAATGTGACCTACAATGGCAAGGATGGAGGGGATATAATCGAGGCTTGATATGGCTCAATGCTTACCTTATGATATGGCTCCTCATCTGCTATACTAAGAATCTCTTTCATGGAAATGGTAGAGATTATTGGAGCGATCTCATCAAAAGGCCTCTTTGAAATGTTCCTCTATGGAAAATTTTATGATGATGAAGGTGTATCTAAAGGTACCAATGATGAGGGTGGTATAGAATAATATGGTAATGGATCAATGGAAGGTGACGGTGAAGGAGTCAAACTTTGAATGTATGTGTTTGGTTGAAAGTCCAAATGAATTGATGGCAAGGTCAACTCAAGGATATGCTACACCAAGTTGTAGTATTTGAAGGGCTCAAGGTCTGTGGATACAACATGCACTTGCCCTTCATGAGTGTACTTCAAAAATTGGTGAGCTATGAATGGCACACACTTCATATCCCTAATCCAAGGTCTACCTAGAAATATATTATATGTCATTGCACCCTCTAGAATGTGACACAATGTTGGTATGATTTTGCATCCCACCTAAATAGGTAAGACTATAGTGCCAACCATTGAGCATATAGTATCGTTGAAAGCTCTGAGGGTATATGTGGATGCAACAATATGGGATGCTAGATGACCTATATATTTGAAAGCATTTGTGGTGATCATATTGCTTGACAAACCAGTGTCAATTAGAAATCTTTTATAAGGTGTTCCATTTACACACGCAATGATGTGTAAGAGAGGATCAACTACTTACTTTTCTATTGTTTTGATTTTATGTTCATGAAATATGATTATAGGCTCTTTGCACTGTTGAATGTAGAGCAAAAAAATGATGCACCTAGAAAGGGTAAATGAGATGCGTCTATTGTTCTACTTGATCTAAGAACCACGAAAGTGACACTTCAAGAAAGCATAAAATGATAGGTATATGAAAGAAATAGGTGGGTATAATTATATTAATATAAATATCAAATATTCAGTTACAAAATGTCCCCTTAAGGGCTCTCAATTGATACACTTATTACAATACTCGAAGGATCAAATTATTTCAAAATTCTAAGGCATGCTTGCAGTGTCTTCCTCGCATTCACAATTGAAGAGCGAGCTTTTGATGCTATCACAATATGTTATATCACTATTATCACTTGCTACTCATTCCTCATGCATTGTGATACCTGGATCTACACACAAAAACTAAAATTAATTAATAGCATGTGCGGATTAATATGAAACCATGAAGGTGCATGCATCAATGAGCTTGAAAGAAGAAAAGTGCAATAGATTGTTCAAAATTGCTCCAAATGCTATAAAAACTTAGATTCATGTATATTATGTGCTCTGTAAATTATCTAATTAAAAATAGTAAGGAAATTGTGCTCAAATTTGTGGTCATTCCAAGGTGAGCCATTCAAGTCTGCAAAACATAAAAATCATGATAACAAAAGCAAACCAACTCCAAATTGCACCAAATTTTAACAAAGAGCATATATTATACTCTAGAATTGACCTGTACAAAAAAATTAACAAAATTGTGCTCCAATTTGTGGCCATACCAGAGTGGGCCATTTAGGATTGTCACAATTTGGAGGTCATCCTAGGGTGGGACGAACACCAAATATAATGGTTTCTACCACCAATTCCTTTGGTATTTGGTCCAAAATACTCTCAGGGGTATTTTCATTAAATTTGGGGATATGATTCACTCAAATGGGTTGGTTTTGTAAAAAAATTACACATTTTGAATCACTTGAAAACCTCCTTCGCTAAGTAGAGATCTCAAGGGAAAATGCACAATAGGATGGGGATATATCTCAGTACCACTTAATTACAAATTTTGTAAAGACCCATCTCTAAAATTGGGTGGAATAGATCCACTTTATAGCCTAAGAAGGCATATGGTCAAATGGGCATGCAAGACAAGTGTTGTCATTTGTCCAAAGCTTGCCATGCATTGGAGGGGGAAGGAATCTCCATTTTGGACCTCTAATTTGCAACTTGTTATGAGAATTTTTCACCCTGAGACTGGCATGCTTGAATAGGTAGGATAAATGGCAGTTTTTAGGTGTCATTTGTCCCTTCAAATTTTTTAGGGTCTAAGGCCATGGTCGTCCCACCCAATAACGACCGTTAGTGGTCGTCCCTAGGTTGGATGACCATGCCTACATGGACCAAAAATTCCCAAAAGTGGGGTAGAACCTTCCAAAAGTGGCTAGGACCACTATTTAACCTTTTAGGGTTGCCCAAGGGGGCCATATGGTTTTTATTAGAGCTTGTCTTAATCATCTAATCAGATTGATGTGATTTTAGTGTCTACACATGCCCCTTTTTGGGATGCATTATGTGCAACATAATGTTGAGAAAATATAGATGACTAAAATTTTAAATGATTAAGTTTATTCAATAAACTAACAAAATTTAGATACCACAATTATGAAAATAGCATGTGTTCTTGAATCCTTTCTTTTGATGAGCTAACGAACTTGGTTCAAGTACAATCTCTCATGTAAGGTTTACATGATCTTGGACATTGTTGAGTCATGAGGAGGTGATGTCTATGCTCCTTCATGCTTCCAAAATGCTAAATATTTGTTTAATTGAATTTTTTGCTTGTTTTTTGTCCCAAGTAGGGGTGTGATTATATTTGTCAATGATTCATTGGATGAACGCAATTTGCATGATTGAGTGTTAGATTATTGATTTTGATTATGAATTTTTTATTATGAGTAACCCCTAAAGAAACAAGTAAATGAGGGCATGAACAATGATAAAAGTGATGAGTCGCTTGACCCATATGACTTGTTTGGGTTTCCTTTAGCTTTACCCATTGTAAAATTTATCTATTTTGTGAGGATTTTGATGATTTTATTGATATTTCATGGCATAAAGGAATTGAATACCTCATTACCATGGGTAATTATGATCATAGTGGTATTATTGAGGATTTAAGTAAAGAATTTTCCATTCATCCATGAACAATTTGTTTCAATCTTGATCCAAAGTGAATTTTTGTCAAATTTGACTTGTTTTTTGTGGTTTTAAAGCCAATTTTATGTTTTTTTGTTGTTTTTGAGGTGGTTTTTTGTTGTATGTCCCAACCTTGTATAATATGTGGCTATATTAGGGTTGGATGCTTTCTATATTAACTGAATATCCTACCCTAGTATGGCCATAACTTTTGAAGGGCTATTTAAGCTCAAAATTTTAAAAATGGGCTCATTTGTGCATTTTTGATTTGGCAATTTGAGAGGTGAGGAGTAGGAAAGTGACTTTTTGAAGTGAAGCACTATCAAAACCATTCCATGATCATCATGAGATAGGTTTTAGACTCGATGAGTGGCGAAGCCAATGCGAGATGGGTAAGGGCTGAATTTGCCCTTATATCTTATTGAACTTAGAAGTGTAATTATTTTTGCATTTTCAAACAAAACACACTAAATTTTGGAAGATGAACCCCAATAGTAGTATTTTTTTAATAATTTTTGCTTTATTTTTGAGTTTTGTACATTTTGGCTGCATTATTCTACATTTTGAGGGTATTTTATGCCTATTTTTGGTGGCCGGGAAGGCCATTTTTGGGCCATTTTAGGGACCATCCCTGGGAGGGACGACCACCTTGAGTTGTTTGGGAGCCATCCTTGGGTGGGATGGCCACAAATTTGGGGATTTAACCTGGGTGGGACGGCCATGATTTTTCTATAAAAGGGGCCCTTTTTAGGTTTTTTTGGGTTTCTGTTGCTTCTTTATTGCTATGTTCTGGTTTTATTTTTAAACTTGCTTGTCCTTGCCATGTGATTAAGAGTCGATATAAATTTATGAACCTCTTTAGGACCACTCATGGCCTATTGATAGAGGATGAATGGGAATGGATTGACACCATTGGGCTCAAGCAAGTGACACAACTAGAGCCAATGATGGGAGATAAAGCCTACCTAACTATGTTGATAGATCTATGGGACCCTTGCACCAACACCTTTCACTTACCTACTAGAGATATGATAATGACCCTATAGGATGTCTACCAGATTCTACGCATTATGATATAGGGAAGCCTAATCATATCTAGTCATTGAGATCTTAGAGATACAATTTTGGAGAGATAATTTGGAGAGGATTGGCCTGAGATGCTATGATATTTAGTGGAGGTATCCTAGTGGATCTATGGTATGATGCAGAGGTCTTGAAGGTGATACATGCCCTACTAATGATACTTATCTCTAACATGATACTGCTAGGATCCAGGTTCCCAATAGTTGGTGTTTACACTAGTGGAGTACACCACAAAGAGGTCTTTAGTGATGGCATGGGGTACTACATTATTAGCATAACTTTATTATGATTTGTATGATATCCATTTTCAAAGGTAGAAAGGATTAGGCTATAGTTTTCTATTTTAGGTGTGGGGATGATAGCATATTGTCATGTATTAACCATGGGGGCTACCTTGGATGATGCAAGTATAACTCGTGAATAGGGATATAAGATATGGGATCCTATGGTAGGGGGATCAGGAGAGGGATCAGAGCTATCTGGATGCAATTTCAATTGAATATTATACAAATTCATTTGTATGGCTCAAGGTAAATGCAGTTATCTAGCAACCATATGGAGAATATATAGCATGGCGCAAGGTTGTGGTAGAGCTTTAGTAGGTACGATGAGGGAGGTAGCTATTTGGTCAACATAGGACCAAGCGAGAGTAATTCCCATATGCTTGAGTACTATGATATTTTAGGCTATTCCAAGGGTTACCTAGTGATTCGATTATCTACCGATGTCGTGGTGATGAGAAGACATTGAATTGGCCTACAGTGGAGGTAGTTGGGGAGGAGGTAGATCGTATGGAGGCTATCATTGAGGGGGATGATGTCAAGACCATAATAGAGTATGAATCCTAGTGGGTGATGCATTGATGGTGTAGGGATGGACCACTAGGGGGTGACATGACTGTAGGGGTAGATGAGGCTCATGAGGAGGCTCTAACTAATGAGGATCTAGGCTTGGGGGAGTGACCTGATGAGGAGGCTAACTCAGGGGAGTGACATGTGCATCACCAGATAGATGATGAGTGGGTGGACAACATGGATACAGAGGTCTAGTAGGTGGACTATGATGAGGATGATTAGAAATATCAGGGAGTGCAGGCACATTTGGCAGTAGATGATGCCACCATAACAAAGATGTAGGGCAAGTTGATTAGAGGGAGGTATGAGCAAAGGGAGTACACATAGGAGAGAACTCTCCTAAAGGTATAGGTATAGATTGCACAGTAAAATATTAACTAGCAGGCATTAGTTATTTAGGGACATGATACCATGATTGTAGAGTAGATGATAGAGCTAGCCATGCTTCGGTCATAGGTTACTTCATGGAGCTCAAGGGGGCATCTAGTAGTGGTGAGGTAGCTAGGTTGTGAGAGAACGTGACACAACTCTAGACCTTACTGAGTGAGTATCATGCACGTCATGAAGAGGATACAGTGTACACATATGATTTAGAGGATGAGATAGCGCATCTTAGGGGGCACTTACCAACATGCTCTTCTACTAGTGGGTCACACCATAGTAGGAGGAGTGGCACAGGGTAGTAATCTATGAGTACGAGGACTACTAGCTCCACAAGGAGAGTAGGAAAGGCTAGAGGGAGTATATCTAGGAGTTCTTGATGGACACCTACTGAGGGAAAGAGTGAGAGTTATGGTACCAAACCTGCATGACCATGGATGTTGAGACTCTATGGCACTTTTTTTAGATTTTGTGAGTGTGAGGCTTGAGGACCCATTTTATTGTAGCCTACGAGTAATTTTTGGATGATGATGTATATTTTTACCCCATACATATAAATATGCATATATATATATATATATAAGTTGTTATTATTGTCATCATGTGTTTCCTTATTGGTTTATTGGCTGTACGTAGTACTTATGTTTTGATGGTAGTACTTATGTTTTGATGGATGCATGTATGGTAACATAATGTTTTTGATGATATGGATATGTGTGTATGCATAATTAAATGGATGGGTTATTGCTCTATATGATGAAATGTGGATACTAGTTGATAAATTATGTTAGCACCATATATTATATAAAATTCATCGATTCCTTTTGTAATGTTTTCATGTGACTATGTGATTTGTGAAAATGTAAACTAACAAAAATATGATTAAATGGTAAGGAATAAAATGAATAGTAAGATGTTATAGAATGTCCTTGAGGTTTTCATGAGACTCAAACACTCTAGTCAACTAATCAAAAATTTATATACTAAACATGCAAGACTTTTTGACAAGGTATGAATCTACTAGGATGACCAAGATACTCAATATCCCTTTATGTGCATGTGAGTTCATTTTTATTATAACATATAAAGTTATCCCAGTGCCAAAAAGGATTGATGCAGCCCGTCTATACTAAAGATCACCCTATGAGTTTCATGATTATGGGTTTTATACATAGTTCGATTAGACCACTAGGTACTATGAGCTACCAAAATCTAGCTCATCTGCATGTAAACATTGGTTTGTACAAAAGAAGGATATTGATGTCAATGAAATATAATCATGTGTAAGGATACTACCATTTCTAGGTAGGATTGATGCCATCTAACCTCTAATGAGGATCACCTTATGGTTTTCAAATACTAAGAATTCTAGGGATTCAAGTTCAGTACTCCCTTATTTTCTTTTATTCTTGAATTTCTCAAGGGAGTTGCTAATTTTTGTTTTGGTGAGCAAGGGATCTTAAAAGTGGTGATAAACACCTTTTATTTTGATTTTTGGTTTTGATAGTTGTGAAAACCACTATTTGTTTTACTTTTTTCTTTTAATAGTGGTGAAAACCATTGCTTATTTTGGGAATATGGGTAGGGAGAAGATTTTCCTTTTATCAATTCTTAGAATTTTTGAATCATTCACACAGGGGGATGAGCAATATAAAATTTTCACTTAAGGTAACCTAGACCACTTTGTAGGTTTCATATTTCATTGTGCAAAAAAATTGATTTAATGTGAAAATGTGTTGGAATTTTGATGTATACAAGGTACAACCCAAGAAATACTCTACGTTCTAAAAATTAGTATAGCTTTCTACAAAATTTGAAAAGAAAAATAGAGAAGGCTGAGTGATCAAAAACCCTAAAAACACCCTAAAACAAATGACTGGGTGAAGGGAAACAGATAAATATGAAATGTTGTAAATTTGGATGGTAGTTGTAATGTATATGGGTGTGAATGATGAATTTGATAAAATTGATTTTGAATGATGACTAGTATACAGTCTTGGTGCTAGGCATGTATGTGCAACTCTAGAATTCAAAAATGAAAGGATGAGTATGCCTAATGCAATTGATTGTATAATGCAACAATGCAATAAAAATGCAATGCTTTTGTATTTTGTTGTTTTAATGATGTTTTTAGATTTTGATTAATATATATGTATATATATTTTATCAAAGGGCTTATCATATGCCATTGGGGCATTTTGGGTGACCAAAGGGTTTATGGATACCTTTGGGGATTTTTGGGTGACCAAAATTTTTATGGATACCTTTGGGGATTTTTGGGTGACCAAAGGATTTATGGATACCTTTGGGGCTTTTTGGGTGACCAAAGGATTTATGGATATATTTGGGACTTTTTGGGTGACCAAAGGGTTTATGGAATACCTTTGGGGATTTTAGGATGACCAAAGGTTTTATGGAATACCTTTTGGGCTTTTTGGATGACCAAATGGTTTATGGAATACCTTTGGGGATTTTTAGATGACCAAAGAGTTTATGGATACCTTTGGGGTATTTTGGGGTGAACAAAGGCTTTATGGAATACCTTTGGGGCTTTTTGGATGACCAAGGGATTTATGGATACCTTTGGGAATTTTTGGGGTGACCAAAGGGTTTATGGATACCTTTGGGGTTTTTAGGGTGACCAAAGGGTTTATGGAATACCTTTGGGGCTTTTAGGGTGACCAAAGAGTTTATGGATACCTTTGGAGATTTTAGGGTGACCAAAGGGTTTATGGAATACCTTTGGGGTATGGTACTTTTAACCATGAAAAGATCACAAATGAAGTATATTCAAGGGTTTAGGTTCCTCAATTCCTTAAATGGAGGCTAGGCGATAAGTTCTTTGTTCAATATGACTAGTGATGATGTATGGACCTAACTAGTTTTTCGTAAACTTATCTCATAGATGGGGTGACAAATTAGATTTTTTTTTGTTCTCTTTTAGGACAAGGTCACCAACCTGAAATACTCTAGGATGGACTTTCATATTATAGGCTCTCTTAAGCTGCTCTTGATAAATGTGTAGGTGCTTGATAGCATTAACACATCATTCATCAAGAATATTTAGCTGATATATGTGAGCCTACCATGTGGTGTCATCATCATTGAACTCTTGCATGGATATGTGCAACAACAAGATTTCTAGCTCTAAGGGCATGACTACCTCAATACCATACACTAGTGAAAACAAATTTGCCCTAGTGGATGTTCGAATATTAGTGTGGTAGGCCCATAGAGCGAGGGGAAATTGCATATGCCAATCTTTGTGATTATACTTAATATTTTTTTTAAAATGACAATCACTATTTTGTTTGATGCCTTAGCTTACCCATTGGCATGCAGATAATATGGCATAGAAAAGTCATGCTAGATGTTATATTTTGTTGTTAAAGCTCACACATATTTATTATTGAAAGGTGGCCCATTCTCTGAAATAATTTTGGATGGAATACTAAAATGATATATGATATTATGCAATATGAACTTCACAATGCGAGGTACAATCATAGTGGTAAAGGGAATTTATTCCACCCATTTTGTAAAATACTCAGTGGTCGTGATGATGAATATATGATGGCTAGAGGAAGAGGGTGATATTTTATTTATTAAATAAGACCCCCATTGCAAGAAAGGACAAACTGATTAAATTGGTTGTAGGGCCTAAGAAGGTGCATGCATTAAATTAGCATGGTATTAACACTTTTCACACTTCTTAACATAAATGAAATAATACTGCTCTAAAGTTGGCTAGTAATAGCCCATGCTGAGAATGCACTTTGTGATGGCCATACTGCTAAAATGGCCATCACATGTACCATCGTGTGCTTGGGTGATCACCCAAACTAACTATTGAGGTTCTAGGAAATGAAGTAGGATACCCTTGTAGCTTTGACGATACAAAATATCTCCAAGTAAGACACACTTTACTGCTTTTTTCTTAAAATTTCATTTGGTGGTATGCGATAGTCTAGAAGGGATATTACCAAGCTTTAGGTAATATTTTATCTGAGTGGACCAATCTTGATTTGAAGAAGCCTCAATTGCATGAATTTCTTGATCCTTTTGAAGTTCATCCCTAGCGAATGCTAATTGGAAAATAACTTGTAAATATAGCATTGTGCTACTATCAAAAGGAGTTTGAGGGAATAAAGTCCCCCAAGTGGCATTATTCAGGTGATTATAAATTTGTGAGAACCATTCATGAGAAGGTTAAATTTGAATAATGTATAATTCTGGTGTGGAGTGGATGTTCTCACCCTAAATCATAAATTGTGATAGCATTTTGAATTGAATGGTTATTATATCATCAGTTATGTTCTAGGGGATTAGATACCCTAAGGAGTCCATTGTATCCACAAAATGGTTAGATGATTGAGGGAGTTCCTCGATGTCGTACCATTCAAATTTCATCAGAATTGTATCCATAAGGGCTTTGTAGGCTTGCAATATTGGAAATTTGCATTGGAATATTCCCTTGACTTGATTCACTGTGAGAAAATCTTAGTTATTTTCATGGTGATTGTCGTTTGAAGGCCTATGAGCAGAGTTTCAAACTCAACATTACTGCTGGTGCATGGAAAATCAAGTTTAAAATATAGGGGTATTGGAGCTCCTTGAGGTGTGAAAACATAATTCCCATACCATCCCCTTACCCTCACTTAGAGCCATCAGATAATAGAGTTATGTCAGCCTATGAGTTAGGCTCATTAGGATCAGGTGATTTTGACACTTGAAAAACTCCATCATCGAGAAACTCTATGTTAAGAGGTTAATCATCTTGGATAGGAGCATATGCAACTTGATCAACAATGACTTGACCTTTAATTTATTTTTATCTGATGAATTCAAGGTCAAATTACATCAACAACATGATCCATTTCATTGTGTGACTGTTATGATAAGTATGACTCATCATATATCGCAATGGATTCTATTTGGATACTACATACATTGTATGAATGAGCATGTAATTGTGTATATTTTTGGTGGTAAAAACCACTGCTAAGCATAACTTCTCAACATATGCATATTTGATTTTGTAACTGACCAAGATATGGCTAATATAGTAAGTAGCATATTATTTGTGCAATTCATTCTTTTGGGCTAACATGATACCCAATGCAAGCTCAGTAGCTGAGATGTATAAATAGAATGGAACTCCTAGTTGGGGAGTATCCAATACTGGTGGCAAAGCCATATATTGTTTTATTTCATCAAAGGCAGTTTGAAACTTGTCATCCCAATTGAATGTGACCCCCTTGTGTAACAATTTGTTCATGGATTGACACTTATCTAATAATTATGCTATGAAGTGCTTGATATATGTGACCTTACCCTACTTGATGGTGGTAGGGGGAGGCATCTCAAGTATTACCTTGACTTTGTTTAGATAAAATTTGATGCATCATTTAGATACTATGAATCCCAAGAGTTTTCCATATGTGATGCTGAAGATGCACTTATTGGGGTTTAGTCTAATGTTGTGTTCGATGAGGTGATCGAGGACTTTGTGCAATACATCCATATGCTCATGGTGTAGTAAGGATTTAGCCAATAATTCATCCATGTAATATTCCAAAATTTTGTGCATATAGTCATGGAATATGTAAATTATAAACCACTGGTAGGTGTAGCACCCTAAAATTGGCACAGTAAACCTTAGCAATAATTAAAATTACCTTAGTAATAATTCAAAATTCAAATTTTAACCCCAAATCGCCTGTTAAACCGCTTTCCTCATTTTTCATGCCATTTTTAGGATTTGTTGTGACCGTTGGACGATATCGCCGCCGATCATACGATATCGCCTCAGATCGGACGAATTCGTCTGGAGTAGAACGTCCAGACGATTTCGTCCCAAAACTAATTTTTCATAATTAGCTTCTGTTTCAACGGCGTCTCTAACCTGGGCAAAAGCGTGTCTGCATGGTTAGAGACTTCCCCCATTGGAGATCTCCCAAATTGGGATGATCTCCAACCTCCCAACCTCCTTCCTATGCCTATTTAATCTTAGGCCCTCCCCTTGACATTCCCCTGGCTGAATTTTCTTGTACCTCGAGTTTTATTTGCATTAGAATGTCTTAGATCACCATTTGCCTTCGTCTCCCTTTTCGAAGTTTTCTTGCAGGAACTTCATTATTTTTCAGTCGGAGCAAGCTCAGATCGTCGCAGACGATCCTGTACGATCTCGGACGATCTCGCCACCAATTCGAGATGATTTCGATCGTAGTCAACATTGGGGGCAATTAGTGCCCAGAGTTTGCATTCTTTCTCTTCTCGTTTGTCTGTTTCATTCTACATTTAGATCAATTTATTGTTATTTTTTGCTATTCTGCATTTTGGAGTTCACCCATATAGCTTAAGTGCATGATAAGATCATAATTTGTCATTAGAATACTATAATTCACTTGAATTTCTATTCATAATTATCGTTTTAGTATCTATATTGTCATTTTACATCATTTTCCTCTATGAGTATTGTTGCATTTTTTGTATTTTGTATCTATTTCTCTCGATTGTAGGTCTCTGATGAATTCGTCTACAATTCGTCAGATCTCAGACGATCTTGTCTGATCGCAGACGATCCTGTCATATCAGAGGCGATCTTGACCGCTTCAAAAATTAGAACCTCCATCAGACATCCGGAATCAATTTTAACTTGGCTTTATTTAGTATATTCTCTGTACTTTCTATTCATTTCTACTTTCTGTATTCATTTAAATCTGCATTTCATATAGAACAGTTTAGATTCATTTGGCCAAACCTAGGATTTGAATGATTAAAGATAAAATTGAACACATCAAACACATTCCCAACCTAGGCGTGGAAACTGCCATTCAAAAGTTTCCGGTGAACCCCACCATCCATCAAAAAATCACCTTAATACCCCTCCCCCGAGAGGCGGGACCTTCAAAGGGCCTCTCAGTCCGAGGTATTGTCCCATCCTTCTCGCATCCCCCTTTCGGGCGCGGATCCTTTAGCCTGAAGGTAAGGGTGCGAAAAATTTGGAACGATACATTTTGGTGAACCCGACGTGAAAACTAAAAACCTTTTGAAAACAAAAATATATATATATAAATATATATGTATACAAGAAAAAAATAATATAACAAAATCATCATTTCAAGTTTGTATGTTTTAGATTCAATTCTAAATAGTAGATATTAAATATTACTTTTAGAAGTACTAAAGAAACCATGAGTTTTTACTCAAATCAATATGAGCCCATCGGTAATGTTGGAAGAATTCAGCCAAATACATTTGTTGATTATGACCAACCTCATCCCTATTCAACATCACCTCCATCACACTTTTCTCATTTTTCATCCTTAACCCAACAGGACAATCCCTTTTCCAATCCTCTTCATAACGATATTATCTATTCTCCCATATATCCATATTATGTCTATCAATCCCACATATAATCCTCCTCCATCCTTTCAATATTCTTCTTTCAATACAACACATCCATTTCAACAAGAAAATACTTATTCTTCCAATCCTACCATGCACTCACATCATACTTCACAATCTTCCTATCATCATTCTACCCATAACAAAGAAAAGAGAGGTAAGAAACCATTAGGTCCTTTTATGACTGAACTCCTAAGGCACATATCAAAAACCTCTCAAAAACCTTCATCACGTACATTTACAAAGCTCAATCAACCAATGGATATAATTCTCAAGCATTTACTTGATACAAATAAGATTGAACTCCCTTCCATAAGACAACTTGATACCACAACAGATTGGTTTAAACCTGAGCTACATTGTGAATATCATAGAGTAGATGGACATATGACACAAAATTGTAAAGATTTAAGATGTGCAATTCAAGATTTGATTGATGAGGGTCTTTTTAATATAAAGGAATTACAATCTACAACTGATTATAAATCTCCATTAAACAATCAAACTCCTACACAACAAATACCAATAATCAATCAAGACATGGGGATCTCCCAAGAACCCCTATTCAATTATCAACAACAGGAAACCAATCAAATATTGCATGTTAATGTGTCCCATCATGATGATATTACTAATATTGTAACAAAAACTACAAATGAGCAACCTCAAGTTCAATCAACTCAATCCGATATTCAAGATATGGGTTCCTCATTTGACCAACCTTCAAAACTATCTTTGGCTCTAGAGAATGATCCAAAATGGAATGTAAGCATAGAAAGCTCATCTTTAGAATCAAAATCTCAATCTGAAATCCACTTTGATAGCCAACAACAAGTGATTAATCCTCAAGCAAAGATATCCCTTTTAGAAGTATTACAAAGTTCTCATAAGGAAACTTTGTTCAAGATACCTAGCCAACAATTTGTTCCTCATCATATTTTCTCTAAGAACATAATTAATGGTGTAAACCCTCTTGAGGTTAACCATATTTCATTCTATGATGAGGAGATTCCTTCCTCTACTCCACAAGAAGACTACTATCTTTACATTACAGGATCTAGTAAAGAAACACCTGTTAAAACTATCATGGTAGATAATGGCTCCTCTCTTAATTTATGCACTTATCAATTATTCCAAAAACTCAAAACAAAGGAAGAAGATCTTAATGAATCAAATGTTATTATAAAATATTTTAACAATGAAATTCAAGAAGCTCAAGGTACTATAATTTTTCCCCTCAATATTGGATCCAAGATCCTGGATACTTTGTTTTATGTAGCATATTGCCCTTCATATTACAACCTACTTCTCAGAAGTCCTTGGATTCATACGATGAGGGTTGTCCCTTCCACTCTTCACCAATGTTTGAAGTTTGAAATTGCAAATAAAATTGTTACCATACATGGTGACCCAAAACCATTTGAAGAATATTTAATGGTTGAAACATCAAGTTCTATACATTCTCTATTATCACAATTATCTTCTATCCATCACTTTTCTTCATCCATATATGATCATCCTTGTTTATCAAATAACATCCATGCATATCTTTCACATATGCTCCCTCCATCTTATCAAGACTTGGAAGATAGTGATAAGAATGAAGAACCTTCTTATCCTTCTTACATTTTATTTTGTAACATGATCAATTTTACACATATAAAAGTCAAATCTTTTGCTACATTATTCTACATTATAACAAAGCTTTTGTTATCGCTACCTTTTATTCATCACCTTTTGTTCTTACCTTCACCTCAACCAAATTATCCTTCAAAACCTCCTTTGATTTTGAAGCAACCTTAGACATGCTATACTCAAATAACCTTGTATAGTGTATATAGATCATCTTGTATATACCACCAATTCCAATTCATAAATTAAAATCAAAATACAAAAAAATCAAAATCCTTCAAAAAAAAATGACAACACAAAACCTTAAAGGTAAATTTGAGCCCAACTCGGCTTGGACCATATGTCATCCCCTAAAATTGGATCGGAGCATACAAATTATCTACCTTGGATGGTAAAGAACTTAAAGAACCTATGAACATTATGCATCTTAAACGTTACTATGCATAAAAATTGGTCATTTCATCATTGTATATATTCTTTGTTTAAAAATGTTTCAAAAAATCATTATCTTGTATTTCTTTTAATTCATAACTTAAAATTAAAAACATTCAAAATCATCAAAATCTTCAAAAACATCTTTTATTTTTGTACTTCTCAAATTGTGAAGTATTGCAGTTATATTTTCAGTTATTTTGGATAAATTAGCATTTATTTGGAATCCCGCACTTTCACATTCACATGAATAAATATCTTGATTTATTTGGTATGATTATTAATCTCTCTTATATCAAAGTCCACAAATTGAATTAAATAAAGTTTTGAGCATAGAGAATTGATCTTGTTATTTACTTGAACCAAGTATATATTTTCACATTAAAATGATTTCATTGCAAATTCGATATGATGCTACATAGTAGAAGTGGTTTCTTGAGCGAAAAGTTTCCCCTGCTATCCTATCATGCACATGGTCTAGAATCTTTGAGAATTGACAAAAGGACAAGCTCACCCCTACCCGGAATAAAAATCCCTTGCTCTACAGACTAATCCGAGCAAGTATCCCTAGCATAGGAAGAAAAGAAAAGTTCAAGAAAAAGAGAAAAAGAAAAAGGTTATTTCAGAACATTTTTACTCATCACAATATTTCAGCATTATCTCAAAGATACGAAAAAGCAAAAATACAAAAAAAGAGAAAAGAAGCAAAGAAAGAAAAACAAGCAAAAGCAAAAGCAATAAAATCCCTTTCCCTACCCATTGAAAAGAAAAGAAGGGTTGATGAGCTTGAATCCCTGGAATTCTCAATTATTCGAAAACTGTGAGGTAAGCCCCATAACAAGTGGTTTGTGCCCAACCCGCTTGGCCTTGGGTAACTCCTAGCGTGGTGATATGTCTGTCACATTAGCGACCTTCTTTTGTATAGACCTATGTCAACTTATGGATTAGCTAGCTCTTGATAACCCGACTTACATAGTAGTCTGGTACGGTTATATGCATCTAAATCATGGTTAATGAACATTTATTTGGTTAATTCAAATCACTTGTATCAAATTATCTTGCTCAAAACTGGTAAATGAACAATACAATCGCACACACATTTGTATTTGAGAGATTTTTGTATCATTATGATAAATCAAGATCGGTAATGAACTCACATTTGCACATGAGGATTCCTTATAAATCTACATTTCTCTTTGAGATAATTTAAAATATTTTTGTAACTCTTTTCGGAATAATTTTATCCTTTTATTTCAGAATTTTGTTTTGTATAAAAGCAATTACATACATCTTCTCACAAAATCTCAAAAATAATTACAAACAAAAATTTCATATTATTATTTTTCTGTTTATAAAAAGTCAAAAATCCATCTTGCAATAAAACCAACAATCTATTTTCTTCTTTGGATTTCGCGATGATGGTATAAGTCTATACCTATAATTCTATGCCTAGCGCAAACCATCGTTCTAATTTTATTTTCCATTTATTTTAAAAAAAATTCATCAAAACATATGACTTAAATCATTATGTTACACAATTATGCTTTACAAACAAACGAACACTTATTACTATTTCATGTCATTATGTTCAAATTCAATTTTGCAACCATGGTATAAATTCTAAGGAATTATTCAAAAATTTTATCACACTTAGGAATTTATGCCTAGCAAAAATCATTTTTAAAATATTTCATGCATACTATTTTTATGAAAATCTGAAAACAAATCATCAAACCATCATCATTTCCATCATCACAACACAAAGTCTTAAGACAATCTCTTAAGCACTCTTTTACTTTTAACAATATTTCTATACTAGGATTAGCTTGACGACCTAGCGAGCGGCGACTCCATGAAATGGTCTATAATAGCGACAATGTCCTTTGAAATTATTGTTAGAAGTCCCTTTTATTTTTATCAAATTATCCCACAAACAACCAATTTGTTTACATCAGATTATTTCATTTAAATTTTAAAAGCATGACATTCAAACCATAATATTTCCAAACGACATAATTACATGAATCATCAAATCAATCACACCAAAACATTAAAGCATCATACAAACACATAAGACAAGTCATATGATCAAAAATATCTCATCTATATATATATCAACAATATATACATCATCTCAAAACCGGATCGGTATGCCACAATCTGTACCTCGGCATACTCAATCCTCTATCAAAAATAATAAACACTATGTGTCAATCTGTGCAGTGTAGTCTATAGCAGCTAGCCTCGAGAACCCCTCGAGCTCTCAGCCTCATCTCCTCCCTCGCCCTGAGGTGGACGAGGTGGCCCCATCGTAGTCCGTGTGGTGCTATGAGTCCTGGACTCTGATCGTGATGATGTCCTCGATGACCCCATCATGACAGGCTCCGCAATGGGGGCCGGCAGCGGTAACCTCTGCCCCTCTGGCACCATATGGTAGTATAGCATCTGATAGAATGTGATCTGGGCAATAGCCCGTGCTAGGTCCCGAGTGCTCGCCCCTCCGCTCCGTGCTCTGAGGCGTGCGACCTCATCTCTGAGCTGTGTGGCCTCCTCTCGGTGTCGTGCAGCCTCATCCTGCAAGGACTGCACCTGAGCCTAGAGACGAACAGTCTCCACCCGAAGAGTAGCCATCTCGCTACTCTCTCCTACCTCGACACCCTTGCCCTTATCGGGCGATGGTGGCCTCTCTCTCCGTGGAGAAGGGGGTCTCTCCTCCCTCCTCTCCCACTGTCATGGCCTCTAGCTGAGCCTCGTGGCCTCCTCCTGCTCTCTCCTGCCGTGACCCTGTGCCGCCTCAATGGCCGCCCGGTGCCGCCTCCCCATCCGATGCACAACTACATGAATCGGACCCTGAGCCCTCATCATCCGAGGAGGGCGGATGCCTATGTACCAGGCATCATAGCCATCAGCAACCCCAGCATCGTCACCATCCACTGGCTGGATGGGGGCATCGTCTCGCATCCTCACTCCAGAAGCACTCGCATATCCGGAGCCCCGCTGACTGTAGTGTTATCCCGGATGGTCCGAGAAAACTCGTAGTCCCTGAGAGATGGGATCCCCCGTTGTAGACCGAACCGCCTCAAAACTCGGTCATAGCGGTGGAGCTCCACCTCTCTCCTCTCCATCCTCAGCCAACAGGTTCGCCTAACGTGAGCCAGCTCCTGTCCATCCTCGGCCCACCCTGGATGATCTCTCCAAGGCCTCCAGGTGATCTGGTCGGAGACAAGGTCATCAAGTAGTCTTCGGGACATTGGCAGATCTATCCGCCATTGTGACCCTCTTCGGAGCCACCAATAGAAAACTCGGGGCCTCTCCCCATCAATCCCTATCAGTGGGAGCCCTATCGGCCTTCGCACCGTGATGTGCTCCCAGCACCAAACTTGTAGTAGTGATGTCATGACCAGACATCGGCCGCCCTTGTATACGACCCCATGTAGGATCCTATACAATCGGCATAGTACAAAGCTCCCCCAAGCAAACCTATACCCGTGGTCTCTCATGTCGTAGACCACATCTGTTAGTAGCCATGGTAGTCTGCATCCACTCTGATGGCATAGAAGTAGACCACCTACCACCCCAACCCAAAACCTCGTGTCGATCTAGATGCCCCAGGCATCCGGCGTAGCGACTCGATGTTCACTCCGCCCTTCTCCAGGGCGAAGCTCGGATCTTCGCATAGTCGCATCATCACGTGGCCCTGATTGGCCATGGGAGTTATTAGCCATCCTTGTATGGGGATCCTCAAAATCCTCCATACATCCTCCAATGTGGGAGTCATCTCCCGCTCGGTAACCGAAAACAAGAAGAACCCGGATACCACCTCTTTGCTAGGGTTGTCAATAGCCCCATATCTGTAGAAACTTGTGGCATATCTGCCACATGCTGCAAGCCGACTTGAGCCAACTGATCTCGCTCTTCCTGAGATAGAGTGGCCAAGTCATCCCTCAGCCCACTGTATTTCCATTCCCGGCTCTTTAGTAATCCTCTCTACAACATAAACAACAAAACAATAAAAATCATTAATAAAACAGTGATTAAAAATGCAAGTAAAACAAGTTCAATTTCATACAAATGATGATATCATCCACTATTGGACGATATCGTCCAAAATTTGAGCAAATTCATCTTCGATTTCGCAAGAGGGAATCGTCCCTTATTGTATGAAATCGTCCCCATATCGTCGATTTCGCCCTTGGACGAAATCGGCGATATCGAGACGATTTCGAATTGAGATGATTTCGATGAAATTGAGACGATTTCGTCCCAACGACGTCGACGGCCCAAAAATGGCCGCGATGCTCAAAAATCATTCAAAATTAATCTAAAAAGCATGAAATTCAAAATTAAAGCATTCTAAATTAAGTTTGGACCCTTACCCGTAGCCCGCGTCGGACCTCTGTCGATCTGTGTGCTGTCTCGACCATCTTGTCTGCAGAGCTCTAGAAACCAGGAAAATGAACAGTAACAATGAATTAGGGTTTTACCCTATTTTTCTTAATTTTATTCAAAAACACTTAACAACATTTTAACATTTTGCTTTTCCGCGTTTTTACCTCAAACGTTCGATTTGGGTAAAAACACGGAGGGGGCACCATAGTAAGTTGTCGTACGATTCGACCTAGAATCGTCGCCTAAAAATGGGAATAATTTTTTGCTTTCTCGTAGATCGAGAAGAACTCATCTTTAACGCATTTTCTTCAGAAAATTCGCTAAAGAGGGGGCAAAATGTAGCACCCTAAAATTGGCGCAGTAAACCTTAGCAAATAATTAAAATTACCTTAGTAATAATTCAAAATTTAAATTTTAACCCCGAACCGCCTGTTAAACCGCTTTCCTCATTTTTTGCGCCATTTTTAGGATTTGTTGTGACCGTTGGACGATATCGTCACCGATCAGATGATATCGCCTCAGATCGGACGAATTCGTCTGGAGCAGAACGTCCAGACGATTTCGTCCCAAAACTGATTTTTCATAATTAGCTTTTGTTTCAACGACGTCTCTAACCTGGGCAAAAGCGTGTCTACGCGGTTAGAGACTTCCCCCATTGGAGATCTCCCAAATTGGGATGATCTCCAACCTCCCAACCTCCTTCCTATGCCTATTTAATCTTAGGCCCTCCCCTTGACATTCCCTTGGCTGAATTTTCCTGTACTTCGAGTTTTATTTGCCTTAGAATGTCTTAGACTACTGTTTGCCTTTGTCCCTTTTGAATTTTCTTGCGGGAACTTTGTCATTTTTTTCAGCTGGAGCAAGCTCAGATCGTCGTAGACGATCCTGTACGATCTCGGACGATCATGCACAATTCGAGACGATTTCAACTGCAGTCAACATTGGGGGCAATTAGTGCCCAGAGTTTGCATTTTCCTCTTCTCGTATGTTGTTTCATTCTGCATTTAGATCATTTTATTGTTATTTTCTGCTATTCTGCATCTTGGAGTTCACCCATATAGCTTAAGTGCATGATAAGATCATAATTTGTCATTAGAATACTATAATTCACTTGAATTTCTATTCGTAATTATCGTTTTAGTATCTATATTGTCATTTTACATCATTTTCCTCTGTTAGTATTGTTGCATTTTCTGTATTTTGTATCTATTTCTCTGATTGTAGGTCTCTGACAAATTCGTCTGATGAATTCGTCAGATCTCAGACGATCTTGTCTGATCGCAGACGATCCTGTCATATCAGAGGCGATCTTGACTGCTTCAAAAATTAGAACCTCCATCAGACATCCGGAATCAGGTTTAACTTGGCTTTATTTAGTATATTCTCTGTACTTGATATTCATTACTGCTTTCTGTATTCATTTAAATCTGCATTTCATATAGAACAGTTTAGATTCATTTGGCCAAACCTAGGATTTGAATGATTAAAGATAAAATTGAACACATCAAACACATTCCCAACCTAGGCGTGGAGACTGCCATTCAAAATTTTCCTGGTGAACCCCACCATCCATCGAAAAATCACCTTAATACCCCTCCCCCGAGAGGCGGGACCTTCAAAGGGCCTCTCAGTCCGAGGTATTGTCCCATCCTTCTCGCATCCCCCTTTCGGGCACGGATCCTTTAGCCTGAAGGTAAGGGTGCGGAAAATTTGGAACGATATAGTAGGTAGCATCTATGTTTTTGAGACCAAAAGGCATGATATTATAATAAAATGTCCCCCAAGGCATTGTGAACATCGTTTTGAGTTGGTTTTTTGGATTAATATGAATTTTGTTATATCCAAATAAACTATCCATTAGGGACAACATCTCATGGCTTACTATAGCATTGACCAAGGCATCGATGTTCGGCAATGGGAATTCATCCTTAGGAATAGCTTTATTTAGATTATGAAAATCATTACAAATACAAATCCTCCTATTAGGTTTCTTGATAGGAACCATATTAGAAATCAATGGTGAATAATCCACTAATATAATAAAATTGGCATCCAACAACTTTTGTATCTCATATTTCACCATTAAAGCTACTATTGGATGCATTTTGCACAACTTCTACTTAACTATTTTGGCATTGGGGTTAGACATAAGAATATGTGTGATGAGATTTGGATCCAGTCCTAGCATATCTTTGTATGACCACACAAAATATTCCTTCTTCTATTTGAGAAGGGTTGTGAAATTGACTTGCTCAATGGGGGATAAACCTTCCTCTAACTTGATGAATTAAGGGTTTTTAGAATCTAAGATGATATACCTATCAATAATTGGCTCAATTGACATATGAGACCCCTCTTCCAACTAGTTTGGAGTAGGTATCATATGAATGTCACCGGTTGGGTTTATATCATTGATTGAAATTTTTGGCTGAACCTCAAAATGAAATACATCTTGCATAGGCCTTGGAGTAAAATAAAATGGTTGTAAGATCTCATCACAAGGAAAATACTTAGAATTATATGGTGCATAATATCCCTGATCAAAGTTGATTACCTCCAATTCGAGGTGCAGTGGCTTTGATGGATTATTAGGATCATATAGTGGTGCAAAAAGATCTATGGACATCATGTTGATGGACGAATGAAATCCTAGTTGTGGTTTATGGTGTCTATTGACAACAGGTTGTCACAAGACTTGTGGAGGTGGTTGTGGTGGAAGCGGAATGACAAAAGGTGTTTGATGCGAATGTGGGTGAGTTTTCTCTTCTATAGATAGAAACTATCGCTAGATAAGGTGCTGTAGTGGGAACATACATAGATAAACCTCATATTCATCATCCAATGGGATGATCTGCATGTATTTGATGTGCAAAATAGAAGACTCAATAGATGCTACTTAAAAATTTGACTCGTCAATAGATGATCATTCATAGGGAGGACCTTGATCTTGTTGTGTGGAAGGGTATACAAACTTTTACTTGTTTTGTAAGATTGGGTGAAATCGTGAGATATATTTTGATCTATCATGGATGTAGGGAAGTAATCCCCTAAATAATGGACACAAGTAGAATTGGCGTAGGTATCGCACGCAAGCTCATACCTATAGTTTAGGCTTATGCACTCTAAACTATCAATGAGGACATCAAGAGGCATAGGCTTGTTATATCCTAAACTAGACTTATCATATGGTATTTGATGTTGCAGCTGGTAAGGAATGCAAGTACCTTGTTCGTACAACCCCAAACCATAGCCATACCAATTTTAGATATGGAGATATCTCATGTTAAATTTAGGGTTGTACATATAATTAATATTCTCATAGAAGGGCTCATCGTTCTCTTCCTACTATTGATATGATTTTATGCCATATTCAATACCCCATAAATGATTTTTTTTTAATTAGGAGGTAATCCTAGAGGTACAATGGTACCTATGAGAAGATGAGGTTGACCCATATTTTGCACTATCTCAATGGTAAAAATTGTTGTAATGTTCCTTACCAGGTATTCTCCTAAACTAGTGGTAGCTAGATGATCTATGACTTGTGGTGGTAGAGATGGATGAGATGGAAGCAAGGCTTGAGTTGAATCAATGTTTACCTCTTGATGTGGTTCCTCATATGTTGGACTAGGAATCTATTCTATGGAGATGGTAGATATGGTTGGAGGGATCTCATAAATAGGTATTTTCCCCATATTCCTCTATGGAGGATATGATGATGATGAATGCATATTTGGGGATGCCGATGATGAGGATGGTATGGTAGAAGATGGTGATGGACTAATGGAAGGTGTCAATGAAGGAGTTGGACATTGGATGGACGTATTCAGTTGAAATTCCAAGTGGGTTGATAACAGGGTTGACTCAGGGATTTGTTGCACCACATTATAGTATTTGTAGGGCTCATGTTCTATAGGGACAACATGCACCTGATATTCGTAAGTGTACTTCAAAAATTGGTGAGTTATGGATGACAAAGACTTCATGTCCCTAATCTAGGGTCTACCCAACAAGATAATGTAGGCCATTTTACCCTTCGAGATGTGGTACAATGTTGGTATGGTATTTTTTCCTACATGAATAGGCAAGACTATGGTGCCAACCATCAAGCATATAGCATCATTAAATGCTCATAGGGTATATGTGGATGCAAAAATATGGGATGTTAAAAGCCCTATATGTTTAAGAGCAATCATGGTGATGATGTTACTGGAGGAACAAATATCAATCAGAACTCTCTTTTAGGATGTTCCATATACACATGCGATGATGTGCAGGTGAGGATCCACCATGTCATTTGGTATAGACTTGAGTTCATCCTTGCGAAAGGTGATTACTAGTTCTGTGTATTGTCGAACATGCCCCACAAAATTATTAAAGGAGTTAGACTCCTAGGGTTGTAGCTCAATCGACTTGAGGATCTCCATGAGAGCTTCTTGATGAGGTGGAGACCGTTGAATAAGCTCATATATGGAAATTCAAATTGATGTTGTTCATAAGCTTTGAGAAAGCTTGTTATTTATTTTAACCACTAATCGAGGTGGAAGGTTTTTGCACTAGAGGTGGTAGAGGCTATGATGTTGAAGGAATATCGCTTAAAGTCGTAGGTGGTGTGACTTGACTTGGGTAATGCTTATTCCTTGTCATAATGCTAACCATATCGATGAACCTTGTTTAGGGGCTCCATGATGGACCTCATTCACTTGTGGTATTGGATTTTTTTGCTCCCCATGAGTAGGCAATGAGTCTTTAAAAACACCCACTTTTTGATTATTTGGTGCAATAGAGTTATTGACCTGAAGATCATTCTTATCAATCATATCATATACTAGGTGTTTGAACTTGTAGCACATTTGCACATCATGCCCATTTTGCCTATGGTACTTGCAGTATAGGTCTTCACGATATCCTTTGGGCTTTGGTGCATTTGTATCGATATGTTAACTTTTAGGTAGATTAATTGCCTTGGCTACACATAGGTGCTCAAATAAAGAGTCCATGTACACAATAATGGGTATAAATTGTCACTTAGGGTAATTTTTTTGGTTTTTCCCTTGGTTTGTTTGATTTTCCTTGTTGTAGTTTCCATATGTGGCCTGATAGTTAGGATTCTAAGGTGGCATTGGTTATGCAAGCCATAGAATATTGATAGAAACTTGGTTGAATACTGTTGACTTTGGCTGCACCAAATTTTTTTTGGTGTTCCTAGTCCATTTCATGTGTGGTTTCATAATTTTACCTCTTGAATTTTAATGTCTTTGATTTTTCTATCTTATGCTAGAGCGTCTTCAATATTTGGGTACTGTTGGAGTTGCAAAAACAAGGAAATTGGCTTCAAGAAGCTCTTAGAAGACATTTGAGTCATCTCAGACATGGGGAGTAAGTATGGCATCTTGGCAAGAAGCATTTACCACATATTGCCATAGTTTGTGATTGACTCATCATACTATTTTAACCATGTGAGGTTAGTTAAAGTTACCTTTCACTTGGTGCTGAAGGCAAAGCACTCCAAGAGTGCATCTACGAACTACTCAAGGTTGTAGATGCTATACTTCGATAGTTGATTATAGTATTCTATAGCAAGGCCAAAGAGGGTAAGCATAAATATCCTCAAAAATAAGGTATCATTTTCTTGGATGCAAAATCAATGATTCAAAAATTTGGTGACATGCTCCTACGCATCCTCTTATCATTTAAATATGTCTAGCTTGGGCATATTGAAATTATTTGGATATGGAGGGGAAGGTACTGATAGGTGAAGTAGTTTATTATGAATCTAATGCAAAGTGGGCTTCTGAGCCCTAGATCTAGAGGTATTATGCTCTATCGATTCCATACATTCTAGAAATACTTTGTATGCATCAAAGTATTTGATATACTCTTATTTTATTGAGCCCTATAGGGGAGGGCAAGGAAAATAAAGCCTATTGCATGGTGGTTTAATGTCATCTGCCCTACCTCCATAAGGTACTTCAAGATATTCCACTTCTGGTTCATGCTCAGTGTAGGCTCCATAGGGTGTCTCTTGAACTAGACTACAATGAGGGATAAGCACCTGTAGAAGGTGATCTATGTTCATTATGGGAGGCACATCCTGATTAGGCCTAGGAGCTCAAGGAGGCAATATTTTGTTAGGCCTAGGAGGCCTATTTTAATTTATAGTAGGTTACATTTGATGTACTCCCTGTCTATAGGTACTTGGGGTAGGAACCCTCTCAAGTAAGATATTTTGAAACAACTCATTGGTTTGCTATTCAATTATTTACTTTTCTAATTGATGCAAGTGATCTAAGCATTCTTTATCCCACTGAAGTTGCTTGAACTATGCTTAGCATTCAACATATCTCTTGATTGCTTTATTTATCTGGTCTACCATGTGGGACCTATGAGCCCTAATAGTATCACCTTGAGGCCTATCTTATTCAGTATAATATAAAATTTCCATTACAAGATTCCCTCGATCAAGGGGAGTCATGTTCACTTGTGGTTCAGTACTAGACAAGCGTTCCTTATACTTAGCTGGTGTAGAAGCACATTGTGCTTGCATAACATAATGAACTTGAGTATAATCAAGGATTTACTCATGCCTTCCTTTATTTATGAGAAAGGGAAGGGTTGAGTTTTCTCCCCTTGAGTGATTAGTATCATACTCATCTTGGTACTTAGGTTGTTGTAACCTATTAGGGTGGTTTAAGGGTGAAGTTTGATCATTTTGCCCTGCCTAGTGTGTGTACTCTTGCTATTTTCCATAGGTGGGTGTGGTAGACCTATAAAATACGTGAATGCATGGCATTGTTCTATATAGTAGTGCCTTAGTGCATGGTTGTCATTATTTAAATAAGGCATGTGAAGTGTTTAAATATTGGGAGTATATTACTTTATTATGATCAAAAATTGTAGGGGTGTCCTGCATGGGGGTCCCTTGTAGGTGGAGTTCCCGACTAGCTATTTTTGGAATTGGGTGAGTAGGAGGCCATCAAGGATGTATGACCATGTCCTTAGGGCTAAATCAGAGATGACTCGTGTCTCCTTGTCTACTCTCCACAATGTCCACCCTTGAATGAGCCTGGTTGTGGGTGCACACCATTGCTATTTCCTACCAAACCCTAGGTGATTATCTCCTTTAAAAATTTTAATAATGCAACACACAAGAATGGAAATATGCAATAAGAAAAGTATTTATCTATTTTAAATATTTATGTGTGTTCCCTAAAACTATTTTGTGTGTTTTTATTTTTTGTTTGCAAGAAGACCTTGTGTCATGTGTTTTTCTCTTGTTGGATTATATTCTTTAGTTAAAAGGATTTCACCTGTATACTCATAGATCAACAATTGATAGTGAAAGTCTGGTCACGTGTATCAACAAAAGTATGGATATGAAGCCCATACCCTATCAGGGACTATAGGTCTTACTAGTTCTCACCCATATTGACCACGAGGATAAATACACCCTTCGAAGAGGAATGCATGCTATTTTCCATGACTAAGATAGTTCTTGGATCCAACATTGGCCAAAAATAGGGTTCATAGGATTTGAGCCAACAGGTGGAGATGAAACCCACTATTGTTGGTCTCTATTAGTGGTTGGGGATGAAATCCAACTCACTATTTTTCAAAATGTGACATGGTGTGTGTGGTTCCTTTTATGATTTAAATAAAGTAAAACAAGAGAGCACTCAATAAATCTTCACTAAATGCAGGAAAATAATGTTTCACTTTTAGAAGCATTGCATGAGTAATGGAACCTACAAAATGTATATCCTATATGGAAACCTAGTCATTAGGTAGGTTGCAAGCAAGTAAAATATACACATGCATTTCTACTTAGTTATTTTTCTATCTTTCTTCTCTTTGCTATTCTTTCGATTAAATAAAAGTGTGATATAACTTTCAAGAAAACAAAGGGAGCAAGAAAACCAAATTTAAGCTTTTCTGAACAAAAAAAATGCAAAGTAAAGGTGCAGTTACTTACCTTAAAGGCCTAAGAAGTTGCTATTTTTAGAATTTTCTGTTGAAGACCCTCTATTTTATGGCCATCCTAGGGTGGGACAACTACAAATTTTGGGGTCGTCCCTACCTGGGATGGCTGTTGTGGTCATTCCTGGGTGTTCCCATAAGGGAATTAGGGGTCGTTTAAGGCCAAAATAATCAAAACATGCAATATTTAAAGGACAAAAATAGGGTAAAAACTTACAAAAATTAAATGAAATAGGGGCCCCACTATGATCACCATTGTAGATAAAAAGAATGATGTACCTAGCAAGGGTAAATAAGATGCATCTATTGTTCTACTTGATCTAAGCACTACAAAAGTGACACTTTAAGCAAGCATAAAATGATAAGTATATGAAAGAAATGTATGGGTATCCTTATATTAATATAAATGTCAAATATATGATTACAAAATGTCCCCTTGAGGGCTCTTAATTGATACACTCATTACAATACTCAAAGGATCAAATCCTTTCAAAAATCCAAGGCACACTTGCAGTGTCTTCCTCGCATTCACAATTGAAGAGTAGGCTGTCGATGCAAGCTGCAATATGTTATATCATTGTTCTCACTTTTTTCTCCTTCCTTATGTACTGTGATACCTGGATATACACAAGAAATTGAAATTGATTAATAACATGTGCAGATTAATATGAAACCATGAAGGTGCATGCATCAATGATCTTGAAAGAATAAAAGTGCAATAGATTGTTCAAAATTACTCCAAATGCTACTAAAACTTAGATTCATGCATATTATGTGTTCTGTAAATTATCTAATTAAAAATAGTAAGGAAATTGTGCTAATATTTGTGGTTTTCCTGGGGTGAGCCATTCAGGCCTACAATTTATAAAAAGCATGATAACAGAAGCAAACAACTCCATATTACACCAAATTTTAACAAAGAGCATATATTATACTCTAGAATTAACCTATGCAAAAACATTAACAAAATGGTACTCAAATTTGTGGCCATCCCAAGGTGGACCATTTAGGACTATCATAATTTGGGGGCCATATTGCAGTGGGACGACCACTAATTTTGATGGTTTTTACCACAAATTACTTTGGGATTTGGTCCAAAACACTCTCAAGGATATTGTCACAAAATTTGGGGATCTTATTCACTCAAATGGGCTGGTTTTATAAATAAATTACACATTTTGAATCACTTAAAAACCTCCTTCACTAGGTAGATATCTCAAGGGAAAATACGCAATAGGATGGGGATAAATCTCGGTAGCACTTCGTTACGAATGTTGCAAAGAATCATCTCTAAAATTGGATGGAATTGATCCACTTTATAGACCAAGAGGGCACATGGTCAAATAGGCATGCAAGGCCATGTGAGGCAGGTGCTACCATTTATCCAAAGCTTGCCATACATTGGAGGGGGAAGGAATCTCCATTTTGGGCCTCCAATTTGTGACTTGTCATGAGAATTATGTGCCCTTATATTGGCATGCTTGAGTAAGTGGGGTAAATAGTAGTTTATGGGTGCCACTTGTTCCCCTTTAACTTTTTGAGGGTCTAAGGACATGGTTGTCCCACCCAAGGATGATTGTTGGTGGTTGTCCCTAGGTGGGATGGCCATGCATACATGGCCCAAAACTTCCCAAAAGTGGGGTAGAACCTCCCAAAAGTTGCTAGGACCACTATGTAACCTCTAAGGGTTGCCCAAGAGGGCCATATGGTGTCGATTAGAGCTTGTCTTGGTCGTATAATTAGATTGACATGATTTTAGTGTCTACATTGAACATGTATCACAAAATTGATAAAGAATTTAGACTCTTGGGACTGTAGTTCAATAAAATGGAGGATATCCATAAGATATTCTCAATGAGGTGGAGAATATTGAATAATCTCATAGATAGAGAGTCAAGCCGATGTTGTTCATAAACTTTGAGCAAGCTTACTCTTTATGGTGACCATTGGATGAGATGGAAGGCTTTGCATTAGAGGTGGTGGAGGCTATGACATTGAGGAAATATCATTTGAAGTTGGAGGTGGTGCAAATTGATTTGGATAATACCTATTCCTTATCACAATGCTAACCATATAGATGAAACCTTGTTGAGGGGGTGTCCTATGTGCCTCATTTACCTATTTTTCTTGATTTAACTGTACCTCATGAGTGGGCAATGGGTCTTTAAAGACACTCATTTTTTGATTATTTGTCGCAATAGGGTTATCAAATTGAATATTGTTCCTATAAATAATGTATTATACTAGGTTTTTGAATCCCTAGAACATTGGAAATTCATGCCTATTCTACCCATGATACCTAAAATATAGGTCTTCATGACATCCCATAGACTTTGGTTTACCCATACTCAGATATATAGGTCATACCTCAGGTAGAGTAATTGCTTTAGCCACACATAAACGATCAAATAGAGAATCCATAGACTTAAAAAAAGGTGTAAATTATCACTTAGGGTGATGTTGTTGGTTTTTCCCTTGATTCGCTTGAGTGTTCTTATTATAACTTACAGGAGGAGGTTGGGACTGATAGTTTATCTTTTGAGGTGGTGTTGGTTGTACAAGATCTGGAATACTAATGGCAATTTGATTAACTACTATTGGCTTTGGTTGTGCTGGATTAGAATTTATGTTCTTTTTCCACTTATTTTTGTGGGGTTTCACGATTTCTCCCTCTTGAATTTTGATTTCTTCAATTTTTCTAGCCTGTGCTAGAGCATATTCAAGAGTTTGGTATTGTTCGAGTTGAAGAAATAATGATATTGGCTTTAAAAAACTCATGTAAAATATGTGATTCAACTCAAAAATTGGTAGTAGGTATGGTAGCTTAGCGAGAAGCATTCACCACCTATTACCATAATCTATGATTGACTCATATTTAACTTCTTCAACACCTTGAGGTTTGTTAAATTTACCTTTAACTTAGTATTAAAGGTGAAATGTTACAAGAATATGTCCACAAATTATTTAAAGCTATGGACATTGTGCCTTGGGAGTTGATTATACCACTCTAAAACTGGGAAAAAATGCATAATAAAAAATATTCCTAGAAGTAAGACATCATTATCCTGGATAATGAAGCATTGGTTCATGAACCTAGTGACATGCTCCTATGCATATTCCTCTCCTTTGAATCTATCCAACTTGGGAATTTTGAAATGATCTTGTTATGGAGGGAAGGTATTGATGGGTGAAGCAGTTGACTACAAGGTTGGTGCAAAGTGGGCTTTTGAATACCGAACCTAGAGGTATTTATTTCTATGGTTTCCATGCACTCAAGAAATGCTTTATATGCATCAAAGGATTTGATCTTCTCTTAGTTTATTTTTCCCTACAAGAGAGGATGAGGAATTTCAATCATATGGTATGGTGGTTGATTATCATCAACCATGTCTCCATAAGGTGTTTCTAGGTATTCCACTTTTGGTTCTAAATCATAATAGGCTCTATAAGGTGTTTCTTGGATGGGCCTATAAGGAGGAACAAATGCCTACAGAAGGTGATCTATGTTTGGCCTAGGAGGCAAGTCATGATTATGCCTAGGAGGTCAAGGAGGTAATATTTGGTTAGGCCTAGGAAGCCTATTTTTATCAAAAGTAGGTTGTCTCTGATGAACCCCCTATCTATGAGCACTTGGGGTAGGGACCCCATTGCATAAGATATATTGAATTTGCTGTTCAATTATTTGTTTCTCTAATTGATGTTGGCAATCCAAGCATTGTTTATCTAGATGAAGCTGATTGAATTGATCTTGGTGGTCAACATATATTTTAATACGAGGTCTATAAGACCTATCACTATTTCCATGATACCTATCTTGTTTAGGAGGATCTAAAAGATCAACTATGAGCTTCCCATGATTGAGAGAGGTCAAATTCACTCGAGGCTGACTCCTAAAATAACATTATTTATACTTAGCCAGCATAGAAGCACATTGTGATTGCATGGAATAATTAAAATCAGGATAATAAAGACCCTCCTCATGTCTTCCTTCATTAATGAGTATGGGAAGGGCTAATTTTTCTCACCTAGAGTTATGAGTATCATACTCACCATGGTACTTATACTAATTAGACCTATCAAGGTGATTTAAGGGCATATTTTGATCATTTGGCCCTACCCATGCTGTGTCATCTTGGTCCTACCCATGGGTGGACCAGGTAGACTGAGCAAGCATGCAAATGTGTGGTATTGCTCTATTTTTTTACACCTCAATGCATAGTTGCAATTATTGAAATAAGGCATGTGAAGTATCTATATATGGAAAGTAAGTTCCTTTATTAGGACCATGACCTATAGGGGTGTACCAATTAGGGGTCCCTTGTAGGTTAGGTTCCTGATTTGAAATTCTAGGACTTGGGTGAGTAGGAGGCCACTAAGGAGGTATAATCCTATCCTTGGGATTAAATCGGAGATGATCTGCATCTTCTTGCCTACTCTCCACAACATCAACCCTTGAATGGACTTGGATGTGGGTTCATACCATAACTACTTCCTTATAAACCCTACGTGATTATCTCATTTACAAATTGTAATGATTCAACACACAAAACACACAATAATACAAATATTTATCTCTTTTAAAGATTTAAGTGTTCCTAAATTTTTTTGGTGTGTTTTTTATTTTTTATTTTTGCAAAGTGTAGACACCTAAAATGTGTCATGTTTAGGGGACTACTCATATGGGTATGCTAACAGACCATATGAAGGATATTGGACAATTCCAAGGTGAAGTAGTGGTTTTAACCACTCAAATTAGGTAGCTTTGGCCTAATCATGCTTAGTCATGGTTGAAACCCATGGCTAAAAAATCTAGCCATATCTTAGACCCATGACTACCACTAAAACTATTTTGAATCCTAAGTCGAGCCAAATTCAGTTACAATGGTCTGGTGAATGAAGTTAAAAAAAAAATTGAGTGGGGAAGCTTCAATAATTCTCCCTCCAACTGATACAACTTCTTGGTTCTTGATATTGGCTTCCCAAGAAAGCCAATATTAGGGATTAGGAATGCTATAAGAGCCCCTTCCAAAGTGGGGCAAGATATAGATCATGTTTCAACTTTTAAACAGTGAAGCTCTGCTAATTTATGGAGTCAATTGCCACCATTTAGGAGAGATAATTTTTTGCCAATTTGACAATCATGAATGCATTCAAATCCATGGAGGTTTTAAAGGATTAAGGAGACCAAGAATCTACAATTGGGCCTCTTACACCATGAATCCAATGAATTCACACTGCAAATATATAGGATAAAACTAAGGTGATCCTTGAACACCAATTCAATGAAGGGAATTGAAGATCTAAGCCCCGATTACAGGAGCAAGAAGAATTTTACCTTAGCCACAGTTGTCAACCGTAGCTAATAGTCTCAATTGTGCCTCAAACCCATGATGAGGGTTTGATATTTAATTTATTTATTTTTAGCCATAGATTTCCCTTTTCAAGCATGTAGTTAGGCAAATATAACTTATATTAGCTTTCCTTTATGCATTTGCACAGTTAAATTTAAGACTTAGAGGTATATTTGCTTCCATTTTCTTGCATTTATCAATTTATTAAGATTTCATGCATTTCAAGTTCTAATAGATAATTTAGATGCATATTATCTATATTTTATGCTTTCTTTATAAGCTTTATAGTATTTTTATGATTGCTTGCACACCTTCATAGGTTTACTTGTTTTATTGCTTTCTTTATCATCATTTGGACAATTGTTCATCAAAAGCCTCATCAAGAGAGGTCTCCTTTGCTATTAAACCCTTTATTTTTGTTTCTTGAACATAGGGTTTATAGGACCTAATAATTTTCAAGGCATTCAAGGCAACATATACCTCCAACCAAAGGAGAAGAGGGTTATCTTTGGACTTAAGCAATTCGTATTCATTCTAAAGAGCCTATAAATTATACCAAACCCCATTGAGGGGCATCAATCATTGTATTGAGTGTATCATGGATTTGGTATCCCTAGGAGGAATGAAATTGTAACCGATTTACATAATTTTAATACAAATAAATTCCTCTTTCTTGTCAAATTCATGTTTCATATAGTTTAATGCTTTAAATTTCCATTAATTGGTATAATAGCCTAGGTATATGCTTTTTAGATTGGTACATATGGCGATCACAGTGTAAATTACACTGTAGATTACTGATTGTTGTGTGTTTTTTTTTTGTAGCTCTTAGCCATGATTAATAGTCATGGTTAACAGTCTCAGCCACACTTAACAACCATGACTAATAGAGCAAAAAAAATAGCAGACAACCGAATCTACAATAGACTTGGATCTCAGGTAGGAGACATTTTTCTATGTTTTACTATGTCTATATTTGTTTTTTTACTAAATATAGTAGATAAAGTTTGTATACCTAGAAAACATAGAGAAAGGTTAAAAGTGAAATTTTATATTCTCTTAGGTTTTCTTCTAGTCGTTGCTAGGAACAACGGACTTATGATTGCAATCTGCCCTAGTATACAATGGTTTGGGCTATATTTGGAGCTTGCATGTTTGAGGCCCAATCAGTGGCCATTCTTTCATAGTTAATATGCATTATCTAAATCTCATTTATTTAAATACATACATCTTTATGAATCTAAAATACTTTTATTCTAGGCATGTAGGAAAGATCATGCTTGCTTGGTGATGCATTTTTCTTTTATATGCAAGTAAAAATGAACACACACATACCATACAATATTTAAACACTAGTGAGTTGGAAGTCATATCCAACCACTAGTAGAGTTCAACGTTGGTGGCAGTGATTTCCATCTATTGACTCGACTCTCATGAACCTTGTTCTATTGGCTAATACCAACTCCAATATCCATCATATCCATATAAAATAGTACGCATTCCTCTTCATAGGGGTGTATCACTGTGCATGGTGTGCTGGGTGAGGATCAACAAGATTTGTACTTCGTGCCTAGGTGTGGATTTCATCTCCAAACTTTGGGGAGTTTACGTGATCATGACTTTCATTATCTATTATCGATCTATGAAGATACAGGTGAAAACCTTAAACTATTTGAGCATTACATCAATAATTTCAAACATGATGATAGTAGTTTTAAGTTTCAACAAATTTCAAAACACACTCAAACTAGTTTAGGGCTCACAAAGAAAATTTTAAAAATAGATAAACATCCTTGTTTGTTTTGTTTACTTTAAAACTTACACAAGAGATAATTCATATCATGGTTCTCCCATGGAGAGGCCGATCTTGATGCAAAATTAAGATCAAAGTTGAGGTTCCACTTAATGCACAATACAATGCATCAAACCCTCAATCACAAAATCCTCCTGAATGATTTTCAATGAGCATTAGATGAGATCAATATACGTGAGAGAATTTTGTTTAGAATACCCCAGTTAAAGGAGGTAATGTACACTACTCACAAAATAGATCTAAGCACGAAATATCCCAACATGGGAAATTCAAACATGGAAGCATATATCATGATTGTACACCTCAAGGATCTATGGGATATGCTGAAGAGTACACTATGGAGGAGGGAGCTATGAACAAGTTGGTTTCCATCCATTCTTGATCTAAGGGTGGTTCAAGGCCTCCACCAATTCAAGATAGGCAAATAGAAAATCCACCCAATCAAGGGTAGGAAGAGAGAGTTGCTACAGAGCATAGGCCCACACAGAATCCAAATAAAAATGGACCTTCCAAGTTCACGATTGATATGTATAAAGTTAGAGTCAATGATACACCACCATAGTAGCCATGGTAAACTAAAAAACTTGATGATCTTGATAGAATCCAAGGGAAATTAGGATTTAGAGCCTCAATTGCACATTTTCATTCTACAAACATGCAGTGAGAGCAAACATAGGACTATCAGGGAACCAGGAGAATGCTCTAAGAATTATCGTAGAATACGTGCCCCATCAACCCATGTGGGCACAAATCACATACAATAGTAGAATGCAAATACCATCCATAAAAATAAAGACAAGAGCATGGTAGACAAGTTTTTTAGGGGTCACACCAACAAAGCTACTCAAATAAAGTGAACCCACCAGAGACCACATACAGATGATCTAGTAGATCGATCACAAAAATTAGTATCAGAGCAAAGGTGGTGGATCTTCCAAGACAAATTGGAAGACGTATGTGTAGAGCATGAGCACCTCAAAAATAATGATACTCAAATATAGAGGTCGCTAAAGCAACATATCTTTGATCAAAAGGAGTGTGCTAAGAGAGAGGATCGTTTGGCTCACACCAATTTACCCCCTCATAGTAAATATAGGGAGTGCCCTCTAAGACGAGCTACTTCATAGCTAAAATTGTGACCCAAGTATATGGAAACTTATACTCACCACATAGCCCAAAACATGTCATAGTGCCAAGTGTGTGAACATAATGGACATATGCAGTACGAAGAAGTAACAGGAGATGAGCAAGAGCAAGAATATCTTGAGACCTCCTTAGTCAACGTGGAGGATGACCATATTCCCCTACCTTGATCGAAGAAGAGTTTACCTTCAAAGGCTCCTCAAACACCTCTTAGAGAAGAGGAAATTATATCTTTAAAGGCCTATAAAGCCTTGGTAGAAAATGTAAGAGCAATAGAGAAACAAGGTATGATTTATCAAAATCTAACCTTGAGCATGATACACAATGAGCCTTTATGCCATTTAGTTCCTACTCCAGCGTATCCCAATCACTTAGAGATACTAAAGCTGTAGAAATTTCAAGGGGAGGAATATGCTTAGGAGCATGTCATGGGATTTATAGATATGTGCTTTCAGATAGAAAGGAATGTGTTAAGATCCCGCTATAAAATAAACTCAAATAACACACTCTCACACAATTGCTTGGAAATAACTCACATAAACATCACATTAATATAACAAAAATTTGCATAAAGAACAATCTCACAATAGAACTGAATCGCAGGCCTCTTCGAGGGGGCAACCTCCTTCAATACTTCATTAATTTTGCAAAAGATGGTTACATTGGTGCCCTTTCGGGTATTTAAGGAGTTTCCTTCCAAGGTTGGCTTACATGCAAAATGCCACCCGGATTACATGCATAATGCCACCCGAATTACATGCATAGTGCCACTTTGAATTACATGCACAATGCCACCCGAATTACATGCACAATGCCACTCGAATTACATGCACAATGCCACACGAATTACATGCACAATGCCACCTATCTACCATGTGTTACATAAAAAAGGGTGCCATTTGTCATAGGCACTACCTAAGCTAAAACTTAGAACATTACAAAATATTAATCATGGGTACTACCCACGTTCACTAGGAATTATTACATCAAGGAAGTTATTACATTAAGGGTTAGGATGAGATCCTAACATGCCCTTCTCCTTGAAGAAGCTTTGTCCTCAAAGCTAAAAATGAGGAAACCGTTGGTCGGAGTTGATGGAGGGACTCCCATGTAGCATCCTCAAAGTTGAAGTCCACGCCACCGAACCAGGACCTCTCGTGATGGTACGGTTGCGAGTTCGACGATACAACAACTGCTTTGGTGCAAGTAAGATGGAGACTTCTTCATCCAATTCAGGAAGTGTTGATGGGAACTATACCTTGGAGCTGCCCGAAATGTAGGAGGGAGGCGTGAGTGGAGGGTGCCCGTACTCTGCCTCTGGTGGCGGTATGATAGGAAGTGTTGTACCACCATTCGGCCAAAGAAAGCCATTTTGCCCAATGAGTAGGATGATCGGAGGCAAGCAGCGAAGGTAGGTTTCCAAGCAGCTTATTAACAACCTCCGTTTGACCATCCGTTTGTGGATAGTAGGCTAAACTCATTGTGAGCCGAGTCCCCCGCAACTTAAACAACTCTTGCCAAAAATTGCTAGTAAGGCCGGGATCACGATCAGATACATTGGAGGTTGGCATGCCATGAAGGCGAAATATGGAGTCAAGGAAAATTTGGGCAATAGTGAATGCTGTGTAAGGATGGGTTAGGGCACAAAAGTGAGCATACTTTGAAAGGCGGTCCACTACCACAAAAATAATAGACTTGTCTCCATATTTAGGTAGCCCTTCTATGAAATCCATAGAGATGTCGACCCACACCCGATCCGATATCGGCAAGGGTGGAAGAGTGCCCGAAGAGTGCACTCGTTTCTCTTTTCATCCTTTGACCCGTGTCGCAGTCTGCCACAAAAGAGTGAATGTCCCGTTTCCTACCTTTCCAAAATAAGGTGCGCTTGAGTCGCTCATAAGGTGGTCTGATATTGGGAGGTGTACTATCCGGCAATAATGGAATGGCATGGTCGTGAGAGCGATGCAATGGTCGTGTGATGGGTTCTGAAAAGATGGCCTCATGTTTGTGGAGAATCTGGTGCATGTCTTGTGGGATTTCACCCATTGGAGATGTGGATGGCCGGATAGAGAATAGTTGTGCAATGACCCCACGTGATGATTTCTTTAGCAATTTCTCCATGCCGTTTGAACCGATAATTTGAGGTGTTCCCTGTCGGGGAGCCCTTGATGATGTGTGTTTGTCCGTTCCGGAAGAACCGCATCCAAAGTTTAGCAAAGTTCCAACCGATAGTGCCCAACGTACTCAACCATTGGCATCCCAAAACAATATCACATCCACCCAAATGGAGGGCAAACATGTCCAGCTTGAGTTCATAGTCCCCTATCTTTATTTTAACATTGTGACACTTTCCTTTACAAGATAAGGTTCCCCCATTGGCTACCATGACCTCAAAGGAATTACAATTGTGGATATAGCAATTTGCCCGTTGAGCAACTCTAGGGTCAATGAAGTTGTGCGTGCTTCCCGAATCCAAAAGGATGGAAAGACGTTGGCCCTTGAAACATCCTGTAACCTTCATGGTTTGAGGAGTAGTAATGCCTGCAAGGGCATGGATTGTAATTGATGTCTCAGTTCCTATTTCCCTTCTTCTTGTGGAGGAGGTGTTTCTGGAGGGTCCTCATCCTCATCACTCTCATCAACGGTATCATGTTCTCCAACATCTATCAAGAACAATTTTTTGTGTGCACACTTATGCCCCTTGAAAAACTTTTCATCACAATTGTAGCATAATCCTTGGGCACGACGTGCATCCATCTCTTCGGTGGTGAGGCGCTTGGGTGCAAGCAGGTTTATTATCATCTGGGTGTTGGGCTCTCGGGGGAAATGAAGGTCTATCTTGAGAAAACTTTGATGGGCGTCTTTGGGCAGAGAGTTTAGATTCGGCCATACGGGCCAAACTGATAGCTTCCATCATAGTTCGTGGTTTCAACATTTTGACTTCGCTTGGAGTTCCATCTTCAACCCACTGATATAACAACTCGGAAGAACCCTTCACTCAATCCTCTTGTTCGATTGGCCAATTTTTCAAATTGAGCTTGGTACTCTCGAACCGACCCTCGTTTGTTGTAGTTTGGATAAGGCTCCCGTGAAGTCCTCAAACTCACTAGGACCAAATCGAGTGAGTATTTGGGATTCAAAATCCTCCCAAGAGAGATTTGGGTAGGTAAGACGCAACCATTGAAACCAGAGCAGAGCCTCGCATTCCAAGTTAAAGGAAGCCATCCGGACTCGATGAAATACCGGTACATTATGAAGTCGAAAGAATTGGTCAACCCGACATAGCCACCCATCAACATCCTTCCCACTGAATTTGGGAAAGTCCAACTTGGGCATTCTAAAGGGTGTATCATGGTCACGATTCCTTGTAGAACTCTCAGCTTGGTATTCTGATTTGGGTGGTTCTCTTCTCAGTTTGCTATCCACTTCAGTCAATGCTTCTTCTAAGCGATTGCTAGTGGCCTCATGCTCTAGGCGAAGACCTTGGACTTCTTCCCTTATGGAGTGAAAAGCCGAGTTCAAGTTCTCAATGGCTTTTGTTAGGGAATCCAAGTGTTCTAGTTCTTTCTGGTGTCCACGGGTACCCTGGGCCATTTTTTGACCTTTTGTGACCAGTTACTAAAAATAGAATTGAATTTTTTTGACTTACTATTTTTAGTAAGTGCCCAAAAAAGTGCTTGGGTGCTATATATCAAAATGATCAGCAGGAGGAGGTGGTCACAATGAGCTATATCTCTCAACACTACTTTTTGGCACCCTAGACTTTTTTTTTTTTTATCTCCTGTTTTGCTGAGTCTAACGGTGTTTACGTATTCTCGATTCCGAGCTACCGAGCAAAAGTTGGGTACTGGAGCACTATCTAAAACTCGGTCGTGTTTCACACTCAAGATTCTCTCGTATTTTGCAGTGACCGATATGACAGCTCTGTTTCCGACTCAAGACTCGTGAATTCTGCCCCGACCGTGCCGACCTCTCTCGACTCCGACCGTGACTCGCCATCGTAAATTTGACTGTTACTCTCCGTACTTTCAACTTAAGTGTCACCCTCATGGCTTATCCCGAATGCATGTCCCTTCTGTTATTTTTTTTGGTAGAGGACTCCTTTCTCATATGCTCACTTTTGAAATGCAAGTTTACGAACGGGGGTGTTTGGATTCTTATTTTGATTTTTATTTTTGCATTTTTTACAGGTTGCAGTTTTAACAGAACCAGGGAATGCTAAGTATAGGAGTATGTACCACCCATAGGCCCTCTAATATACCGACAAGTGACGAACAATAGTGCTCGGACCAATATTTCAGTGCCACTACTCAAGGAGGATTCCACACATACCCTTGAGCACACTACCCGCCTCTCTCGACAATACGGGAGGGTAATCGTCCGAGATGCCGTGTCCCGTAGACTATGAGTAATACAAGGCCGAAGAGCTTCCTAATGGCTAAAAGTTTGTTTAATCCTAGATGGTCTCCCGATATACCCGAAGATACGTGGGAGCTCAAGTCCGTGCGCGAGTTCTCGTCTCGAGGCCCGGGTATTGGAGCCCGATCGCCCCTCACTTCACTAGACGCTTTATGGGCTATCTAGCTTAGCCAATAACGACAGATCCTTCGCGATATTTTAAAACCCCGCATACAGGGTTTCTACCTACTCAACTAATAATATATTTTTTTGTTTTTGGTTTGAAAAAAAAAACACTGTATTTTTTTTTTGGATTTTTTTTAATAAGGAAAAATAGAATGGAAAAAACACACGGAATTTATACCTAACAGGCGGATTGGATGGCAAGAATCGTTGCAGTTGCAGCAGAACTTGGCCCTGGAAAGCGCTCTGATACCACTTGTTAAGATCCCGCTATAAAATAAACTCAAATAACACACTCTCACACAATTGCTTGGAAATAACTCACATAAACATCACATTAATATAACAAAAATTTGCATAAAGAACAATCTCACAATAGAATTGAATCGCAGGCCTCTTCGAGGGGGCAACCTCCTTCAATACTTCATTAATTTTGCAAAAGATGGTTACATTGGTGCCCTTTCGGGTATTTAAGGAGTTTCCTTCCAAGGTTGGCTTACATGCAAAATGCCACCTGGATTACATGCATAATGCCACCCGAATTACATGCATAGTGCCACTTTGAATTACATGCACAATGCCACCCGAATTACATGCACAATGCCACTCGAATTACATGCACAATGCCACACGAATTACATGCACAATGCCACCTATCTACCATGTGTTACATAAAAAAGGGTGCCATTTGTCATAGGCACTACCTAAGCTAAAACTTAGAACATTACAAAATATTAATCATGGGTACTACCCACGTTCACTAGGAATTATTACATCAAGGAAGTTATTACATTAAGGGTTAGGATGAGATCCTAACAGAATGATGCTCTACTACTAAGAAATTTCATCACAACCCTTTTAGGTCCTACCCAAGAGTGGTTCAACCAACTAAAGAGGCACAACATAACCATTTTTGAGCAACTAGATAATGCTTTTCTTGAACGTTTCTCCTTTGATTTAAAGAAGAAGATAAACGTAACCGATTTGACTGGACTAATACAATATGATGATGAGCCGATCATGGACTATGAGAAAATATGGAGAAAGTTGATGGTAAAGTTACCATTTTTCATTCCTACCACAAAATTGACTTGAATGTTTACAAAGAGTTGCAAAAAACACATATCGCTACTACTACAACTATAATAGTATCAAAAATTCGAGGAGGCCTTAGTGTAATCTAAGATAATTGAGGATATCAAGTTACAGGAGGGTAACTTGAAGCTTCAAAACAAGAAGGATTGGAATAAAATGAACATGTAGAATCAAAATCAGTAGGCCAAGATGGTCCATGTAAATCAAGTGGTGGTAAACCTTTAGAAAGGGGATAAGGGGTAACAAAAAAATTATCAAACCCAACCTCATCCTATGTGATACGATTAGTACAATAATAAAAAAGGGTAAGAATAAATATCAACGCCCTCCTTGCCAGTTCACACCATAATCGAAGATGATGATATCGATCTTCCATCAACTATGCGAGGCTAAGGCTATTAACTTACCAAAGGTCAAGTTGCAAGACCCTAACTAACCGAAACCAAAAGGGTATAGGCATGATTAGTATTGCCTATTCCACATAATGAAAGGACATGACATTGAAGGATGTTATAGTTTCAAACATATGGTGCAAAACATAATTCGAGAAAGCTGATCTACTTGTAGACAACCCTTAGGTTTTGAAAAATCAAAATATAGGGATATTTAAGAACCCCTTACTAAATAACGAGCCACCGATGAACAATACTAGAAATGTGAATCAGGTGAGGTTCGAACCACCCACTCAAATATTCATCGACATGATCAATGTGGTCACAAGAGAAGGGAGGTATGAGCAAGAAAATCTACCTCTAGCTCTAGTAAGGGTTCAAGTTGTGCCTCCCTAAAGGCCAACATAAAATATGGTAGACCCACCAACGATACTGATGGTGACAATCAAAAGTAGACTAGTTCAAAGCCTACACACAACTTTAGTAAAACTATTAATTTATTAATTGATACAATAGTCTCCTAAGCATAGGGAGACACTCATGGATATTTTAAGGTCTATTAAAGTTCAGTTCTGGGATCCTAAAGTGTTCACAAATTTTTTAGGACATGTGCAGCAGTGCAAGGAACTAGTGATTCAATTTTATGATCATGAGATCAAAATGGTTTCTAATACTATAGCGAACCCACTGCTACATATAATTTCATGTGTTAACCACACACCATTCAAATGGTTTTTTATTGAAATGGGGTCATCAATCAACATCATTACTACCAAGGCATTGGCATACTTGAAGTTGTCAAAATCATACATCATACCTTCTACCTTCACATTGAAAGCATTTAATGATGCACTGTGCTCGACTATCAAAACTATAGTCTTGAATATTCAGGTTCTACTAAAGACCATCCTGATGATGTGTCATGTAATAGAATGTGCAATTCAATATAACATCCTCCTAGGAAGGCCTTGTATCAAAGAGATGCATTGCATTCCCTTGATTTTACATCAATGTATCAAATACATACATGAGGGATAAGTTCACATGGTTCCTTCTGATGAAGAACCGTTTAAATATGTGAACCTAGCAGATTTACCTAGAGATTTCATTCTCCTATCAATGCACTTGGATATATGGTCGATGCCATCCATCAAACATCCATAAGGTAAACTAAAATAAGTGTGTGCAGGACCTTCCATGTCAGCACCATAGCTATCAGAGCATACAACAATTGCTTCAACAAAACCTACAACATCCAAAATACTTAGGGGTGATAAGAATATTAAAGCAAATCTAGGCAAGAAAAATATTAATCAGGTATACAAATTAGCTACTATCAAGGTCCTTATTCCCATAGATGAAGAGGGTGCTCAGAACCAAGTCGAGGAGGCATCTCAGCTTGCTTTGCCTACGTCTTCAGCAGGGTCATCTACACCATAGGTGACCGTCCATTTGATAAATATTGGACTAGAAGAATATATAGTGTAAAAAATGATATTTATGCCTTTTATTGATATTGCATAAGACATGGGATGATATAAAACCCATTGATTTATCGTAGGAACAATGGTACAACTGGGGGTGCCACCCAACCAAAAAAAATTTATCTATGGAGGGCTTGACCAACTTGCAAATCACATACTCATAGATGAGGGTGATGATGAACAATTCTTAGAAAATATTCATTATTTGTCTAATCATAAGTTTATCCTATGCTATTTTGAATGTTACCATTGGTATGGTTATGATCTGGGCTTATTTGAGCAAGGGTGTAGACCTCCCTATGAAAAATAATATCAGTTGCCAACTGATAGGTTTAGATTGAGATATCATATCAGAGGTTAGGATGAGCTCCTAGTGACATCTTTAGATCACCTAAACCTCAATTTGGGGGGGGTTAAAGTGGATTGGAATATATATCACCCTAACCCTTCCTACTTGTGAAGAGGTAGCCAGTTGGTGACTTACATCTCTATAAAACCACCTGAGCTCTATCACGATGATATCTTGGTAGAAAATGGTCTAGAAGACACCCCAAGAGATAACTTGGGTCAATAGAACCATAAAGCTATTGATGACATAGATAAGTGAGCTTAGAATGCCACTGTAGTAGAATATTATGAATCAGATTACCCTTTTAAGGATGATAGAGTAGAGCCCATACCTAAAAAATACGGATGAAAATATGATTCTAGGAATGATGATGATGATGAGTCCTTAAACGATGAATAATATGAGGATGAAACTAAGTTGGCCTACTTAGGCCCTCTACACTTACATCATATATTACCCACAAAGTTAGTGGGTAGAAATAAGCGATTCTTCATAGATGACAGTGACTATGAATATGAGACTGATATGGCCTATCTTGGGCCACGGTGCTTGCATCATCTAGCACAACCAGTTGAAATGGAAGAATTATATCAAATAGTATTCCCTGGCCTCTGCATCTTGATCAAACTAGAAGATATACATGAGATATATTATAGGGTCTTACCTATGATATTGTTGAGTGGATATTTTTCCCTATAGCAAAATGATCACCACAACTAGAGTCTCAAACAGGAAACTCTCTCTTGTAAAGAAACTAAGTAGCATTACTCATTTCTCCAAGGTTCTTGTGAAAAAACATTCATGTGCATGTAATCAATCAAGACTAAGGCAAATAAATGAATGTATGCCAGAATAACCTAAACCCTGCAAGTAACAGTTAACAAGGGGCCTTTAATGATTCGAATGAAAACTTTGCAACCATAATCCATTAAATCGACCAAATGTGATGATAGCTTCTTTTAATGTTCCTAAGATTAAAATGATCTACCTAAAACCCAGTTAGTAACCTCTTTTATCTTCAGATTAAAAGGGTTCTAAATGAGAAAGTGCATGGTTTAAACCACTTCATTTTAAACTCCGTGCCTTTAACATGAGGTTCATTTTTTAGAATTAGCGGATTTGTTTTATCTTCGTTTAAAAGTGTTCCTCTATACTTGTGTTAGCATTTGGTGTTAGTAAGGTTAGTAAGTTAGAAAATTAGGATTCATTCACTTAATATGATTTATTGTGCATTTGGAATTAGTAGCCCTCCTAAACCCATATCTTATCTAAAAATTAGATGAAGGCGTTTGGAGATGCAAGAAATTCTGGAACGGACCAGATTCAGAAAAGAAGTTTTTAAGACGAGGTTAATCCAAATATCAAAAAATAAAACATAAAAATTATCTACAACAGCTAGCTGGAAAAAAAAATAGGACATTAATTTGGTTAGCAATCTCCTCCCTGCAAAACCCCAAGTTATGAGATGAAATTCTAAGACTACCTGACCTAATAGACCTGTAACATAAACATAGTCAGATTAGATCAGATGCAAGACTCTAAGGAAACAAATAATTGCATCATTCCATCATTTACCTATCGTAACCCACTTCATGGAATCAACGAATAGATACAAGAATTAATAATGCAAAGGAAATATTTGTAGAAATAACAGTAGTCTTAGTTTCAATCTCCTTTTGGTTTCACACACAAGAGTTGCTCTTGCCAAAAAACTCCTTTATTTCGAAAGATAGTCTTTTGTTTTTTCTCTACAATTTCCAGCCCCTTCTGGCCTCTTTGAATGGCGTATTTAAAATTTTTAGGAAGCTTTTCATTTCATTTTCCAATGGTCGTTCGCTTCACCTTCCCTGACTGTTCGTGTGCTTTGGTTTCCATTTTGTGGCCCTTCACTGCGTTTTCTCCACATGGGCTTGCGTCCAATTCCCTCTATGAGTAACGACCATCTTAAATGATTTCAAATCATTAAATATTCCTCATGTAACGCTTTGTCTTGTTCATTGGATTTTTTCCTTATGTCCACATCACTATGCAGGTCCATTACCTTGGTGAAAATGGAACATGTCGCGATATCGTGACACCTTGCCTCCTTGCTCTCTTTTGTTGCTTGTGGCCACAAAACTGCAACATGTCATGATATCGTGACACTTTTTCTATTTTGGCCACGATGGTGCAACATGTCACGATATCGTGACACCTTTTCTCCTTTGGCCGTGAAACTGCAACATGTCACGATATCATGACACTTTTTCTATTTTGGCCATGATGGTGCAACATGTCGCGATATCGCGACACTTTTTCTTCTTTGCTCTCTCCCTTTGCCTTGGACCGTGAAACTGCAACATGTCGCGATATCGTGACACTTTTTCTCCTTGTGGTATTTTACATTTTATTTGATCTTTAGCATATGGGCCACTTCGGTCTTCTTGGAAACATGCAAAAAAAGGTGGGTCCCCAATTTTGGGATACGTTGTGGAGCAGCCACAACAAATGGTGACTCTACTGGGAAATGCTCCTAAGCATTTTGGTGAGAACTCAACCTGAAAATACACGAATTCAAATACAAAGTGTCAAAAAATATCCAAAGAATGCAAACAGACCAGAAATACATGAAGCATCAGAATCGTTAAGCATCAAATCGGTGTGTGCAATGTGCTTCATTCTTTATCGTTTGAAATAGTTTCCCATTCTATTACCAATTTCACATGAATGCATATGATGAATAGTGGAGGGTCTATGCAAGATCGAATGTATTACCAGCATAATGAACTATGGCTGACCTGCTTTATCAAGACTCTTAACTTTTAGTAGCGTGAGCACAAACATTAAAAATATCCAATCCTCTTAGGATCAAGCATGCATGAATTGAGTTCATATACCTAATCTCAATGTTGGTTATGCGCAACCGCAATATTGAATCAATGTGCATGTGTAAGTGAAATCAAAGCTTTGGGGAATCAGATTCTCAACCTAAGCGTGATGAGAATTTAACCCTATCCTTACTACTTTGATTTGAGTTCATTAATTCATCTTAAGCAAAATGATTAAACCTATTATGGATAACTGTTAGGCTATCCTATCCGTATGAGCAGTCAGAGGTCTTGCTTTTAAATGAGACATGTCGCCACGCATGAACCTACTCCACTGCTAGTCAGGCATCTATAGCCTTGGTGGAGATCAGCCCCATAGTCCAAGTTTTGGCTTTGGATTTCTTGAATTTTAGGGATGACTACCCATCCTTGTGAGGGACACGTAGTATGATCCTTCCAACTCAAATGATATGATGGAGGTGGAGTAGTAATGGCTTCCTTGAATCTTAGGGATGACTACTCATCCTTATGAGGGACACGTAGTATGATCCTTCCAACTCAAATGATATGATGGAGGTGGATTAATGCTGGATTTCTTGAATTTTAGGGATGACTACCCATCCTTGTGAGGGACACATAGTACAATACTTCCAACTCAAATGATGTTATGGAGATGGAGTAGTAATGGCTTCCTTGAATCTTAGGGATGACTACTCATCCTTATGATGGACACATAGTACGATCCTTCCAACTCAAATGATGTTATGGAGATGGAGTAGTAATGGCTTCCTTGAATCTTAGGGATGACTACTCATCCTTATGAGGGACATGTAGTACGATCCTTTCAATCCAAGTAATGTTATGGAGGTGAAGTGGTGAAAACCACTATTTCCTAGACTATGTTTTGCATGATGAGATAGACAAGAAAAATTCTTTTCACCTAACTTTTCTTCCAAGTAAGGTTTCAACAATTTTGCCCAAGATGTTCTTTATATGTGCAAAGCATGTTTAATTCAAGACAATGCGGCATCAGTTTCCAACCCCAAGACCTTACTTAATGTTTATTATGCAATGATCCTAAGAGGGTTTGACATGCTTTTGGTGGTTGTTTTTGAAATATGGGATGGAATGAGACTCGAGGCTATTATGCAATGTATCCCGAACACAAATGGGTAATATGGATTATACAAAAAATGCTTCACCCTATCTTGCAAAATTGACAACTTTCATGTATCCCAAATTTCAAACGATATTCTTTAATGTGTTTGTAGTGCTCGTGGAGATTTCTGTAAAACAATTTTGTTGTTTCATATATTTCTAGTATTAGAACATTGCTAAGGATACACACTAACCACTTTGCTATTTTTTTTTTCACACCCAAAACTGGTCCCATGACCAACACACTAAGCTAAGAAAAGAACAACACAATCAAAATGCCTCTAGAACCTCATTCAGAACAATCTTATCATGCTAAAATAAAGATTGAAGGCAAAAACCTAACACACACCTAAGAAAATCAAACCTGCACATGCAAAAACAAAGCATGACATATTTACATATAATACAAGGCCTTGCCATTTCAGGCCTGGAAATAGTGCTTTAAATGCAGCCCATTGATGGGTAAAGCCAAATCTTTTCATCCAGGGTTTTTTAATCTAAAGTTGTTTTCACCTAGGACCTCTGAAATTTGGTAAGGACCCAACCATAAATAATCAAATTTATCATGATCTCATTTCCTCTCATGTCTCTTATAAAACATTTTCTCTAATGAGGCCATACCATTTGGCATCTCATTCCATTTTCTAGCAGCTTCCATTTTCAAACCTGCCTCTTCTTGCCCCCTCTCGTCTTCATCAATAACCTGATTTTCCAAGATACTAGAATTAGTAACAACATTGAATCTATGTCTTCCCCTATCAAAGACTTGGAAATTCATGACATTATTAGGTATCGATGGGCAAGGGACTAATTCTATGTAAAATTTCTTGCACTTCTTGTGATTCTTTGGTTTAAGCATGCTAGCAGCTACGGCCAAAGAATCTGCCCAACGATTGCCTTTTCTAGAGATTAGATATATGTTAAAGGTATCAATTTTGTTTATTAAATCTCTAAATCTAGTTTGGTAAATGCTGAGCTGCCTATTCTTACATGCATATTGTCCTTTAACTTGTTTTACCACCAATTCAGAATCATTGCATCCAATGCTTCCATTTTGAGAATTCTCAAGGATTTCTACATCCAAGCAATAGGCTTCTAATTCGGTTTCAACGTATTGAATCTCATTAGGTTTGTTGTACTCTGTTATCATTTCCTTGAGCCTAGGTTCACTATCGATTTGAATTTGGTTGGCCACTCCTCTCCAAGGCAACCACATATGTGAAGAGTCTGTTACAATGTATTCGTTTAAGTTCTTGCTCCAATATCTTCCCAACACCATGCCATATTTGATAGGAATGTTAAGCACCAATATATCTATGTGATGTTGAACCATAGGTCCTGAGTTGACCTAGATAAGAATATCCCTTAATTCTCCCTTTGCATCCATGGCCGATCTATCCAGTTGTACCACCCTACTTTTAGAAGGTTTTGGTGTAAGTCCCAAATTTTGACAGATTTCTAGGGGCATAATGCTAGCAGAGGCCCCTGAATATATTAGACAATTGTGTAGATTTCTACCAGAAATTCTAATGGTTATGAGGAATGGGGGCACATCTCACTTTTCCCCTTTCCAAACCAATTTGTATTCAACACATTTAGCTTCATGAACTTGGGTAGGTGGATCCAAAACTTTTGGTGGACTTACTTCTTGGCCTAAAAGTTGGGACATATCATACATTGAGACATTGGCCTTAGTTTTCTTCATGTATTCTATTAAGTCATAGGTGGGTTTTTCCAAATTTGACATATTTTGCACCAACTTAGACTTCTCCGCCATTGATGGAGGAGGTGGATTAACATCTCCTTTGAGATCGAGAGGAAGTAATGGGTTGTTTGGAGGGGTAGAGGAAGTTTTGGGATCCTTAGAACACATTGTGTAATACTTGTGATTTCCTTTCCCAAAATGTTTATTGGCATGAACTTCCAATGTTTCTTCATATTCTTTTCCAAAGAACTCCACATCCTCCTCTTCTTCACTATCTTGGGAGTATATAACTTCATTCAATATAGATTCCTGCTTTCCATGGCAACAGTGTGGGAAATCATTGTCACAAGATCCTGACTCTCCAAAATATTTTGAGACATCTGCCTGATTGGCTACGAGATTGGGTACTCGTCCATTATTAGGATGTGTTGTATGTTCCTTTTCCTCTATGGTTATGAGGTCGGTTATGACCCATGACTTGGTCAAATTTTTTATTAACATTTCCCATAGTAACCAAAACTTTGGCCAATGTTTCCTTCATGTCTTCTATCATGGATTCAGGCCCATGTGGTCGGGGCACTGTAATTTTGGGCACAACTGTATTTGATGCATTAGCCACCTCTAGAATAGGTACAATGGCTTGGTTATAGGCACTTTGATTCCATCCTAGATTCACACTTTGAATAGGAGTGATTGTCGGATAAGTCGTTGGACTTGGCATATTAATCAAAGTAAATCCATGTATGGTCAACAAGTTATTGCTCATATTGAACCCAGGCAAGGTCATCGGGTTATTTGGAATCAATGCCTATGTTGAAATAGATGTATTAGGATAAGTGGGAAATGATGCAACTTGAGATGGTTTTTGGAAATTGTTCATTGTTGGAACTTGTGGTTCCATGAATTGATTCATCATGGCGAATTGACTGTATGGACCATATTGTCCCATCCCAGTAAATTGAGACAACCCTACTCCTGGTAAATTAATTTGTTGTTCAAGGGTCATTGTATCCGTATAAGCTAACAAAAGTGTCGTAACCTGAGGATTTCTTCTAGTCAACAAGGATGTTAATGGATCTAAAGATCCAAAGCACAGTTGCAGGGCCATCGCAGGATCTATTGCAAAGTGGCGAGTCAAATTTGTATACAACTTTTGGAACCTCTGGTTGAATGTTCTTATGGGATCATTGGGTAACCTTTTGCATGATACGAATAAATTATAAATTATGGAAGGATCTACCAACATTCAAAATTGGCTAATAAAGGCAGTTTCTAATTGGGCCCATGAAACAATGGACCCTGTGGGAAGATACCTGTACCATTCATTGGTCGTACTGTCTAGACTAGCAGGGAAGATTCGACAAGCGATATCTTCATGGGTGACTCCTTGTCTAAACATGTAATCTTTGTAAATTTGGACATGCTCTTTGGCTGTTATGGGACCATCATGCATGAATTTAGGCAATCCCCTTTCAATATTCCTAGGCAAGTCATGAACTATCCCAGGGATATTCAAGGGGGAACTTTGTGCACCATACCAAATGGGAGGTGGCTGTTGTTGTTGTTATTGGGCCATGTTATTCAAATGTATAGTCCCTATAGGAACAATGACAACACTTGTAATGATGGGGCCAGACGCACTTGGTGTAGCTGTCACATTTGAAATTGTGGGCTTAGGCCTACGATATGTACTTGAGTCTAAAGAAGCTCCTAAATCAAGTACACTGGGTGGTATTTCGATCTTTGATGTTTGGTTTCTCAGCTTCCTACCAGTGGGAGAAAGGCTTTGGAAAATAGTTTCCCCTGTGGTTTTGGACCTAGCAGCTATGTACTCAGGTTGGGCCAGATTGAAAAATCTAGACCTCTAAAAGACTTCTCTCAACTCACTTGCAAAATGAAGCAAATAAATGTTATACCTACAAGCACAATAGGTGGAAACAAAACTACCCATGTTAATCATTAGAACAGATCATAATCACAAAGCAATAAATAAGGCCCTCCTTCTAGCACCAAAATATTGAGTGGATATTTTGCCCTATAGCAAAATGATCACCACAACTAGAGTCTCAAATAGGAAACTCTCTCTTGCAAAGAAACTAAGTAGCATTACTCATTTCTCCAAGGTTCTTGTGAACACACATTCATGTGCATGTAATCAATCAAGACTAAGGCAAATAAATGAATGTATGCCAGAATAACCTAAACCCTGCAAGTAACAGTTAACAAGGGGCATTTAATGATTCGAATGAATACTTTACAACCATAATCCATTAAATCGACCAAATGTGATGATAACTTCTTTTAATGTTCCTAAGATTAAAATGATCTACCCAAAACCCAGTTAGTAACCTCTTTTATCTTTAGCTTAAAAGGGTTCTAAATGAGAAAGTGCATGGTTTAAACCACTTCATTTTAAACTCCGTGCCTTTAACATGAGGTTCATTTTTTAGAATTAGCGGATTCGTTTTATCTTCGTTTAAAAGTGCTCCACGATACCTGTGTTAGCATTTGGTGTTAGTAAGGTTAGTAAGTTAGAAAATTAGGATTCATTCACTTAATATGATTTAATGTGCATTTGGAATTAGTATCCCTCCTAAACCCATTTCTTATCTAAAAATTAGATGAAGGTGTTTGGATATGCAAGAAATTCTGGAATGGACTAGAATCAAAAAAGCGGATTTTAAGACAAGGTTAATCCAAATATCAAAAAATAAAACATAAACATTATCTACAATAGCTAGCTGGAAAAACAAAACAGGACATTAATTTGGTTAGCAATCTCCTCCCTATAAAACCCCAAGTTATGAGATGAAATTCTAAGACTACCTAACCTAACATACCTGTAACATAAACATAGTCTGATTATATCAGATGCAAGACTCTAAGGAAACAAATAATTGCATCATTCCATCATTCACCTATCGTAACCCACTTCATGGCATCAACGAATAGATACAAGAATTAATAATGCAAAGGAAAGATTTACAAAAATAATAGTAGTCTTAGTTTCAATCTCCTTTTGGTTTCACACACAAGAGTTGCTCTTGCCAAAAAACTCCTTTATTTCGAAAGACAGTATTTTGTTTTTTCTCTACAATTTCCAGCCCCTTTTGGCCTCTTTGAATGGCGTATTTAAAATTTTTAGGAATCTTTTTGTTTCATTTTCCAATGGTCGTTCGCTTCACCTTCCCTGACTGTTCATGTGCTTTGGTTTCCATTTTGTGGCCCTTCGCTGCATTTTCTCCACATGGGCTTGTGTCCAATTCCCTCTATGAGTAACGACCATCTTAAATGATTTCAAATCATTAAATATTCCTCATGTAACGCTTTGTCTTGTTCATTGGATTTTGTCCTTATGTCCACGTCACTATGCAGGTCCGTTACCTTGGCAAAAATGGAACATGTTGCGATATCGTGACACCTTTGCCTCCTTGCTCTCTTTTGTTGCTTGTGGTCGCAAAACTACAACATGTCACGATATCATGACACTTTTTCTATTTTGGCCGTGATGGTGCAACATGTCGCGATATCGTGACACCTTTTCTCCTGTGGCCGCAAAACTGCAACATGTCGCGATATCATGACACTTTTTCTATTTTGGCCATGATGGTGCAACATGTCACGATATCGTGACACTTTTTCTTCTTTGCTCTCTCCCTTTGCCTTGGACCACAAAACTGCAACATGTCGCGATATCGCGACACTTTTTCTCCTTGTGTTATTTTGCATTTTATTTGATCTTTAGCATATGGGCCACTTCATTATTATTGGAAACATGCAAAAAAATGTGGGTCCCCAATTTTGGGGTATGTTGTGGAGCAGCCACAACAGATATATCATAGAGTTCCTCAAGTCAAATGATCATGTATTCTAGTCTATTCATAGAATGGATCTGGAGATCGCCATACCCCCAGAGCCACATATTGGGTATGTAAGATACATAGATGGAGAGTCACACACATGTGGTATTGGAGATATAATCCATTCCATAAATATGATCTCCATCGATTTGACCACTCCAATTAATGACCCAGCCAATCCATCCAAGCCATTGTATCTTAATGTAGATGTTATTGATTGGGATCACACTGAATTACCACTAGAGCCTAAAGATTTCTTCCCTAATGAAGAAATGTTGTAGCCTTTTCATTTTATGCCAGGTTGTGCACATGATGTTTATCACGCTGAGGATAATTTTTTTGTGGAACCTTTGAACCTAGATGATAACATCCACTTGATTCCTATGCCTCACCAGCTTGAGGAGGGATCCCACATGTCAGTAGAGGAAAAATTTGATGTGGATGTCAATGACGATCTCACTAATCCTAAGAAGATTAAGTTTAGAGAGAGCCTATCTCCTGATGAGGGTACCAATATCATATCTCTACTAAAATAGAGACCTGATCTCTTTTCTTGGACTTATAAATACATGTCAGGTCTAGATCTAAAATTAGTTACACATAATATTTTGCTAGATCCCTTGAAAAATCCAATCAAGTAGAAACTCAAGAAGATGCATCCAATAGTTGCTTTAATGGCTAAGGATGAGTTGCAAAAATTTCTAGATGTAGAGTTCATTATTTCCATTAACTATCTGGAATGGGTATCAAACATGGTACCTGTAGGAAAACCTAATGGAAGGATCCATATTTGTATGAATTTTAGAGACCTCAAAAATGCAACACCAAAACATTTATTTGTGTTGCCCAACATAGATGCTCTCATAGACGCAACTATAAGTCATGAGATGCTCTCCTTAATTGACGATTTTTTTGGTTACAACCAAATTCGAACTAAACCCGAATATTAGCATAAAAATGTGTTCACAACACCATGGGGAACATTTTGTTATAAATTTATGCCATTTGGCCTCAAAAATGTTGGTGCCACATATCAGTGGACCATGCCATACATCTTTCATGACTACATGCACAAAATCCTTGAGGATTATATTGATGACTTATTGAAAAAGTCATTGCTATAGTAAGAGCATACCGAGGTCCTAAGAAAGGTCTTTGATTGCTTGATAGAGCATAATTTCAGGTTGAAACCCAAGAAGTATGTGTTTGGTGTAACTTCATGAAAGCTCTTGGGATTCATTATTTCAAAATGAAGGATCAAATTTGACCCAAAAAAGTTCAATGCTATTCTAGAGATGTGTTCCCCCATAAATATCAAAGCACTAAGAAGCCTACAAGGAAAAGTAGCATCCATAAAGTATTTTATCACATAATTATCGGACAAATGCCGACCCATTAATTGGCTACTACACAAGGGGGTCCCATTTAATTGGGATAAGGACTGCCAAGTAGCCTTTGCTAAAATTAAGCAATACCTAGCAATGCCACCAGTGCTAGCTCCACGAAGATCATATGTGTCTTTCTTGCTATATATATCAGCTACTGAATTTTTACTGGGAACCATGTTAACCCAAAATAATATGTAAAACAAAGAGAAAACCATATATTATATAAGTCACACCTTGGTGAGTTATGAGCTAGGATATGCATACATGGAGAAGCTATATTTAGTAGTGGTGTTTGCAATGAAGAAGTTGCATCATTACATGTTGAGTCATACGATGTATGTAATATCCAAACAAAATCCTTTTTAGTACATGATGAGCAAGACTTATCACAATACATGTACTGCAAAGTGGAACATGCTATTGATAGAATTCAATTTGGAATTCATCATCCAAAAGCCCATTAAGGGATAGGTCATAACTGATCAACTAGAAAAAGCACCTCTCCATAATAGTAGGCCTCTCACCATAGAGCTTCCTGATGATGTAGTCTTTGCATTATCAGAATCTCCTGAACTTGAAGAACTAGATAAAAAATATGACATGACTTTTCTCTTTGATGATTTGAAGTGTGAGCAAGGGTGGTGCAGGAATTGTCTTCTTCATGCCATAAGGTGCTTCAATACCCTTGTTATTTAAGTTATATTTTCCTTGTACCAATAAAAATATTGAATAAAAGGCTCTAATATTAGGTCTTCAAATAGCTATCGCCATGAAAATCAAAATATTAAACATCTTTGGTGACTCCCTTTCATTGTCAACTAGATTAAGGAACTATTTCAATGTAGGTATCCCATATTGAAAGCTTACAAGGATCTTGCTGAAACTTATCTAGCCTAGCTAGAGTGGTACGACATTGAGGTAATCCCATGTTCATCGAATATATTCATAGACACTATGGGATATTTGGGATCTTTAATCCCTTAAAATTTATCTATCAATTTTACTAGCATTCATGTAAAGACGCTCTCGTAAGTCATGATGTAGTGTGAGGATTTTGATAACAACAAATCAATCAACATGACTCATATAAATCAAAACCATGAATGGTTCTATAAATCCAAAGACTTTCTCAAGAAGGCACCCTGGGGGTCTTTGATCTCATAGGGTCCTATGGGGAATGGCACCACCATTCACCATAAGGTTGTATCATAGCCTACATTTTCACACAATAAAACACAAGGGGAAAAAGTCATCTTATCAGTCAAGGCTAAAGCTTATCATAATTGGATGTCATAATTACATGAATTTCTTAAGCTTAGAATAATCTCCTAGGGATTATTGCATGTTGCAAAACACACATTCAAAAAAAAAAGTGATAAAATATGTCTTACTAGGAGATATTTTGTATCATCGAAGCTATGATGGAGTTCTCATTCATTTTATTGAGCCCCAAGAATCATATTGGACAATTTTGCAAGCTCATGATGGTACATGTGGTGGACATTTCAATGGCATGGCCATCATCAAGTGCATCCTTTGCATGGGTTATTACTATCCTACTATGGAGAAGGATTGTGCAGCGTATGTCAAGAAATGTGTTAGGTGTTAACATCATGGTAATATTATGTACTTGCCATCGCAGGCTTACAACCCATTCAAGAATCTTGACCATTTTCTTAGTGGGCCTAGATCTCATTGAAAATATCTCTCCCCCATCATCGTATTGAAATATAGTTATTATAATGACTACTGAGTATTTTACTAAATGGGTCAAAGAAATCCCTCTACCAATGATAACTAGAGCACATATTATGGAGTTTATAATTCACAATATCATAAGTCATTTTGGGATACCATCAAAAATAATATTAGATGATGAAACGTCATTCAAGAACAAAAATATGAAGACTTTAATGTCCAAGTACAATATCCAACATAGTTTTGTGATACCATACTATCTGTAGGTAAACATGTAATCTGAACCTTCAAACAAGAAAATGGTAGTCATATTGAAAAATATGGTACAAGATAACCACAAATATTGGCACATCCATCTACCCCTTGCATTATGGGCTTACATGACTAGCATACAAACCCCCACTAGGGCAACACCATTTTTTCTAGTATATGGTGATGAGGCCTGGAAATGCCTCAATCATAACATGTTTTGAACACTAAAATTGCCTATAAACTCTTATGTTTTATCTGATATGTTAGTTAAGTTGATTCAATATGTTGTATATTAACCATTTTGCATGATCAATGTATTTGGAATATTATATGCTGATTTTTATAGCTTTTTGCATAGTTTTGTGTTCTTTTTGCTATGACTTGCTAAAATGGGATATGCTTAGAATAATAGCAGCATTTCACTAATCATGTTTTGATTTGTCTCAAGCATTTATTTCACCTAAATCTGCAACAATGCAAGCAAACCGTTGTCGTGCAAAGAAAACTGGTCTTTCCCATGTAAATTCCAGCCAGCTGTCCATAAATAGCAAGGCATGGAATTCACATGAGGAAAGAGATGAAGACCATTGGAATTTGATCTTAGGAGATAACCCACCTGAGAGATGCAGAAGAAATCACTGGAAAAGCACACATTTGTTCATTCCGAAGTATCTTCGGAATGAACAGATATCTTCGAAATGAGACAGATATCTTCGGAATGAGCGGATCTTCAAAAAAAGAATGCATTATCTTCAAAATGAGCGGATCTTCGGAATGAGAATTGCAGTATCTTCGGAATGAGAACTGCAGTATCTTCGGAATGAGCGATCTTCGGAATGAGAATTGCATTGTCTTCAGAATGAAGCCACTTATCTTCGAAATGAAAACAGAGTGTGCTTTTTGACTTGTTGACCGATTTCTGAAGCCGAAAAAATGGAAATAAAGGTTGGAAAAGGTAAAGGAAAAGATCTTCCATCTATCTTTGCCGTCATTGCCGACCAAAGCCATCATTAAGGGAAAGATCAAGTTTTAATCTTCTTCTAGGATAAAACCAGAATTTGTTGCAGCATTGTAGGTTTAGATCTTTTGAGATATTCTTTGTTTGTAATTAGACCATAGGACATCTATAAATATTGCTCCCGTTCAGGTTGAGCCTAGTAGTAAGAAGTAAGTAGAAAGTAAGATATGTAGAGAGAGTAAGGAAGCTAGGAAAAAGCAGAAAATAGGTAGAATTTGACTCATTACAGTCTTGTAACAGGTTTTCAAGTAGAATTATTGTAATCATGTTCTTTAATCAATAAAGTGCACCAGTTCTATTTCATATTGCTTGTAAATGAGTGTGATTAAGATCTAGAGAGAGAGACTCATACCTTCTTCTGGACAAGGAGGCTGGCCACTTCTAGACCTAAGAGGAAGATTAACAGTAGGTTTTATTCTAGTTTTGCTGTAGCAGAATGAGTTGTAGAACTTGTTATTTCAATTGCTTGTAAACAACTGACAATATCTGCAGTCTTAGTTTATTTATACTTAGATTAATCTTGTGCTTAATGTTTTAGCTGTAATATTTACTTTCAACAAAGCTTCCATTTTATTTTAGACTGTTATTTCCAGAATTTGTTGTTTTTCTGTAATTTCTTGCATTTTATGTTTTGCTGTCAACTCCTGCATAGAAGATTGACAACCTTCTGTTATAGAGCCTTGACAGTTTTCATTTCCATGTTAGAATTAGATTTTCATTGCTGCAAAAGTAATTAGATTTCCTTTCTACAATTAGAATCAGACTTTCAATTCTGCAACTGTTATTTATGCAACATAATTAGGTCTTATTCTGCAATTGTAAATTAGGACTTCATTTCTACAGTTAATGATTAGTTTCCAATTCTGCAACTTAGATTAAGGTTTAATTCATGCAATTTAGAGATAGGAATGTCCTAAAACCCCCCACACAACCGGTTTCACCAATAAAACCTGTTGCTCTAGATTGACCTAAGTTATAGCTGTTTTGCCTCTTCTTCCGTAGATAGCCTTGTACACAGCCCTGGATTGACAAATACATTGAGAATTAATGATGGTATAATGACTACGCATCATTTTGGCATCGTTTTCAAGGAATAGTGTTGCCAGAAGAAAACAAATAGTCCAATAGCTGTAATCAGACTAAGCTATGAAAATTCAGGTTAAAATCTGAATACAACAAATGAGGAAGATAACAACTATTGACTTAATTTATGTCATTTAGGAGTAAACATGAATGAGTAAGTCTAGGGATGAAAAAGGTAGAACTACCCCAAAGGATCCCCCGGCTTGTTCCATTAAGGAGATCTTCACGCCTAAGGGGTGAATCACCCGTGTTTGAATTACCATAAAGATTGATAGAAAAATCACCAGTCTCACCATCATTAGAACATTTTGAGAAAGGAAAATCACCAATTTTATCATCATCAGAATATCCTAAGAAAGACAATTCATCGGACTCATCATCAACAGAGAGGCTTGGACCTCTTGAGAGAACAATTTGGGAAGCTTTAACTTCTCCCAACAAACAGGAAACTATGGCAGAAGGAGGCAATATAGATGGCCAACATGGCTATGTCCATAATGAAGGAGATGATCAGGATATGCTCCAACCTTCCAGAACATTTGAATATCCTATTCGTCTGAATCCAACAAAAAACTCTCCCATGAAGACCATTTCACCTTCAGCACTTCCAACCTTTCGAGGTGTTGTATCTAAAGATCCCGATCAGTTTTTGTTTGAATTTAAGGTAGTGTGTCGACCTATGATTATATAAATGACAATAAAAAACTTAAGGTTTTTCCCTCAACACTCAAGGATTCAAAATTGCGCTGGTTCATGAGCTTAGAGCCTAATTCCATAAGAACCTGGGATCAAATGGAAACTATCTTTTTAGACAAATATCAAGAATATTGCCATGTAAGGAATAGAAAAGATGAGTTATTCAGAATCAAGCAGGAAGATGATGAGACATTGGAAGATTATCTTGATAGGTTCTCCTTTGTTCAAAGGAGATGTGGACTTGTAGAACCAGAATTATGTAAAACCATATTTTTGAGAGGATTGCAAGATGAATCCAGAGAAGTTCTGGATTTGATGGGAAAAGGGGATGTAACCACTCTCAATAATGATGAAATTGTGGATCTCTATAGGAATTACTCTCGCACTAAGTAGAGAAGAAGAAAAAGCCGCACAAATGGCACTGATGTGAAGGACCTGATAGAGGAACTTGCAAATTTCAAAACTGATATTCTAGTGCACCTAAACACTACTTTGGGAGAAATGTCTGCAAAAGAAAAAAACATAGAACCTTTGGCAATTTATTGCCCAAGATGTAGAAATAAACATGCTTTGCAGGAATGTCCTTTGAATAAAACATCTATCTCAGCCATTTGTAGTATCTGTTCAAAAAGGCATTCAACCGATCAATGCCACCTGCTACCACAACTCAAAACCGTGTTAGAAAATCAGATCGAGGAACTCAACTATATTGGACCAAAACAAGGGGGAAATTTCTCTCAATACCAAAATCCCCCTCATTTTCCTACAAATTGGGGGCATAATCCTGGTACTATGCCTTGGGGACAATCAGAACCACCCCAATGTCCTTGGAATTATCCTCAATGGACAAATTCCCAAGAATGGCCACAAGCAAATTGGAGTAACCCAACTCTAGAATCAGAATCAAAACAACCCCTCATGGAATCAAAACAACCCATCTTGGAATCAAAACAATCCAGCCTGGAATCAAAATCAGACTAATCCACATTGGATGCAAAACCAACCATAGTGGAGTCAGCAATACCAGTCCTATCCAAGGCAGCAAAGGAATCAAGGTCAAACTCAACATTTGTTGCCTGCACCTAATCAAAATTTTCAAGAAAAACAATAGCAAACACAGCAAGTGAAACAACCTCAACTGCTAGCTCAACCAATCACTAATCCAAACAAGCATGAGACAGACACCTCCTGTCTATGTGGTCAAGTCGAAGAAAATGTTGAAATTAATGTTCTTGATTGTAGTAACATCCAACTTCGTTCAGAAAAGTTGTACTCGAACCAATTTCAAATGAAATCAAAGAAAATGAAGAGCAAGAATCATCGAAACCAGAGAGAATCCAACCAACAATGGAGATAGAAGAAAAATTGGAACCAGAGAGAATCCAACCAACAATAGAGAAAGAGACAAAAATAGAACCACAAGCAGAACAATTACCAAGGATAATTCCATATCCTGAAAGATTCAATGCAATACCAAAAAATTTTGAGTCAGAATTGGTCAAAGAACTCAAAAATTTGACTATATCATTGCCCTTATTGCAAGCCATTAAGGAAATACCAGAGATTAATAGTACTATCCAAAATTTGTGCATTAAAAGAACAGGAAGAAAGAAGAAAGCATTTCCCAAGACTATGCAAAGTTGAAGGAAAGATAGCTGATCTCTTATCCTGGAAAACTAGTACCTCCAAAGTATAGTGACCCAGGAAGTCCAGCTTATCACAGTTACCATAGGTTCAGTACCAATATCAAATGTTTTAGTAGATCTAGGAGCTGCAATAAATGTCATGACCAAGGATACAATGAAACAATTACAACTCAAACATCTCAGCCCCACATTTACAGTTTTAGAAATGGCTGATAGGTCGCTTGCAAAACCTGAAGGTATCATTGAAGATGTCCCTATAGAAGTTTCTTCTTGGGAATTCCCTACAGATTTTTTGGTTTTACAGCCAAGAAATTCAGCACATGGATATCCCATTATTTTGGGAAGACCTTGGCTTGCAACTCGCAGCAGACCTTCATAGACCATAGATCTGGAAATATGACTATTTCAAATGGTATTGATCTAAAACAGATTTCTTTATATCCTCCCGCAAAACCATCCAACAAATTTTTAGGTCAGCTTATGGTTTTCTCGACTCGGAGGAAGAACCAGAAGAGGTCATTTCTACACTAGCTACCTTAGTAGTAAGAGAACACACGGAAGACCTCAATGACACAAAAAATTTAGAAAATGAAACAATCCTAATGAATGTTCTGCATGAACAAGGTTTAGAAGGGGAAGCAACAAATATCCAACAGTTGTTAAGTAATGAGGAGAATCAAAAATCTGAAGATGAACCATCTGTACTATCACAGGGAAACTCTGTTTCACTACCACATGGATGGCACCATCATCTGATTTTTCCTTCTCACTGTTCCATACAAGATATGCTTCCCTCAAGCAGCAATAAAATAGAAACTGCTTCTTTTCTCCCATCTCAACAATGTCCTCTTAATCCCCTAATCACCAAGTATGAAGGAGTGAATTCAGTCCTTCTAAATACAAAACAAATAGAAGTCCAACCAGGCAAATTTTTGAACATTTACAGCCAGCTTACTAGGGAAGAGGAAGAAAAATTGATAGTTGTCTTGTGGAAGCATGTTCATGCTTTTGCTTGGAACTACAAAGATATGTCAGGAGTTCATCCCGATATATGTACCCACAGAATCTATACTCGAAGAAGTCAAGCCAGTTAGACAACCCCAAAGAAGATTGAATCCTCGCCTTAAGAGATATTGTGAAAGAAGAAATTGAAAAACTTCTGGAAGTAGGATTCATTTACCCAATTTTTGATAGCCAATGGGTTTCTCCATTGGTAATAGTTCCTAAGAAAAATGGAAAAATGAGAGTATGTGTAGACTATAGAGAATTGAATAAGGTGACATACAAAGACCATTTTCCATTACCTTTCATAGATCAGGTGTTAGATACTCTTGTTGGAAAAAGATACTTTTGTTTTCTTGATGGATTTAGTGGATATAATCAAATTCAGATTGCACCTGAAGATCAAGAGAAAACAACTTTTACATGTCCATGGGGAACATTTGCCTATAGGGTTTTACCTTTTGGTTTGTGTAATGCCCCAACAACTTTTCAACGAGCAATCCTAGCAATTTTTGCTGATCCGACCACCAAAAGTGTTGAAATATACATGGATGATTTCACAAAGATGTGGACGGACTTTTGATTTTACATTGCAAAATCTTGACAAAGTCTTAACTCACTGTGAAACATACCAGCTTATCCTTGAATCCAGAAAAATGCTTCATGATGATGAAGGAAGGGATAGTTCTTGGTCATCACATCTCTCCCGAAGGGATCCAAGTTGATCCAAAGAAGGTGGAAATTATCAAGAATCTCCTTCCTCCTAAAACTCAGACTAATGTCCGAAGCTTCCTAGGACACATTGGTTTTTACCATAGGTTTATTCCCAACTTTAGTACAATAGCCAGTCCTATGTTTGCCCTATTGACTAAAGATTCTGAATTCTCCTAGACTGCAAAGTGTCAGGAAGCATTTGAAGCTCTGAAAGAGAAATTAATAACTCCACCTGTGCTCAGAGGACCTAATTGGACATTACCATTTCACATACAGATCGATGCCTCCAATACAACAATTGGAGCAGCATTAGGACAAATTGATAATGGTGAACATTATACCATCTACAACATTAGCAAGAACTTGACAGAAGCCGAGAAAAATTATACAACAACTGAGAAGGAATTCCTAGCAGTAATTTATGCCATCAACAAATTCAGGCATTACATCAAAGGTTATCAAATATTTATTCACACAGATCATACAACCATTAAGTATTTGATGAATAAACCTATGGTAAGTGCAAGAATTATTCGTTGGTTGTTGTTGTTGCAAGAATTTGATATCACTATAATCAACAAACCAGGGAAAGCTAATGTTGTGGCAGATTTCTTGTCCAGAGTTGCGTAACACAGATGAAGGGGAATTAGTTGATGACACTTTTCCTGATGAAAAACTATTTGCTATATCAGTCCAATCACCTTGGTTTGTAGATATAGCCAATTATTTGGTCACAGGGAAAGTTCCTCCACATTTCACTTCAAAACAAAAAAAACAATTGATCAAACAGAGTTCTTCTTTTGAATGGATTAAGGGTATGCTTTTTAAGTGCAGTCCGACCATGTGTTACGTAGGTGCATCCGAAAGGATGAAGTGTATGATATCCTTAGAGCTTGTCATGATGAACCCTCGGTGGACACTATTATGTAAAAAGCACGGTTAGGAAAATCTTAGGGACAGGATATTATTGGCCATCTCTTCACAAGGATGTGAAAAAGTACATCGGGCATTGTGATGCATGCCAAAGAATGGGGAAACCCACTCATACAAATGAGATGCCATTGCAGCCTCAAATGGTTTTAGAACCATTTGAGAGGTGGGGGCTTGATTTTGTAGGACCTATTGATCCACCTTCTCAAGGAAAGGTGCATATTCTAGTATGCACTGATTACCTGACAAAGTGGGTAGAGGTGCATGCTTTCAAACATGCTCGTGAAGAGAAGGTCACTGATTTCTTGTATACTCAGATTTTTCAGAGATTTGGAGCTCCACGGTCTATCACCACAGACCAAGGACCCCAATTTGCATCCAAAGTCATAAAGGCATTTACAGAATTGTATGAAATCAAACATAGGAAATCATCACCTTACCACCCACAAGCAAATGGCCAAAGTTGAAGTAACAAACAGGGAACTAGAACGCATCTTTACAAAAATAGTAGCTTTTCATAGGAGAAATTGGCTAGATAAATTACCTCAAGCAGTTTGGGCCTACAATACTACTTGGAAGTCCACTACTGGATTCACACCTTATGAACTAGTCTTTGGTAAAAAGCCTCTCTTACCTATTGAATTTGAGCTACTAACATTGCGCACAACACTGGAAATTGGAATTGAATTGTCGCAGGCACAGACAGACAGGATTCTGTAGCTGAATGCATTGGATGAACTTAGATTGGATGCTCTGCACCAAACTAAGGTAATTCAAGAGCAGAGGAAGCTATGGCATGACAGTCACATTCAACAGAGGAAACTTCAACAAGGAGATTGGGCTTTACTGTTTGATTCTCGCTATGAAGACTTCCCTGGAAAACTCGAGAACTAGATGGTTGGGACCTTACTGGATTGAGGAGGTATTTGACAATGGAGCAACTCGTCTATCCCCTATTGATGGATCACAAAGGAAGTTGGTAGTGAATGGACATCACCTTAGAGTGTACCATACACCTCTGACTAAAGAAGAATTCTTGCAGCAACTTGATAGTTTGGATACACAACAGGTGGAAGAGATTCCCTCTTCCACTTCAAAACAATCAACATGATCATGGATTTCAAGAAAAAGCAAAAAATACAAAAAATATAAAAAAATAGAAAACAAAAAGATGAATAAATTCTGAGTATGAATTCCTTCATGGGCATGGTTTCAGGGGAAATCATGAAATTCCTTCATGGGCATAGTCAGGATCAAAAAAAAAAAAAGAGAGAAAAGGAGAGGTAAAAAAAAAAAAAAAATCAAGAAGAAAAAAAAAAAGAGAGAAAAATGAATAACTCAATAGTGAAAACCTTTTCTTAAGGCACTACTGAGTTGGTATGCATGAAAACCAATTTTCTGGCATGCATAACCTTGAGAAATTTTTGAACCATCATTGTACAAATTCACCAAGTGCACTTGTTTTGAAATGTTGCAGAAAATCTCAATAGAATATCAACAAAGGCAGTCATTCTTCAAAACTGGCATTAACTATTTTTATCAGTATATATTTCTTACATTTCTTCATTGTAAAATGATTGGTGTATAGTATATGACAATTAACCATTAGCATAAAAGGTATTCATAAGAGTTGGCATACTTAAAACATGTTTTGAAAATGAAAATATTGATTTCTGCCTAATCTTCGAACAAGAATGCCAAAAATAGTGTCTATTGTATTATCTTCGGATTGAAATTGTCTTCGGAATGACAACAAAATGAATGTTGCACTTTGTCTTCGGAAAGAAACTTTGTCTTCGGAATGACAATTTGTCTTCAGAATGAAACTTGGTCTTCAGAATGACGACTTGCTGCATCATCTTCGGAATGAGGATTTGTCTTTGGAATGAAGCAAGATTTGTCTTTGAAATGACGATTTACCTTCGCAATACAACCTGATCTTCGGAATGAGGGTTGATCTTCGGAATGAGGATTAATCTTCGGAATGAAGATTTAAATTTGCAAAGAAGCAGGATTTGTCTTCGAAATGAAGACCTGTCTTCGAAATGAAGTTATAATCTTCGGAATGAGGATTTGTCTTCGGAATGAAGACTCATCTTCAGAATGAAGTCATAATATTCGGAATGAAGTTTTGTTTGCGCAATAAGTTATAATCTTTGGAAAGAACATTCAATGTAGCATTTCCACATGGCATCCAAGAAGACAAGGTATGACAAAATCAAATTCTTTTAGCTGCATATGATAAAAAGGAACACGTGTCAGCAAGGATATGGTTTATTTTGCACGTGAGAATCTATGGACTGAACAGAAAAATTAAAACCAAATGAGGTGGATCTGACGGCAAGGACATCCATGCAATCATTAACGGATAGGTGTTCGATGCAATAGTAGAAATGTGTGCCACCTTTCTTTCCGAAGACGTGTTTGCAAAGTACAGTGCTCAGGTTATGGGTCATTTCGAAGAAGAAGACGAGAAACAGGGCAAGCGAAGATTTCGAACTAAACCCTGCAAATCTGCAACATAAAAAAACCAGAGATCCAGCAGAGGAATAGCAGTAGCAGTGAACGGTTTTTAAATAAAAAATATGGGGTGAAAGATCAGAACGGAACTTGCAGATACCACCTACCTCCGAGAAAATCTGGCAATCGTGCAGATTTTTGAAGATGGAGGGTTTATGCCATTTCTGGATAAGTTTAATGGGTCTTCTGAAGATTTGGCTGGCATGTTCGCCCATACATTCGAAACAACCGAGCACATGTTAATGGCATGACTATTGAGGTAACCCCTAAAATTTTAAGTCAGATTATTGAGCTGCCATTAGAAGGGATTTCAATTTCTAGATCTGGCAAGAATACATTGGCAAATGTAGTTAATCAATTTGTAGAAGAAAATGATAGAGAACCTGAGTATTTAACCCATAACAACACATGCAAAGGGTTAAAAAGGGCCAACCTACAGGAACCCTGGGATGAAGTAGCCACCTGGGTAATTAAATTCCTAACCCGTGAAGGGCAGTATGTGCTGTTGTCAGGGCATCATCTACGAATTTTAAACCATCTCAGACATGGTGAGCAACAACTAGAAGTTAGGGTAAATCTTCCCCTGTATCTGTATCAAGAATTAAAAAACATGGCAAAGAGATATCAGGAGGGTAAAGGAAGCCTTCGCCATCATGGCCTCATCAAACTAGTTTGCCAACACCATTTTAGAGGAAACCCTAGGAGTTTTGATAGGTTTTACTCTACCCTAAATGATGTCATTTTTAGGGATGAAGATGAGGAAGAAGAAGAACCAGATATTTCTGATGTTGTTGTAGAAGAAGAAACAACTACTGCAAAAAATGTTGCAGAAGATGCTGTAGAGGAAACTACAGAAGGTGCCCTAGAAGCTGTTACAAAACCACACCCAGCAGCAGCAACAGAAAACCTTGCTCCTGAACCCTCAACTTCACGAACCAAGAAACAAAGAAAAAGAGGATCTGGAACTGGCAGCAGAGCAAAAAAACAAAAGAAGGTTCATTTTTTTGAGGTGACTACTGATTTGACAGAACAAGAAATAATAAGGGAAACAGAGGCATCTGAAACTGTCCCCACAACCCCTGTTGACACTAAGAAGCAGAGCAAAAATAAGAAGTTTGCATCTGGAACTAGGAGGTCCACTAGAATCCATTTGAAAGAAATAGCAGAATAGGTTATGGAGGAAAAAGAATGACAAAGCAGCCAAGATGTCACATAAATACAACCAGCCTCTGAAAACTTTTTAGAATTCCCTGAACAAATAGTTGAGGCAAAAATTGGGCAGGATAATTTGGAAGAGGCTACAGTTCAATAGGCTATAGATATGGTGGATACAATCATAAGCAGTTTTATAGAACCTATTGAACAAGAGCAAATTGTTGCAGAAGAAGAGATAATGGTTGAACAACCAACTACAGTTGATCTGTCTGCATCAGATTCTGAGGCAGAAATAGAAGTGGAAGACATCACAGAGCAGCTGAGGGCAGCAAGGAGTGTTGTCAAAACACAGACCAGATGGATTTCAGAGAAAGAAAGCATCATTGAGATACAAGAAAGAAAAATTGTAGAATTACAGCAGGAAGTGGCAGCATTAAGAAGAATGTTGTCACAGTCTGAAAAACAGCCAATTGTATCCATTGATGAAGACAATTTGGCTCAATTGCTTTTGGGTCTATCAAGGGCAGATGACTCTGTTGAGACAAACATGGGTGTTCATTCTGAAGTAGCACCCCTTCATTCTGAAGAAGTGCCTATTCATTCTGAAGCAACACCATCTCATTCTGAAGCATTGCCTTCTTGTTCTGAAGATGCTTCAGAAATGGTAAAGAGCATAGCAGAGGATGTTGAAGATGAGCCACCAACACAGGAACAATCCCAATAGCAAGAAAATGTTCAAGTACTCCTATTGAGGTCCCTGCATTTCAAACTATTACACTTTCAGTAGAAACAACAGATAAGGGGGTACAAGTAGAATTACTATCTGATGACAACCCCATAGAAATAGCAAATAAGGGGGTACAAGTAGAATTATTGATAGATGATCAACCAAGTAGAAGTGGCAGAAAAAGGAGTTCAAGTTGATCTGCTACCTAGGATTCCACCTATAGTCAGACCACCTAATACTGTGTCTCTAGAGCAGTACAATGCAGACATAGCCAATTGGATGATTAGATATGAGCAGCTTGCCACTAAAACTGAAAAGTTCAAATTGGAAGCAAAACAGCTAGAAGCCAAGGAAACAGAAATTCAAGCATTGAAAGAAAAGGTGTCTGACTTATGCCAAATTGCTGAATTTTTAGTCCAATTTAGATGACCAGCCAGATTTTACAGCCTTATTTTGAAGGAAAAATACCTCAGATGGCAGGTCATGAGGATTAGTTCAAACCTCCCATATAAATTGGACACAACTGCAGATTTCTTGGAGGCATATTTTGATAGCCCCATAGAACAGAAAAATCTCCTATGTGAACTATTTTTGCACAGCTTTCTTCATTCCAGAGGAAGTAGAATTTCATCCTCAAATCTACATTGGAGATGTTCAGTTGAGAGCATTTATGTCTACTTTGCAGAATCAACTTTACTGGGATCAAGAGAAAAAGTAGAATAAAGAGATTGAAACAAGGGCTGAGTTGTTAGTCAGAGCAATCCAGCCAAACCACCTAGTTATCACCAGACAACACTTCTCAATGATGAACATGGATGATATAAAGAGGATGTACTTGAACAACTTAAGGGACTGTGTGGCCAGATTCAACAATTTCTGTGATCACAATTTTTTTCCCAAGCATTGTCAAGATGCAGAGACAGATGGGCTGAACTTTCCATGTCTTTGAGGAAAAGAGAACCCATCTCCCCCATCAACTTAGAATGGTCCAGAAGAAGAGCAGAAGGTGTAATCCAACTGATTCAAATCATGCAACATAACTAGATAGGTCTTAGGTTTAGGCCTCCAACCATCATTACTCCAGTTCCATTCTACTTTGAGGAAGATGCCCAACTCGATGAACAATTTGAAGACCGGCTTAGAAACATTCAAGAAAATAGGGGGTATTATATAGGCAAGAAATTATTCTACAGTTCATGGAATCTAAACATGGACATATGTGATTCCATAGCCCAACATAATGCATGAGGGCATGCATTAATATAAGTTGGGGGGAAAATGATGAGGCCTGGAAATGCCTCAATCATAACATGTTTTGAACACTAAAATTGCCTATAAACTCTTATGTTTTATCTGATATGTTAGTTAAGTTGATTCAATATGCTGTATATTAACCATTTTGCATGATCAATGTATTTGGAATATTATATGCTGATTTTTACAACTTTTTGCATAGTTTTGTGTTCTTTTTGCTATGACTTGCTAAAATGGGATATGCTTAGAATAATAGCAAGCATTTCACTAATCATGTTTTGATTTGTCTCAAGCATTTATTTCACCTAAATCGGCAACAAGTGCAAGCAAACTGTTGTCAGTGAAGCAAAATCGGTCTTTCCCATGTAAATTCTAGCCAACTATCCATAAATAGCAAGGCATGGAATTCACATGAGGAAAGAGATGAAGACCATTGGAATTTGATCTTAGGAGATAACCCACCTGAGAGATGCAGAAGAAATCACTGGAAAAGCACACATTTGTTCATTTCGAAGTATCTTCGAAATGAACAGATATCTTCGAAATGAGAACGCAATATCTTCGAAATGAGCGGATCTTCAGAATGAAGAATGCATTATCTTCGGAATGAGCGGATCTTCGAAATGAGAATTGCAATATCTTCGGAATGAGAACTGCAGTATCTTCGAAATGAGCGATCTTCGGAATGAGAATTGCATTGTCTTCAGAATGAAGCCACTTATCTTCGAAATGAAAACAGAGTGTGCTTTTTGACTTGTTGACCGATTTTTGAAGTCAAAAAAAGGGAAATAAAGGTTGGAAAAGGTAAAGGAAAAGATCTTCCATCTGTCTTTGCCGTCATTGCCGACCAAAGCCATCATTAAGGGAAAGATCAAGTTTTAATCTTCTTCTAGGATAAAACCAGAATTTGTTGCAAGCATTGTAGGTTTAGATCTTTTGAGATATTCTTTGTTTGTAATTAGACCATAGGACATCTATAAATATTGCTCCCATTCAGGTTGAGCCTAGTAGTAAGAAGTAAGTAGAAAGTAAGATATGTAGAGAGAGTAAGGAAGCTAGGAAAAAGCAGAAAATAGGTAGAATTTGACTGTTACAGTCCTGTAACAGGTTTTCAACAGAATTATTGTAATCATGTTCTTTAATCAATAAAGTGCACCAGTTCTATTTCATATTGCTTGTAAATGAGTGTGATTAAGATCTAGAGAGAGAGAGACTCATACCTTCTTCTCGGACAAAGAGGTTGGCCACTTCCAGACCTAGGAGGAGGACTAACAGTAGGTTTTATTCTGATTTTGCTGCAGTAGAATGAGTTGTAGAACTTGTTATTTCAATTGCTTGTAAACAGCTGACAATATCTACAGTCTTAGTTTATTTATACTTAGATTAATCTTGTGCTTAATGTTTTAGCTGTAATCTTTACTTTCAGCAAAGCTTCCATTTTATTTCAGACTATTATTTCTAGAATTTGTTGTTTTTCTATAATTTCTTGCATTTTATGTTTTGTTGTCAACTCCTGCATAGAAGATTGACAACCTTCTGTTACAGAGCCTTGATAGTTTTCATTTCCATGTTAGAATTAGATTTTCATTGCTGCAAAAGTAATTAGATTTCCTTTTTGCAATTAGAATCAGACTTTCAATTCTGCAACTGTTATTTATGCAACATAATTAGGTCTTATTTTGCAATTGTAAATTAGGACTTCATTTCTATAGTTAATGATTAGTTTCCAATTCTACAACTTAGATTAAGGTTTAATTCATGCAATTTAGAGATAGGAATGTCCTAAAACCCCCCACACAACCGGTTTCACCAATAAAACCTGTTGCTCTAGATTGACCTAAGTTATAGTTGTTTTGCCTCTTCTTTCGTAGATAGCCTTGTACACAACCCTGGATTGACAAATACATTGAGAATTAATGATGGTATAATGACTACGCATCATATGGCACTGAGGCCATTATGCCATTAGAGTTGGAAATTCCAATGCTACATGTTGCATTGAAAGAGTTCATCGATGTTGACACCACACGATAAGATCACCTTGATAAACTGATGCCTCTTGATGAACATCACGTAAATGCCCTCGAGCATCTTTGAGTGTATCAAGAGAACTTAAAAAGAGATTATAATAATAATGTCCATTTGAGAGACTTTAAATTTGGTGATCTTATGCTGAAAGAGAACCAATAGAATTCAAACTTGTTGTCACACTTGCGAGATAAATTTGTGGCCAACTGGTTAGGTCCTTATATCATCTATGAGAATATTGGGCCTAGAACATATTGCCTAACATAACTTGAAGGTGTTGAAGAGATTTAACCTCTCAGTATCCTCCATCTTAAGGCATTCCATACATAATAATAAAAAATTCAAAAACATGTAAAATTTCAAACTTCAAAAACATTTACATTATGCATTTTTATTTTTGACATGCATTTCATTTAATTGCATTGCATTTAGGCATATCCATCCATTGTATTTGCATTAGGATAGTTTGTGTTGGCAGTATTATAAACGACACCATGTCTATATTTCAATCATGCATATGTGCACTACAATCATCATTCATCACCCTTGTGAGTAATTGTGTTTTTCAACATGACCCATCCCATTGCTATGAAGAATAGACTAGGGTTTTCCAGTCATTCAACCATACCTAGTGGTCTTATCAAATTTTATAGAAAACTATCTTTGCTTTTGTAGATGAGGTCTAGTTTTGATATCACTTAGCACATAAAAATCCCATCACTAATCAACACATTAAAAAATCCTAATGAGGGTAAGGAAAGATGAGCACTACGAAGTGATTCGGGTCGCCTTGAGTGAAAGGTTTACACTTGATCATCTTGTGAGGTGCATGGTCTAGGATGTTGATAATTGGCAAAAGGACAAGTTCTACCCTACCCAAAAATACCTTGCTTACAAAAAAGATCAAAATCCCAAAAATTAAATCAAATACCTTGCTCAAAACAAAATAAAATCAAAAATACAAAATAAACAGTGATTTTTATCACTATATATGAGCAAGTATCCCAATAAAATTGAATAAAAGAAGGGGGTGAAGAGCTTGAATCCCTAGAATGGTAAATACTCAAAAATCATTGAGTGATCCCCAATACAACAATGGGATGAATGAATCTTGCATGGAATTGGGGTAGTTCAAAGTAATTTACAAGTGAGCAAGCTTTAGGTGGCGTGTATTGCCTAGTGGTCTAGTCTAACTAAGTCCAAACCTAGGATCAGGTGAATATTTGAGGATCTCCAATACAGTAATGGGATGAATGAATCCCACTTGACATTGGGGTATGTTTATGTCTCATATAATATATTCATTTGCACACACAAAGATAATGAATAACTTGGGCTTCATAACAACTTCATATATTAGGAGTCTAGTATAGTCACTATACAACTTTTGATAAGTCAACTAGGGTGTTTGAGTCTCATGAAAAACCTCAAAAATTCCCAAATAGCAACAAACCACATAAATTGATCAATAATGAAATTCTTTTTATGATATTTTGTTTATTATGAGGTGTTCATAATATAGAACAACTACTACATGGATATCAACAAATGATATTTGTATGGCCACTGACTATTTGTGCATATCTTTTAATTTACAAAATCTTATGAAGAGAAACATATAATATTGTCTCATCTCACATATGGGTGTCTAATTGATCAATTTTTACGATAATATTTATCAATTAAATTCATGATTTTTATACATTATGTGGTATCATCCATTATATTGTTAAACTCATATTGCATTCATACATTATGTTTTAAGTTATTAAAGTATACATGTTCATTTACATTAAATCATCATCATGTAAATAATATTACATATATTGCATTTATTCTATCATAACATCATAAATTAAATTCAAACAAGTAAATCAAATTAAACATGCATTTAACATAAAAATCGCATCCATATGCATACATCATAGTAGTCCATATACACATCTAGATCATAGTATCTAGTCATACATCCATCATCTAGCTAGTGCATGTCATCAATACATCACATCATATAACATCAAATAAACATCACATATAAGCATTGCATCCACGTGCATCTCATAAACATAAAATTATAAAATCATACACACATAATGAATCTCAAAATTTTGATCATATATATATGTGTGTGTGTGTGTGTGTCAAAAGAGTATATAGATGTGTCAAAATACTAGCAAGCTACAACTATGTAGGTCATCAAACCTTACAACCAAAAATGGTACAAAAATATATGAAAACCTATACTATACAGGGCCTATGCCCCCTGCCTATGAGGCTCCTCCATCGTCACCATCCTCTCAGTAATTTTACCTGGAGCTGGCACCTGTGGACCTCTCAGACCTACCAGTCCTACGATTAGGCTATGTTGATGACTACCCTATCTAATGTGTCTTGGTCCTATTAGTCCCTATGATAGTGGATCTATCTGGCACCACACCATCGTGTAGTATGACCTCTCTCTACAAGAGAGCAATGTGTGCCACATCTAATGCGTGTTACCTGATATAACTCTAGACTAAAGCCTGTAGTATCTTTATCTCTGCACCCATGTCTAGCCCTACTGGTCTCAGTATAGTTGGAGCCAGAGGAGTAGCCTAAGAATTCAAGGTCTCATCTTATGTGATCCTTAGTAGATCCATCTCCTGAGTCCTGAAATCCAATCAAGACCGAAGAATATCCCTCTCAAGCATGATATTCTCTATAGATAAAGTGGTAGAGTCAATCTGTGCTATATGGATGGTCTTCTCCTTCTGGTACCCCTACCACTATGCTTGGCCCTTTGTGATATGAGCCTATACTACTCCAAATTGTGCCTATAAAGTAGCCACTACATTTATGCAGTATGAAGTTGGGACTACAAGCTAGCCATATGGGCCCAAATCTATGACACCTCATCATTGGGCTCCTCCTCACCCTCCTCATCTATGGGGGGCTCCTCCTCTACTACTACTATGCCCTAAACCCATCCACCCTTTATCTTCTAGTAAAATCGTTACCCATATAGATCTATCGTAGCTACATCTACTCATGTTGCTCCATCCACAATCCTGCCTAGTGGGTCACCACCCTGCCATATCTTGGTAGTCCACTAGGCATCATAATCAACAGTGGTCCTTGCATCCACTAGTTTGAAGTCCTAAAAGTCATCATACTCATCCCCCAATGGAGTCACATGATACCAAGCCAAACCTTTCTTCACCTTAAGGTGATCATAGAGAATAGGAACAACTAGAATATCTTGTTAGATTCGAACTGCCAAGTAATGTGTAAGAAATAGAAGAACTAATGCATGTTTGGCTTATGCTCGAGGATCCGCCTATATCGGTGTGTCCACCTTAGATAACAGTCTACCTCCTTCTATGAAAGACATTCTAGGTATGGTCACCATACAACCTACCCTGGCCATAGCCCAATTAGTCAATCTAAGTAATACTACAAATCCCCTACCCGAGACCTACTCTTGAAGCCCTCTAACTCCCTAGGCTAGCAAGTAGCATAAAACTAATATGCCACTGCAATATCATTAATATATAGTGGTAGTCCCTTGGGACGATCAATGATAATGTGCTCCCACACCTATATATAAAGCAGTGGATTGCAGACAACTCCAACATAGCCTCACTACATGATCTGGTACAACTCATCATAGAGTTGTGCAAGAAGAGCACTATTACATAAAAGAATAAATAGCTACTATGTGGTGCTCCCTATAAGGTCCTGTCTCCTGGCTAAGAGGTTCCAAGGGAACCTCACTCCAAACATATTTTGCAGTAGGACATGTATGCATAAATACATAAGGATGGCCTGTCACTCTGTGAAGACCTGCATCCTGTACTAGAACTCAATGGGTACAACCCCATGATAAATATCAACAAGCACTGCATCACATAGGGTGCCAAAAATCCACTCAAAAACTACAAACTTCATAATGGTAGGCAAAGAGGTTATGGCCTCACCATTGATAGGGATGCAGAAGATGCTATAAACATCCTCCAATGTGACTGTAATCTCTCTAGTTGGCAGATGAAATATGTTGGCATACACATCCCAGAAATGGGCCAAAGCAGTCAAGTAATCCTGGTTAGCCCTAATAGTAGGTAGTCAAATCACATAGCAAAGGCCTATATGGTGAACCAATCTCGGTTAGTGTCACTCATCTAAAAAAGGAGGTCATAAAAGAGCTTGGACTCCCTCGCTCTGGCAGTTAGATAAAAGGTCAAATAATAATACACAAAATCAATCAAAAACATAAAAAATGTACTTCAAAAGTCAAACAAATTAAAAAAATCATAAATGCATGTAAAAAATTCAAAAAAATTATAATTACCCTTTGAAAATTTCAAAAACAAAATCAATTAAATAAGTCCAAAAAAAAACAAAAAATTGTAATTTTTTTCTAAAGTTGCTCAACCGTGGTTGGGAACAGTGATAGGTAGCAACGATAAAATTTTTGACCATTGGGATTTGAATATCATCGCAACATAAGCCTAATTGGAATTGTTATCACCTTGATTTCCTAAGAAGGCCATTGTGGCTGGACTACTACATGGGATAGATATGTATAATTACTATTAATGATTGAAATCATAGTTGAATTAAGCCCTATCAAATAATAACAAGAGTGCTAAAACCTTAAATCATCCAAATAATTCATCATGGTCAAGTGACTTGTTGCTTTATTTATTGTCATTACCCTCATAGACTCATTGCTTGAGGGGGTAGTCATAATAAAATTCAACAAGAGATCACTCGATCTTGTCAAATTACATTCGTATTATGAATCATTGCCAACAACTATCATAAGCTTACCCTTTACTAGAAAAAAACACAAATATGATAGTTAAGTTAGTAGCTCTCCACCTATCGGTACTATTGTAGCGTTAACTACCCGATTGCCATGGAGCTTACAAAAGATTTACAAATTTAAGCCTTCCATCAGTTGGAAGCAATGATTCTACGATGTGCATCCTTTTGCAAGATGGGGGCATCTAATGTTGATCAGATCAATGATCATCATTCAACCTACAACATGATTTTAGGCAGTCTATTTTTGCTCAGTGTTGTTTGTTCTCACAATGCATACCAAAAGGGGCATCTGTAGACACCTAAAATGCATAATGAGTAGGGGACTACTCATATGGGCATGCTAATAGACCATATGAAGGATTTTGGGCTATTCCAAGGTGAAGCAGTGGTTTTAACAACTCAAATTAGGTAGATTTTGCCTAATCAACCTTAGCCATGGCTAACACCCATGGCTAATAAAGCTAGCCATACCTCAGACTTGCGACTAGAACTGAAACTATTTTGAATCCCAATTTGAGCTAAATTTTGTTACAACAGTATGGGCAATGAATTTCAAATGGTTTTTGAGCAATGAAGATTTGAGAAATCTTCCTCCAACTGATCCAACTGCTTGGTTCTTGATCTTGGCTTCCCAAGAAAGCCAAGATTAAGGATTAGGAATGCTATAAGACCCCCCTCCAAAGTGGAGCAAGATATAGATCAAGTGCCAAATTTCAAGTAGAAAATATTTGCTAATTTGTGGAGTCAATTTCCACCATTGAGAAGAGCTAATTTGCTGCCAATTTGACAATCATTAATGTATTCAAACCCATGGAGGTTTCAATGGATTAAGGAGATCAAAAATCTATAATTAAGCCTCTTCCATTGCGAATCCAGTGAATCCAAACTATCAATCCATCAGAGGACACTAAGGCAACCCTTGACCATCAATTCAATGAAGGGAATTGAAGATATAAGATCTAATTACAAGAGAAAGAAGAAGTTCACCTCAACCACGACTGTCAATCGTGGCTAACAGTGTCAATTGTGCCTCAAACCCACGATGAGGGTTTGATATTTAATTTACTTTGTTTTAGTTGTATATTTACCTTTTTAAGCTTGCATTTAGGAAAATATGACTTATATTAGCTTTCCTTTATGCATTTACATGGTTAAGTTTAAGACTTAGAGGTAGATTTGCTTCCATTTCCTTGCATTTATCAATTTAGATTAGTTTCTTGAGATTTCATGCATTTCAAGTTCTAATGGCTAATTTAAATGCATAATAGCTATATTTCATGCTTTCTTTATAATATTTATAGTATTTTGATGATTTATTGCACACCTTTATAGGTTTACATGTTTTTTTTCTTTTTTTATCATCATTTCTGCAATTGTCCATTAAAAACCTCATCAAGAGAGGTCTCCTTTGCTATTAACCTCTTTCTTGTTGTTTCTTGAATACAGGGTTTATAGGACCTAATCATTTTCAAGGAATTAAAGGCAACATATACCTCCAACCAAAGGAGAAGAGGGCTATTTTTAGACTTAAGCATTTCGTGTCCATTCGAAAGAGCCTACGAATTATACCAAACCCCATTGAGGGGCATCATTCATTGTATTGATTGTATCATGGATTTGGTATCCCTAGGAGGGATAAAATTGTAACTGATTTACATCATTTTAATACAAAGAAATTCCTATTTCTTGTCAAATTCATGTTTCATATGGTTTAATGCTTTAAATTTCCATTAATTGGTACAAAATCCTAGGTATATGATTTTTAGATTGATACACAAAGAGTTCTCTTTTCACGTGTTTGAATATTGTTGATGTAATTCTCAATTCGTTTAAAGGATTTCACTTGTATACTCACAACTCAACAACCGACAATGAAATTTTGATCATGTAAACCGACCAAAGTATGGACATGAATCCCATACCTGATCAAGGAGCACAGGTCCTATTAGTCCTCTCCCATATTGACCGTGGGTAGTGATACACCCTTTGAAGACGAGTGCATGATATTTTCCATGGCTAAGATGGTTCTTGGAGCCAAATTTGGCAAAATATAGGGTTCATATAATGCGAGCCAACGAGAGGAGATGAATCCCAACATAATTGGTCTTTATTAGTGGTTGGGGATGAAATTCCAACTCACTAATGTTAAAATATGACGTGGTGTGTGTGGTTCCTTTTATACTTAAAGAAATTAAAACAAGAGAGCAGTCAATGATATTTCACTAAATGCAAAAAAATATTTCACTTTCAAAAGTATTTAACAAATAAGGGAACCTAAAAAATGCATATCCTATATGGAAACCTAATCATTAGGTAGGTTTTAAGCAATCATACCATACAAGTGCATACTTAAGCTATTCTTTTCCCTGTTTTTCTTCTTTTTGTTGTTTTGAAATTTAGGAAAAGCAAAATCTACCTTTCAATCAACAAGGAAAAGACATAAAAAGCTAAATTTAACCTTCCCTAAACAATATTAATGCAAAGTGAAGGTTTGGATGCATACCTTGCAAGCCTAAGATGCTGCTATTTTTGTAAATTTGAGTTGCAAACCCCCTATTTTATGGCCATACCAGGGTGGGATGACTACAAATTTAGGGGCTATTCCTTGGTGGGACGACTGCTATGGCCATCCTTGGGTGTTCCAATTAGGAAATTAGGGGTCATTTTAGGCCAAATTGGCCAAAATCTACAAATTTTCAAGGACATAAACAAAGTCAAAAATTGCAAAAATTAAATGGGATAGGGGTCCCACGATGATCGCCATTGTAGAGTAGAAAAAATGGTGCACCTAGAAAATGGAAATGAAATGCATCTATTGTTCTATTTAAGTAATAAAAAGCGACAAATGTAAGCATAAATTAAAAATAAGTGAAAGAAATGGGGGGTTAAATTTATATTATTTCATTTGTAAAATACATGGTTACAAAACATCCCCTTGAGGGCTCTTAATTGATACAATCCATTACAATGTCCAAATAATCGAATCCTTTCATAAACTCAAGGCACACTTTTAGTGTCTTCCTCACACTCACAATTTGAAGAGTGGGATTTTGCTACCATTGTGATGTCTATCCATGTTCAAAATTGTAGCTCCTTTCTCATGCATTGGAATACCTAGATCTACATACAAGAAACTAAAATTGATTAACAACATGTGTAGATTAAGATGAAATCATAAAGATGCATGCAACATTGAATACAAAAAGTGCAATAGATGTTACAAAACTATTCCAAATTGAACCAAAACTTAGCATAATGTATATTGTCTACTTTAGGAATGATTTATGTAGAAATTAAAATGAAATTGCAAGTAGAACACATGGCCATCCGTGGGTGTTCCAATTGGGACTATCATCACAAAAATCCTAATTGAAGGTCCAAAACTGCTCCAAATCTCACCAAATTCTAGTATGATGTATGTAAACTAATTTAAAAATAATATACACTAAAATTGGCACTAAATTGTGTGTAGAATTATGGTCATCATTGGGTGTTCCAATTGGGACTATCAACCATCCTAGGTGGGGACGACCACCAAACCTGGTGGTTTTTACCACCAATTCCTTTGGGATCTGGTTCAAAATACTCCTAGGGGTGTTATCATCAAATTTGGTAATCTAAATCACAAAAATGGGTTTTTTTGAAGTGGATTTGTGTATTTGGGGATGTATTAGAAACTCCTTCGATTAATGAAGATTCCAAGGGAAAATACGTGGGTAAAAGGGGAGAGTAAATATCGATAGCACTTCATGGCAAATTATTGCAAAGACCTCTCTCTAAAATTGGATGGAATAACCCCAATTTATAGCCCAAGAGGACCACAGGGTCAAAAGGGCAAGTTGGATCATGCAAGGCAAGTGTCACCACTTGTTAAAATCCTTACCATACATTGGGTGGAAGAGGCCTCCAATGTGGGCCTTCAATTTACAGGTTGTGATGGCTTTGGTAGGCCCTCAATCTATCATAAGTCATTGGATGGGATAAATGGTAGAATTTTATTACCATTTGTCATTCCCTTGCCTTTTTGAGGGGGCTAGGCCATGGTCATCCCACCTAGGGATGGTTGCTGATGGCCATCCTTGGGTGTGACGACCATGGCTACAAGGCCCAAAACATCCTAAAAGTGGACCTTCCTAAAAGTGGTTAAGACCACTGCTTAACCCCTTAGGGTTACCCAATGGGGCCATATGGTGCTTGTAAGAGTGGCATCATTGCATTCTAATCGGATTGACATGATTTTAGTGTCTACACATTGAGTAGGGGTCTAATTGTGTAGAGTATATTCATGTCCTCAGGGTCTCCTTTGGAAAGAGACCCTTAAGTGGGAAAGCAGGGATTCCAATGAATTACCCTTTGCATGCTTGATGTGGTTAGGTTGAAAAAATCCCATGCCTACAATCCCTAAGTAAGATTACATGTCAAGAATGAAGGAATTATTTCTTACCTACCACTAGATGGTGTAAAGACCATAACATAATAAATAATATTATAGTGTTAGTTATCATAAGACCATAAGACCATAAAAAATAAAACTTCACACTTCAGAGTTAGTTTTATTGTAGGAGAAGAAGAAGGATGCATATCAATTAGCGAGCACTAAAACACTTGAAAATAATAATCGTGATATGTTGTTATCATTCATTATCGTCATGCTTGAAATGAATTTAAACCCTCTTTATATAGCATATTTGAAGGTGAAATGGGTGGGAAAAATGAGGAGGGTCAACGTAAAACATGCCAACTCTAAAGAATTAGGATTTCCTTAAAGAAATACCCTCGAAGGTAAAATCGTGCCCCATCAAGGCCGACCGTGATTTCACATAGAGAGGGAAAAAAGGGGAAAGAGGGGGGAGAAGCCCAACCATTTCCCTAGGAAAGTCTAGGGGGGTCTCCTAAAGGGCTTAGGGAAGATTACCCACTGAAGTGGGTCAATTTTTTGTGTCTATATTTTGCCCCCTATTTGATGCATTTAAGGCCAAGTAAATGCAAAAAAGAAATATGTAGACTCCTATGGGAAAGAAATCAACAAACACAGATAAAGGGTGGTTAGGCTTGGGAAAAGAGATGGTGCAAATGGGATATCATGAAGGACACACTAGAATTTTACACACAAGATGTGACATTATTACCATTAATGCCTCTATGGCTAGGGTGCTCTCTCAAGTTTTGAAAGAAATAAAAATTCCTTAAGAAACTCGAAAAATGCTAAGGAAAGAAAAGCACAACACAAAACACATGGAGAACAAAGCAAGAAAATAAACAACAGAGCAAGGATCATTAGGTACAACATGAATCTAATACAACTAGAATGAAATGCATGGATGAATTGAAGAAAGAAAAATAAATAAGAAGGGAAATAAAGAAGGGAAGAGAGAAGAAGAACAACAACAAAAAGAAGATCCAAATCTTAACCATATAAAGTAAGAAAATCTGATCAAGAACCCTAAATGAAGGGTTTTATACCCAAAATAATGGTCTAGATGTGAAGTGAAAAACCACTATGGGTATAGTACTCACTAATATGCACAAATGGGTAAAAATATGGAGCATAACTTATGATGGGTGATTGCTCAAATGATAAAATTATGGAGCATAACCCACTATGGATGATTTCTCACAAGTGACTACTATGGGGCAATTACCCTCTAGGATGTATTGGGTAGTAGTAGGATTTCTACAATGGCCAAGGAGCTTATCCTATATTGAGGTGTTGAGCCTACTGAGTCAAAATAAGCATAACCCAATAGGGGTGTTATTGATGTGTATGATTTATTAGCAAGTACTACCCAATAGGGGTGTGTAAGAATATGTATATAGATTAAGTCATACGAGTATAATACAATGTGAGTATGTGCATGTACTAGAAGGAGTAAGAGGAGGAAAATAAGGAGAAAATAATTGTGTGTGTACCCAAATCTTAAAGTTTTAGCTACTAAAAAGTCAAGAGGGAGAAAATGTGCAAACAAAGAAGAAAATAATGTATATCCTTATATACACAAAAAATACATAAGATAAATAAAAATAATATGCAAAGGATAAGGATAAACCAACATAAGATTGTATTCCTTGGCTTTGGATAGAGATTATGGTCGTTGTAAAAAAATTCAAAGTCAAGGAATACAAGAAGAAGAGAGAAGATAATAAAAGAGCAAAGGAAGATGAAAAGAGAAGAGATGAAAATGCATGGGCCCTATGTTGGGGCTTTTATAGGCATCAATACCCTTGTGAGAGTGCAATGCATGTGATCTATGACCTAACTAGGTGTCATCACTTACCATTTTAATGAATCCCCAGAAGCTATATGAACAAGCAGTCATGAGCAAGAAACAGTACAATTATGACAAGCAAAAGTGCAAGAAAATAGAATATCATACAATCAATGCAATATGAGCAAACAAGCGAAATGCAGTATGGTCTAAGGTAAATGCAAAATATAGTGCACATGATGGATCAAGCATAATATATTTTGAGATGCATTATATTCATAGTTTCTTTAAGTTATTTACCATTGAGAGAAGTCAAATGATAGGCACCTAAGCTAAACTTCATCGTTATGACAAAGGGCCCTAACCAATTGGGCTGAAACTTACCTCAAATATCAGCACGAGCATTACTGCTCTTTTGCTTTTCCCTGAGGACAGGGTCCCCAACCTCAAAATAATGATTACAAACTTTCTTAGAATAATATCACCGAAGCCTATTTTGATAGGCTCACAAATGCTCTAAGGTATGAATACACTTTTCATCCAGCAACTCCATTTGGTACAAATGATCTACACAATACTCATCACTAACCAAAGCATCTTACAAAAATATGCACAACGAGAGAACCTCAAGCTCAAAAGAAAACACCACCTCAAACCCATAGACTAAAATATATGGTGAGGCAACAGTGGGGGTACGCACACTAGTGTGATAGGCCCAAAAAGTAGAATAATGTTTGATATGTCAATCACGATCGGTCTTACTAAACAATTTCCTCAAGATCCTGATCAAGGACTTGTTGGATGCTTCGGCTTGTCCATTATCCTAAGGATAATAAGGAGTTGATGAGTTGTGCTAAATTTTGTACTTAGCATAAATATTATGAACATCATTATTCTTGAAAGGAGTGAAGTTGTAAAAAAAAATCACTAAATAAATCTCAAATCTACAAAGAATCTGATTGAAGATGAACTTAGAAATTTGAGTTCCAATCACTATAGCCAGGGGTATGACTTTGACCTATTTAGTAAAATACTCAGTTGCAATAATGATAAAATTGTAACCATTTTATGATATTGGATTAAACTTCTTGATAATGTTCAATATACACATGAAGAATGATGAAGGAGAAGAGATAACCTGAATGTCTTGAGAAGGAGCATGAACAAAATGATCATGGTGTTGACACTTGTCGTAGCATCGAACATAGTCACATGCATATTTCTCCATGGAAGGCCAATAATATCCCATAAAAATGAGATTTTTGACAATAGCATTGTCACTAAAATGACCTCCACATGAACCTTTATGAGCATCACTAAGTGCAATTCATGCTTCATAGGAGTCAAGACATTACAAGAGGATACCTTCAAAAGAATTTTGATATAAAGTATTATCGATTATTATGAATCAATAACCATAAGGTTTCAAACCATCCTTAAGGAAATTAAATATTTCATTATACCATGGCTCAGATGGGGAAGCTCTTATGGTCAAACAATCTAGTAAGGAAATACAAGAACCAAGCGATGCAGGCTATCAAATTTATCTAATGATGATTGATGCTTGATCATATTATAACTCTAGAGGGAACAAGGATACAGTAGTGGCCATAGCATCCAAATGGTAGTTTGAGGATCTAGGGATAGACTCCATGGTTACTCAATCAAATTAGGACAACAAATTAGTAACAATATCCTTGTAATGTTTAAGTCTATCATCCTGAGTTTGATAAACATCACTGATCTGATTGACCACAAGTTGAGAGTCACCAAAGACTGAAAGGACTCTAACCTATAAAGCTAAGGCTGCTCTAAGACCAAGGATCAAAGCTTCATATTCTGTAGTATTATTTATGCAAGAAAAATAATGTTTGAAGGACAAGGGGATGAGTTGATTTTATGGGGTAGCTAGAACGACTCCAACACTAGCACCATTCATACATCAGGATCCATAAAAAAAAATTCCAAGACTCAAAATATTCAATTTTGACATTAAACCACTCATCAGGAAACTCAACAACTATAGGATGAGTAGCTTCTATGGGGTGAAGGCTAACTGATCAAAAATCACCTGAACATTAATAGCCTTCTGACCTATGAAAGTCAAGTCAAATTACTAAGGACCAACACTCATTTAGTAGCTTGACCTGAGATGTGGGTTTTAGATATCAAGTAGCACAAAGGATCAAAATTTGTAACTACCAACATATTATGGCTGAGCATGTAGTGTTTTAACTTATAGGGAGCAAACACTATGATAAGACAAAGCTTCTCTAAGAGAGTGTACCTGGTTTCATAGCTAATAAAGGTTCTACTAATATAGTAGATAGCTCACTCTTTGTTTTGATAATCATGTTGGACCAACATGGCTCCCAAAGCATGAGTAGTGGATTCTATATAAAGAATCAAATGCCTACCAGGCATAGGAGGCACTAAGATAGGTTGGGAAGTGAGATACTACTTGAGACCATCAAAAGATCTTTGATATTTAGAATCCCATTGGAAGACCACATCTGTCATAAGAAGCTTAAGAAATATCTGACACTTATCAGCTAAACAGGTAATGAATTGATGAATAGACTAAATTTTACCTTGTAGACTATGTAGTTCAATTAGGGTATGGGGATGAGGCATTCTAGTGATATTTTTTTATCTTAGTAGGATCCAATTCAATGCCTCATATAGAAACTATAAAATCTAACAACTTGCCAGATGTGACTCCAAAAACACATTTAGCAGGTTTAAGATGAACCTTTTATTGTCAAAGCCTTTCAAATAATCATATTAAGTCACAGATATGATCCATTCATTATATGGAGTGAGCTAAAATATCGTCCACATAGTCCTAGAGAATATCATGCATAATATCATGGAAAATATAAAGCATGGCCCATTGATAGGTAGCTACTACATTATTCAAGCCAAAATGCATGAATTTCAAAAAAAAGGTAACCCATGGAGTAGTAAACTCTATCTTAGCCTAATACTCAGGGGCAATCAAGATCTGATTGTATCATGAGAAACCATCCATGAGTGACAACATTCCACATTTGGTGGTGAAATCTACAACATGATCTATTTTGGGTAAGGTAAAATCATCCTTGGGATATGCTAAATTAATTTCCCAAAAGTCGATACATACTTTTATTGATCCTTCCTTCTTAGATACCAGAAAAATATTGGATATCTAATCAGAATAGTTGATGGCTTTTATAAAACCGATGTCAAGGATTTTTTGGAGCTCCTCCTTAACTGATAGGGCGACCTTAGGATGCATCTTCTTAAGTTTATGCTTAATAGGATTAGCACTAGGTTTAACTACCAAATAATGCATGACAATGGATGGATCAAAACCTGGCATGTCGACATATGACCAAGAAAAAATATCTTGATATTCCTTTAATAAATTGGTCAATTTCTCCTGCTCATCCATAGATAGGGCTTTACCTAGCTTAAGGATTCTAGGGGCTTCCTCAGAACCTATGTTCATATCTATGGTCTCCTCAATAATAATGGATAGATCATCCTCAATAGGAGGCGGGGAAATAATCAATTCTAGTTGCTCAAGGTCCTCGGGAGACAAAACCAAAGTCCACTTGAGAACTAAACGATTCAACCTACGTAGCAGGAGTGCAGATGTCATTTTGAGGTGCATAGTCATATTTGGCATACTACTCAAGGATTGGGACTGACAAAGAAGGATAAGGTAGGCCCCTTATCCTCAACACTCCACTCTAAACCTTGATGAGATTCATATAAGAGAGATTCTTGAAAAGAAGAGTTGATTTTATCCTATGATGAGACATTGATTGATGATTCCTCATCAAATTTTTTAAGTTGCTTAGTTTGTTTGGATGAGGAATATGATGAATTAATCTGAGCTAAATCATCTGGTGAGGAGAATTCAAATGCATAAGGATCAACCAAGATAGAAATAGATTTATTTTTAAATTTTAATTTTAAAAATTGATGAAAAGTAGAAGGGATGGCTTCCATTGCATGGATCCAATAAAATTCAAGAAGAATATTAAAATATGCAGGACAAGATACCACATAGAACAACATATCTAAAATCTTAGGTCCAAATTTAAGGGGAAATGATATGGTACCACAAGCTTCCTGAGATTCATTGTTGAAAGTTTTAATGATATCATCAGATTTAGTAAAATCTTCCTCTTTTAATCCAAATTTTTAAAAAAATTGATACGTGCAAATATTAAGAGAAACATTATCAATCATAAATATTTTGATAAAAGTATCTCCAATGAATGTAGTGATGTAAAGAGAATAGTCTTTTTGTAAGTTTGAGGAATAAATATCGGTATCCATGAATGTGAGATGATGTATCCCAAGAGAATTTCAATATTGGCCATATCACTAGGGTAAAAACAAGGATGGACAAATTATTGTATTAGAACATTTTATAAAGCTTTTCCATGAATAGGAGAATTTTGCAAAAGGTCCAAAAGAGAAATATTTGCTGAAAAACTTATATCTTGTTGATATTTTTGGATCTGTTGATTTTGCACTAGTTGTTCTGAAGTAGCTGTTATCATACCAACCATGTTGTTATTATAATTATGTGGTACAATTTTGTAAGATACTTTATTAGCTACCTTAGATACATTCTGGTTGATAGTGGACTTTTGTTGAATATTTGAAGATTGAGAATTTTCTACATCAAGATGCCCTGTATAAACCAAATCTTGGACCACATGTTTTAACTTCTTACAAGAATATGTCTAATGTCCTTCCACTCTATGATATGCACACTATTAACCTGCATTATACCAATGAGCTGTAGTATTTGGTTACCTTATGGGAGGTAATTCAATTGCTTTGGATTTTAAGACTTGTTTTAAAACTACTTACATGGAAATAAAGTCATTTGTGAAAGACCAAGGATCAAAGATTTGTATTCTACAATATTATTTATGCAAGAAAAATAAAGTTTAAAGGACAAGGGGATGAGTTGCTTTTATGGGGTAACTATAATGACTCTAGCACCAACACCATTTATACATCGGGATCCATCAAAAAACAAAGTCCAAGACTCAAACTCTTTAATTTTGACATTAAAGCACTCATTAGGAAACTCAAAAACTATAGGATGGTTAGCTTCTATGGAGTGAATTGATCAACAATTACCTGACCCTTAATAATATTCTAACCTATGAAAATCAAGTCAAAATCACTAAGGACCAACACCCATTTAGTAGATTGACCTAAGAAATGGGGTTTAGACATCAAATAGCACAAAGGATCAAAATTTGTAACTACCAACGTCTTATAGCTGAGCATGTAGTGTTTTAACTTCTAGGAAGCAAACACTAAATTAAGGCAAAGCTTATCTAAGAGGGTGTACTTGGTTTCATAGATAACCAAGGTTCTACTGATATAGTAGATAGCTCACTCTTTGTTTTGATAATCATGTTGGACCAACATGGATCCCAAAGCATGAGCAGTGAATTCTATATAAATCTTAAAAGGCCTACTAAGAATATAAGGCACTAAGATAGGTGGGGAAGTAAGATACTACTTGAGATCATCAAAAGCTCTTTAACATTTAAAATCCCACTAGAAGACCACATATTTCTTAAGAATATTAAGAAATTGCTGACACTTATCAACTAGCTGGGCAATGAACAGATGAATAGACTAAATTTTACCTTGCAGACTACACAATTCAATCAGGATATGGGGAGGAGGCATTTTAGTGATATTTATTATATTAGCGAGATCCACTTCAATTCACCTAGAAACTATAAAACCTAAAAACTTGCCAGATGTGACTCCAAACACACATTTAGAGGGTTTAAGAAACCTTATATTGTTGAAGCATTTCAAATATTCATCTTCAATCACAAACATGATCCTTTCATTCTATGGAGTGAGCTAAAAGATCATCCACATAGTCCTAGAGAATATCATACATAATGTTATGGAAAATATAAGTCATGACCCACTGATAAGTAGCTCTTGCATTCTTCAAGCCAAAAAACATGACTTTCCAACATAAGGTACCCCATGGAGTAGTAAAATATATCTTAGCCTAATCATTAGGGGTAATAAAGATCTAATTGTATCATGAGAAACCATCCATGAGTGATAACATTCCATAATTTATGGTGAAATCTACAATCTGATCTATGTTTGACAAGGGAAAATTATCCTTGGGATATGCTAAATTAATATCTCAAAATTCGGTACATACTCTGATTGTTCCTTCCTTCTTATCTATCAGAATAATATTGGAGATCCAATCAAAATAGTCGATGGCTTTTATAAAACTGATTTCAAGGAGTTTTTGGAGCTCCTCCTTGACTGATAGTGTGACCTTAGGATGCATCTTCCTAAGTTTTTGCTTAATAGTCTTAACACTAGGTTTAACTACCAAATGATGCATGAAAATGGAGGGATCAAACCCTGACATGTCAGCATATGACCAAGAAAAAATATCTTGATATCCCTTTAATAAATTGGCCAATTGCTCTTGCTTATCCATAGATAGGGCTTTACCTAGCTTAAGAATTCTAGGGGCTTCCTCAGAACCTATGTTCATATCTATGGTCTCCTCAATAAGAATGGATAGATCATCCTCAATAGGATATGGGGAAAGAATCACTCCTAGTTGCTCAAGGTCCTTGGGAGACAAAACCAAAGTCCACTTAAGAACTAAAAGACTCAACCTACGTAGCAAGAGTGACATACCCGTTAAAGAAAATGTCATTATGAGGTGCATCCTCATATTTGTCATACTGCTTAGTGGTTAGGACTGACAAAGAAGGATATGGAGGCCCCTCATCCTCAACACTCCACTCTAAAACTTGATGAGATTCATCTAAGAGATATTCTTAAAAATAAGAGTTGACTTGATTCGATGATGAGACATTGATTGATGATTCCTCATCAATTTTTTTTGAGTTGCTTAGTTTGGTTGGATGATGAATTTGATGAATTAATATGAGATAGATCATCTGGTGAGAAGAATTCAAATGGATGAGGATCACCGAAGATAGAAATAGATTTATTTTTAAATTCAAATTTTAAAAATTGATGAAAATTAGAAGGGATGGCTTCCATCGTATGGATCCAATAACGTCTAAGAAGAATATTAAAATATGTAGAACAAGATACCACATAGAACAACATATATAAAATATTAGGTCCAACTTTAAGGGGAAGTGATATGGTACCACAAGATTCCTGAGACTCATTGTTGAAAGTTTTAATGATATCACAAAATTTAGTTAAATATTATTCTTTTAATCCAATTTTTTGAAAAAAATGATATGTGCAAATATTAAGAGAGCCACTATCAATTGTCTCTTTTTATAAAAGTATCTCCAATCAATGCAGTGATGTAAAGAGAAGAGTCTTTTTGCAAGATTGAGGAAGAAATATTTGCATCCGAGAATGTGAGATGATTTATTCCAAGAGAACTTACAATATTGGCCATATCACCAGGGGAAACATTTGGAGGGAGAAATTGTTGTATTAGAACATTTATTAAAGCTTATCCATGAATAGGAGAATTTTACAAAAGATCCAAAAGAGAAATATTTGCTATAAAATTTATCTCTTGTTTATATTGTTGGATCTGTTGATTTTGCATTGGTTTTTCTAAAGTAGTTTTTATCATACCAAACATGTTGTTATTATAATTATGTGGTACAATTTTGTAAGATACTTGATTAGCTACCTTAGATACATTCTGGTTGATAGTGGACTTTTTATGAATATTAGAAGATTGAGAATTTCCTACATCAAGATGCCCTGCATCAATCAAATATTGGACCACATGTTTTAACTTCTCACAAGAATATATCCAATATCCTTCCACTCTATGATATGTACAATCTTAACCTATTTTTTACCAATGACCTAGTATTTGGTCACCTTATAGGAGACAATTCAATTGCATTGGCTTCTAAGACTTGTTTTAAAATTGCTTCCATGGATATATTAAGCCTTGTAAAACTCCTTTGTGGAGGTTTTTTAAGTATTATCCTTTGTAGGTTGTTAGTAACATTATTAATAGACCTAATATCCATTGCACTATCACATATTGTGTGTTTATTCTTGTGTTGAGACTTAGTATATTTCTCTTATTTTACTTTGAGTTGACCTCTTATGATAAGATCTTGTTCTACTTTTCTTGCTAAATCAATTGCTTGATCAAAGGATGTGATAGTAGTAGTATCTAATGCATAAGATAACTATTATTATAGGATTCTAATAAATTTCTCAATAATATATTTTGGAGGTAACGTATATCTCAAGTGTCCCACTAAACTTCTCCAACGTGCCAAGAATTCTGATTTTTTTTCTTTAATTATAAACATCTTTCATTGTCACTTCCTTTTCAATATAAGATCTAAATTGTTCAACAAATAATTTTTCTATTTCCTCAAAATGTTTCAAGGAATAATTAGATAACCGATAATACCATTCTAACACCATGCCACCAAGACTCTTAGGAAATATTTTCAGCAACAACATGTCATCATATATGAGATCATGGCAAGCTATTCTAAATCTTCTTAAAGTCTCTATTTGATCTTATATACCCTTGTAAATAGATATAAATGTCATAGAAAAATACTTAGGATAAGGCCTAGTATAAAAACAAATATCCAATGGCTAATTACATATTTCCTTATAACTATAAGTGAAACTTGAAGGTTGAATCATCTCAAATCTTGAAACTAGCTACTTTACCATATTTGTTAAATTCTGCACTTTTGGATTACTATTATGCATTATCCCTATATTCTCCAAGGGAGGGGTATTGTACATACTGAAGGTATGTGGTATCTTGTTGAGGAGGAATAGAGACAACAATATTGAGATAAGCAGAGTGAGGAGGAAATTGAAAATTTTGAATGGCACTACTAGTTGGAGGGACTTGGAGATTCCTCCAACATTGGTGGTTATAGTAGTTGCATAAGTTGGATGGTGAACATTATCACCATGATTCATATATTTACTCAAGGAGTTATTATGAGTTGGTCTAACTTCCTCGAGTAGGGCTTCTTACTCTAAAGTTGCATCCAAGGCATGCTTGTGATACTTATAAAAGGTCCATACATGCTCAAAAGACTTGAATATAAGGTTCCCATTGGGTCCCTTAATAGGATGAATACTATTATCAATCTCTCCTTCCTCAATATTATGGTTTTCTCTATCAATTTGATCATTCTATTGAAAAATATCATTAAACTTAAAATGCCTCCATCCATTCCCAAGGTTAGAAGCCAATGGAAAAGAGAGAAAGACTAGGGCAAAAAGGAAGGAACTAAGACCAATGGAAATAAGTACAATAAATTATGTGTTTAATGTTTTTTATCTAAAAACACAAAATTAATGATCTTGATTAAAGTTTTAAAAGAAAATGAGGTGTTCACGTCGGGTTCACCAAATATGTAGAGGGCGTATGATTATTAAGGCTAGATCCACAAGAGAGAGAGCCTTGAGGTGAACCATGGGGGTATGTTATTCTCTACACTTGATGCTAAAGAAGGGGGAAGGGTTCACCAGGAAAAATTTTAAGGACTCGCTCTAAGTCCATAGGACTTTTAGGAATGTTTGATGTATTCGATTCAAGATAATCATCTACATTTAGACTTTCTATATCTATGCTATAAAATATAAAGGATAAAGTAGGAATACCGAATGCAAGAAGATAAAAGCTGACTCTAAAATTATTCTTTCTTTGAATGCTTTTCTAACCCTAAGGTTTCAAGATAGGAAAAATTTAAGCAAGGGTTCAAGGGATGATGCACAAAAAAATTTAACCCAAAGTGCACACTATATGTTGTATATCTTTCAAATGCCTAAAAATAAACTAAATATATTTCTTTTAAATCAAATCTAGGGTTTATTATATAAATAAAAGGCACTAAAAAAATAGCCTAAAGATTAATCTGGAACACTTATCTTATCTGGTGGTTGATCTAAGATTTTATCCTATCCAAAAATATCAACAATTCTTGTTCCTACAAGATAATTTGGCAAACACTTAGAAAATATAATCAACATTAGGGGGCTTGCTTAGGTCATTGTACAATAATTATTGGAGGTGCATCAGTCAAGCCCCTTAGGTGATTTTGGCTAACCTTTAAAAATAGAAGCACAAATTGACCTTTGAAATGAATTAAGCATATCAAGATTCAAAAAATAAAATGATAGAACCATAGAATAGAATGTAGCACTATGCCCTATATGTATCCTATGATGTAGATCTAAGATTTGGGGTAGTTGTTTACCCCTAAAAATAGTCTGGGAAAAATCACACCTCGTAATAAGTGACCGCGATATCGCACCAGCGAAATCATGCCCTACAGACCCAAGCACGATTTCATAGAAGCTATGCCAAAAAAAAAAGAAATATACGAGGACTTGATTACGTCAATCAAAAAATTAGAATATGCATGCAGTAGAGCAAAATTACTTGGTAGACTACGTAGAAGCAAGCGGAAGGGTTGAGACCTCTTGGATAGTTGATCTCTCCTTAGGGTTTCAACACAAATCCACCAAAGTGAGCAACAATAATCAACAATCCAATGTGTACGAGAGAAGAAGAAGAAGGATGAAGATCAATTAGCAAGAACTAAAACACTTATAAATAATAATTATGTTATGTCGTTATCATTCATTGTCGTTGTGGTATAACTAAATTCACACCTTCCTTATATAGTGGATTTGAAGGTAAAATGAGTGGGAAAATTGAGGAGGGCCAACGTAAAACACGTCAACTCTAAAGAATTAGGGTTTCCTTGGAGAAAAATCCTAAAAGGTGAAATCATGCCCCATCAAGATCGACTGTGATTTTACCCTATCCAAAATCACACCCCATCAAGGATGAGCGTGATTTCGCATAGAGAGGGAAAAATGAGAAAGAGGGGAGAGAATCCTAACCCTTGTCTTAGGCAAGTCTAAGGGGTCTCCTAGAGGGCTCAAGGAAGATTACCCACTAAAGTGGGTCAATTTTTTGTATCTACATGCTTAAACATCAAGTGGTTATATGTTTCCTTGCTCTTGTAGCATAAAACACATTGAGATGGACCAATCATTCTCCTACATCTTATATTATCAAAAGTAAGAATTCCATTATGCATGAACTACCAAGCACAAAAGTGTACTTTTGAACAACCCTTGGATTGTCAAATATTTCTTCAATCCTCTTCCTGATATGCATGAGGAGGAGATTCTAGGAGGATCTTATCAAATCCATCCTTCACAGTGTAGACTCCAAGGCTCCCATAGCCCCAAGCTAATTCATCCTCCTCATATCTACCTATGAGAAATATTTTTGCCAAGATTTTAGTCATGATGGGTGTCAATTTTGAAGGGATTGAAATTGGCCACTCATCCAAATTCGTAAACTTCTTAAATCTATAATCCCCTAGCTAACTAGTGTTGAAATAAATTTCAATCTAAATCCAACCCCTACTTTCCAAGGCTGTTTTTACTAGTTACAGTTTTGTGAATTTATAAAGATAGGTGGATATTGATCCCATGAATTTCTCCCTTCTTCCTTCTTCCCACTTTCCAAAATTATCCATCTTTCACTACCTAAGATCCTAACAATCATAAAGTATTTTCAATTCAAATACTACTTCCACTTGATCCAAACACTAATTATATTCATGAAACTTACATACTAAGCCTTTGTTTTTAATAATTATCATATAAAACGAGGTCACTCCCTCTTATAATATTTTTTATTATATAATTTATTTTTTAATAAAATTCCTTAAAAACAATTCATATTTAATTAAATATATATTGAATAACATTTAAATCCCAAGATCTAGGAGGATTGGTAAGTGCAGGTATGGTTGGGTACTTACCAAGAAGAGACCTAGGTTCAAACTTTGGAGGGAAGCCAACCCTTTGCAAAGGTAGTAGTCTACTCTAAATCCTTTGAGTGCTCGCTAGACCGATGATAACGATATAAACCCCGATCGATCGTCCCCATCTCACGTTAGGTCAACAACAACAAGACAAATAGGTTTGTTGGAAGTAGTCCTATGGTTTGAACCCTGTGCTAACCAATTACTAAAAATAGTGGCTATATAATAAAAAAAAAAATAACATTTAGACAATATAAATAAAAAATAAATTTAATAATTTTTTTTTGGTTAGTGTGAGAAACTCCTACCACCAATACATAGTCTTTAGTGTGAGCATTCACATCCTATCCATGACCCCTCATAAGATCCATAGCTAAACTTATCCATAGAAGATTAATACATAGTTCCACACATGTCACACTTTGAACTTTAAATCTCCCAAAGAAAAGACAAACCCCAAATCATTACGTTGTCCCCCAAAACTAAAAATGAATCTAATATTATAACAATAATTATAAACTACTTGCTTAATATATATATTAATTTTGATTTTTAAGATGGATTGCTTCATTTTAAAAGATTAACTCAAAGAATCAATAAAATAATAAAAAGAAAAATGAAAACTTCTAATATTAATTCAACCATTAATTTCTTAGATATTAAAGAAGAGTCCAATATTTAAACCTTATCAAAATATATAATCATTACCCATTAATATAAATAATCATGATATAACCTAAATGTGATCATTTTAGTTACTATATAACTAATTAAAACAAATAAAAAATCAAGACTACTTAAGTAAAATCATTTGAATATTTAATTATTTTAAGTGAAATTATATTTATAACAAAAAAAATCAATAATTAAAATTTATCTTTCCTAATGTAATAAAAAAAGTGGAATATAAATTTTAGGAAAAATAAATTAATAAATAAAAACAAAACATAATGTTCTTATTTTAGAGGCCTGAGGTCTCGCTGTTTGGTTAAACATTCCTTGAGAGAATGGAGACCACAGTCTAAATCTTTCAAGATATTATAATATCGGAAGGTATGAAGTGCGAATACAACGAATTAAAGATTACAATCACAAAAAAAATGATTTTAATAAAAAAAAATTAAATTTATACTCAAAAATAAATAATGTCTTTAGAGAGGATGTCACATTACATTAATGCTTTTATAAATTAAAAATATATATTTTATTATATATTCAATTTTTTTATTATTATTTTTACATAAAAAATTGGTTACATCTACATTATTATTTTTTTAATTATTAAATGCTGGTTTAAATTAAGGGTTGCCTCTATTTTTTATAAGGAGAGGAGCCACCAGCTGGTGGTTTGAGACTTGTACTGTCATAATTGATCTTGGTGGCTTGAGACTTGTATTGTCATAATTGATCTTGCTTACTTATACTTAGAAGATTCAAATCAGACTACTACCTTTACAAACAAATATCAATCTACAATACAATATGACTACTGGACACTGCGCTTTGCACATCACCCAGCTGAGTACTAGTTCAAACTATTCTGGACAAGCTCCGATTCCCTCTGTCATGTTGCCCGCATTCTTAGCGTCTGGTTTCCTCCTACATAAAAAAACGGAAGAAGACTCCGTGACGCACTGATAAGATCAAACCCCTCCTCGTTCTCAGGTTCAAACATATGTACCTCATTTTCTTCTAATGACCTGCCCTTTGTTTCTGGTGTCAAAAATAACATGCACAAGCACCCAAAGCAGCTTGCTAGCCCAAGGCCAAGCACGGCATGGCTCATGCCTATTCCCCTCGGATAACCTTCGTCGCAATCAGGCGATTCGGGCCTGTTCCGAGGTTGTGATGCATACAAGAATCCAAACGCCCCAATTATGGCGCCCGCTTTTCCACACGCACCAGAAATTCCATGGCACGTCGATCGCAGCCTCGCCGGAAATAACTCCGCCGACACAATGAAAGTCGTGGTGTTGGGTCCAAAATTAGAAAAGAAAAATGTTAAGGAGTAAATAACTAAAAACCCATGCTCATTCGATTTCCAAAAATCGAACCAAATGCCCAGCACAAATATGAAGACAGACATAAAGAGAAATCCGGAGAGCTGAATTGCGAATCTCCCAATACGGTCAATCAACAATACCGCGAACAGGTACCCTGGCAGAGTCCCGCACAGGGCAATCAGCGCTTGCGCTCTCGCGATGTAAAACACTTCCTCCAACGGATTCTTATACCCCAGCTTATGGCATTTCGGTTTGTTCAACCATCCAACGGCTTCATATATGTCTTTCTGAAAAGATTGTTGCTGTAGAATACAATGTCCACGAAAAACCAGGTCGATGCTGTCCCAAGCAAGTCCAGGCCGTGCAACTTTGCGAAACCCTTGGAAAACAGACCGAATCGGCGCTCCTCAGATTCGATCCCTAAAATGCTCTCTTCGTCTTCTTCGATCTCCACGTTCAGAACTCTGGACATGTCCTCCGCGGCTTGCCTGGCGTTATTAGCCACTAGCGCCGTGAAGCGGGCGGTCTCCGGCATTTTCATTCGCCAGTCGTACGTGAAGAGAGCCGGAACCGCTCCAAACATTAATATTATCCTCCACGCCAAGTCCTGCCGCCGGAACGACGGGTTAGGGCCAAATGCGCTGTTAAAAGAAGCCGACACGATCATGGCCACGGCGCTTCCGGCGAGAATTCCGAAACCTTGCAGAGCGAATATGGCAGCCATAAAGGATCCCCTGGTGCGGGTGTTTGCGTATTCTGCCATGATTGTGGCGGACAGCGGGTAGTCCCCGCCGATGCCAAATCCTAGCCAGAAGCGGAAGAAGCACAAAGACGTTATCACTGCTTGGGGTGAGTTACCAATGGAGAGGCCGGAGGCGACGGAACTGACGATCATCAACATGAGAGCAATTCCGTAGACCCTCTTTCGGCCGACCCTGTCTCCCAGCCACCGGAAGAAGAGGTGGCCCGCAAATGTTCCGCACAAAGCAATTCCGTTCACTGCCGTATTTGCCCTGGGCGGCAACGGACGGCCATGGTAGTAGAGTCTTCCAAGTAGTTCGGAAACGGGCGGAATGCAGAACATGTCGTAAGCGTCCGTAAAGAAGCCCATGCCCGCAATAACTATCGCGCGGAAATGATAGCACTGCGTTCGCGCTTCGTCCAGCGCAGAGAGCACATTCAACGCCATAGTTATTCCTATAACTTAGCAGAAAATGGGTCTACCCGGATACTCTAAAAAATCATCCAGCTGACGGTTAGTCCCTTGAATTATACTTCTGTTTTGAAATCATCCTACTGCTCCTAGTCTCTTAAATTGCGCGATCATATTTCTGTTGTGGTATATATCTGTGGTGGAATTTCGTTCCACGTCAATACCTGGTTCACAGACTTTTAATAGAAGTTTCAACGAAAAAGGGTCTACTCCAAAAAAGTGGGTATCACTTTTTCTCCTTTCTTGTGCATTTATTCTTACATCACTTTTTTTTGGTCGGTTAAATATATGGGGTATATATTAAAACATGGTTTTGACAGGGACCCTTGCCCTGAGTACAAAAGGAAGCAGGATACCAGCCGCAGAAGAAGGTGGAGAAGAAGAATAAACTGGAACAGAGGTTGACCTTTGAGAGAACACTAAGAAGCTAAACAAAAAGGGAAGAAGGAAGTCTTGGGAGAGGACAGAAGAAAAGGAACACCACCACGAAACAAAGACCATAGCCCAAAGAGACAGTAGAGGAACCACGGAAATTAATTTAGACTTTTCTCCATGCAAGACTTGCCAATATTAGTGAAAACCTTAGCTTCGGTCCCAACAGCAGGGGAGTCCTCAGGAAGAATACGGATACCATCGGCCACCGCCTTCAGGTCATCGTTGGTGTGGGGTTTCTTGAAAAAGTGAGCATTGAGAGCGGTACGCAGGTCCACAAGGTGGAGAATGCTATTGGAGATGGAATTTATAACATAATTCATAACATAATTCTCTAGGTGGGTTTATGGTTCAGAAGCGGAGTCGTCCTCGAAATCACACACGAAAATCTCCTTCTTAGATCTGCTTTTCAATCTCGTCGAGCTCCGAACAGGAACATTCTGAAGCTTAGGATCTTTGCCAATTTCGAAATCACTATCACTGTCAGAATCAATGGTACAAGTCTTCTTTCTAAGTTTGGAAACATTTTTAATAATTTTTCGCTTTCTTGCCGACATACTCTGGTTCTTGGGCAGGGACTGGGAAGAACTGGCTTTGGATGGACTGGGCTCAGGCTTCAGGATATCACCTTCAGGATAGTGTAATATCCAATGCTTATAGAACACATTAAAAAGGCCTCTGTGAATGGGGAGTTTATCTTTATTTCTGTTACAGTCCGCCAAGGTATGGCTAATGGAATTGAAGATGTATTTGGGAATGTTCATAACCTTGGCATCTCAAAAATAGTTAAAGAAGGCAAAATGAAAATAGGTAAGGGACTTATCTGGATTGTCAATAGTCATGAACTCCATGATGGGCTTTAGGAGACTTCCCCAGGGAAAGGGAAGATCGATGCGTCGCAGCCCAACCAGTTTAGCTCTCCTACAAAAATCCTTGTCAGTAATTTCTTTTAATTCTTCCTCCCAGTTGTGCTTCTCTCATCTGATGGATCTTCCAGTGGCTGGCTGGCCCGTAATCTCTACAAGAGTCTTAATGTCAAGCACAAAATTCTTACCTCTGAGAGACACTTTTCCTTTGTTCCACGTCTCAATGAAAGACAGGGTAATTTTTGGATCTTCCCCTTTGAACCTCTTGAAAAATGAAAGGAATTTAGTTCCAGCAAAGTAAGACTCAGCTATGGTATCCATGATCACCTCAGAAGGCTCGACGAAGGGTTCCATGATACCATCCATGGGGGACACAGACAGAAAAACAAAAATGCAACAAGAAAACAAAAATTGGGAATGATGGTTCCATCGGCAGAAGACCAACTTAAAGGAGCAAAGGATCCACTCCAAAGTCTAGGAAGGCCAGTAAGCGATAAAGTCAAGGTTGACAAGTGAGGCCACAGGCACAGAGGAGCAAGGTATTTGGGACACCGAGGGAAGACCAAAATAGTGGAAGTGAAGGAAGAGCTCACGGCTCAGACAAAAGTATAGATTCACGGAGGTAGAAACGGGAAAACTGATGCAGGGGTTTGACAAAAGGGACAAAACACACCTCCATGAAAGGTGCCAGGAAACGTAATCACAAGACAAAAAAATCATCATACACAAGGCAATGCTTGAAAAGGGTGACCGAGAAATCGGTCAACAATGAGGAAATCACACTTCATCAGGATTGGAGCTAACACGGGTGGCATTAACGAAACTTGATTGGCCCCCAAAAGAAATTTTATCAGTAGTAATCAGCTGCTCGAACATCGGAGGCAGGGTAGAATTCCATGTGGACAGCTCGTCAATAAAAACAACATGATTTGCAAGAGCATCAGCAAGCTTATTGTTCTCCCGAAAGGTGTGTTGAAAAATGATTTCTTGAAAATTGCGGGACAGGAGTTTGGATTCGTCAATATAATTCCTGACCTTCCAAGAGGGAGTCTTATTATTCTTAAAATAATTGATGGTGGTTAAGGAGTCTCCTTCCACCAAAATATTTGAATCAATAAACCTTTGAGCAACGATAAGTCCCCGCCAAAGAGCCCTAGCTTCTGCCACTTTGTTGGAGTGAAAACCAAGTGGTTCGGCAAAGGCACAAAGGAAATTACAAGTCAGAGATCAATTTGGCACCTTTTAGCACTTTGCTACTTACTCGCTCCACCCAGGGACGAGTGCAGACTGGTACTCGCTCCACCCAGGGACGAGTGCAGACTGGTACTCGTTTCACCCAGAGATGATTATCAGCGCTCGCTTCTGGGTGGGACGAACGCCAGGTTTGACCGACAAAAAGTCAAACCTCGGCGCATGACAACTCAGAACTGCCACTTAGCTCCCCCTTCAGGGCATAGGAGTGCGAGTGAGTTCTTTTGACAACTCAGATTTGCCACTTAGCTATCCCTTCATTGCATGGGAGTGCGAGTGAGTTTTTCTAAGCATACAAAGACATGCACGAGAGGTAGTTAAGAAGCCCTTGATCAAGAAGAAGTCTTCTCTTCACAAAAAAGCATTCATGCAAAGTAACACTTCTGCATGTTAATTCAAAGAGACCCCTTGGGTCTATAAAATGGTGAGCTTCCTCACCCAAAAGATATACAGAGAAGGAGCATTTTGAGCGATGAAGTGCTGCTAATTTACTTACTTACGATTTGTGCTTCACATCCATAATCTCTTAATCGAAAAGGAGGTTATTGGGTGACTTTGGAGGCACGAATCAAGAACCAAAACCCGATTTTTCTGACCACAATATCCTACCAATTTGCCGACAACCCATCACAACAGGTTTCGGACCCATCCCAAGCGGATTGGTGTCGAAACAAAGTTTCACCCGCGGGTGGTTTGCCTTCGGGCACCCCCGCCTTATTGCGTTTGGTGACTATTTCTTTTGCAGTATTTTGCTAGTTACATGATTATGCTTCTGTCAAATTTTCAGTTTATTTGGACTCATTTTAACCATCATTATATTTATCTTTTGTTTTTCATACACAGGTGCTACTGATTCTTTGTTTGTTTCTTTGAACGCAGATTTGCAGCATTAGAGGAGCAGCGAGGAATCTACTTTTACCAACACAAGCGGTGGCAACGTTTTGGTTCGCCCATCTTATATGTGGGCACGCGGAAGAAGGAATTCTGAAACAAGTTGTAAAAGACCAACATTTAACGCTCCTATCCCCTCAAAAGGAAGGAGACGCATTGTAACACAAATTTGAAAAGCATATCAATAAAAGGGCCGTATTTTATATTGCTTTGATATCTTGTGTTCATGTTCCTTCTTTTTACGCATTTCTCAATAACATAGGGTTTGAGCATTATTTTAGTTTCGTTTACATTGCATTTTTAGTCTATCCTTTTTGTTTTTGGAATCTCGTGTTTTCAATGGCGATCACGGTGGGACCTCTGTCCTCTATTTTTTTTTAGGTTAGATTTCTGATCTGAAATTGCTTGTTTTGATTACAGGTACCTATTTTTCAATCATCAGATTGTTATTCGTTTCTATCAGTGACGATTACAGAATTGGGATTCGTTTCACCCAGGGACGAATAAGCATTCGTCTCACCCTGGAACGAATACTGTTTTGATATTCGCCTCACCCAGGGATGAGTATCGTTCTATGCATTTTTCAGAGCAGCCAATCAGAAACATCCTTTCGGGCAGAGAAGAGGTAGGGGTTTTTAACAAGCCTCTGTCAAATTTTTGTTTTCTGATTTCTGGTTTTTAGTTTTTGTATGGCTTAGGGAAAGTTTCCTTTTCATTTGCCTGTTTCAATTTTTGCAAATTAAAATGAACCCCACACATCACGTGGTTACTTAAACCAAGGAGCTGGTCGTAAAACCCCAACCCTTGAGCAAGACCAATAGTGGATTTCATCACCACGTTGGCTTGGATATTTGCATTCATTTACCCCGATTGTCATTGTTGCTCGACGTAAATCCTGACGAAAGCTGACCGAGTGTCGTTGGGGTGATTCCCAGCGTGCGAGGATAAGTCTTCTATGGTAGGTGTCATAAACAGGACAATCCCCCTTCCGTACCGCCTATGTTCCACGTATCATCTGCTCTCACGTACCTATAGTCTCCCTCACGTAAGGGCGGGTATATAGAGAGGTTGGTATATCGGTCCGACAATGGTATATTGAAGGGGCGACCATTTTGGGAGTCACAAGAGCCTTCATAATTGCATTTAAATGGTTTTCATAAAAAGCTTTCAAAAAAAAAAACAAACAACAAAACACACTAAAACCAGTTTAGGACACACCATTAATCTTTAAAAGAGATAATCATTGCTTTGTGTGTGTATGTTCTTTTCTGCTTAGTGTAACAAAATCATAAACAAAAGATAAAAATCTACGTAGCTTGTAGAGAGTCATTACCATGGTATTCACTCGTAGCCAAGCCCAATCACGGGCAGAAGCTGCAGAGAATGCACCAAGGGGGACAAGTCGCCTCCGATATAGCCCTAAAGACTTGGCCATCCCGCCTTGGCGATAGGGTACACAAGTTAGTCCACACCATGCAATTACAGAACATGACTTTAGAGGCACCTCCTTGAGGGGCACTCCAACTCATGCCATCACTAGACAGGACTATAGAGGCACCTCCTTAGGGGGTACTCCCATGCAACAAAGATCCTTTCAAGAAAACAACCAACATGTAGCACTTGACCTAGATATAAGGCCTCCCTTGGAAGCTCGTTATGGGTGGCCTAGTGATGAAGTGCTTGAACAACAAAGGGTCCACAAGGAGGAACCATATGATTTTGTTACTCCTAATTTACCCCTGATCAATGTCAGACACACGAGACCATATCCAGAATATCAGGTTCTCCCGACAGGGCAGGGCAATTCTGCCCGCACCTTTTATGAATATAACAGAGAATGTGAGGAAGATCAATACGTTCCTCAAGGATAGTACCTAGCATGGGAACGATGCACGTCTGCACCCGCTTTATATCCAGATCGCTCATTGAGACCAGAGCTTCAAGTCAATGCTGCCAACCTCGATAGAGGGAAGCAACATATAGGGGTCTCAGAGTACCAGGATCAAGACAGATATGTAGGGGAGGCATCTAGGCCCCCTAAACAAGAGACGACGGAACAAAATGACTTGGCATTTGCCAAACTAGCCGCCCGCCAAGCGCAAATCACGTGGCTTAGGCAAGACCAACAACAATTAGAACATTTGTGTCACCTTAATCAAGAGCGCATTCAGCGTCAGACAGTTGAATTGCTTCACAACAATGCGCCTGAGAAGGCCCCAGTCCCTCATGCACAACAATCTGAGATGTATGTGAGGCACAACCCCTTAGTGCGAGACAGGTCTCCGCGACTTCATCAAGCACTGCCTCTAAGACCTCCTAGACCTGAGCGGGAGGCCACTCCCCGCAACCGTGATGGGCATCCTCCGTGGGCACCCATCAATGTTTACAGGCCTAGGCCAGACACTCCTCAAGAAGCTTATGAGGATTATGAAGAAGAAGAGCGGGCTGAAATGCCCTATCAAGGTAGGAGGGGTGCTACCCAGTTACCCCTCCAAAGGCCTCAAGTTCCCCGCAACCCACAGCGGGAGCAAACCAAGGAGGAGGAGATTACGTCCTCCGATGCATACAAAGTGTTGTTAGAACGCTTAGAGACTATGGAACTCAAGACTGTTGGGCCCCAAAAGCCTACCTTACGCCAACTCCGTAGTCATCCTGTGCATCCATCAGTGCCAGCACCTCCATACCCCAAACATTTTAAGCTGCCCCAGTTGGCACTCTTTAGAGGGGATGAAGATGCTCAAGAGCATGTGACTCAATTTTTGAGCCAATGCTTCGGTATACAAGACAATGATGCATTGCTATTAAGAACCTTTATAACCACATTCGCAGGACCTACCTCGGATTGGTTTACCCATCTACCGAAGCATAGCATCTACAACTTGGATCAACTAGTGGACGCGTTCCTAGAACGTTTTGCTTTCAACACAAAGAAAAAGGCGTCACTCAGTGATCTAGCTAGCCTCAAGCAGTATGAGGAGGAATCTATGGTGGCATATGGGAATCGGTGGAGGACGTTGCTTTCAAAGCTATCCTACCTCCCTCCTATGTTCGACCTAACTCAAATGTTCGCAAAGAGCTGTTTGCGATCGATCTCTGTGCTATTGCAGCTGCAACAATACGCCACTTTAGAAGAAGCTCTGGCGCAAGCTAGAGTTATCGAAGAGATCAAAATACAGGATGGCAAAATTGCCAAGCCTAAGAAAAAGGAGTGGAACAAGAGCACCAAAATAGGGAATACGCAACAGAAACCCATCGTGGTCAATCAAGTTGCTATCAATGCCCCTAAGCCTGCCCAAGCGACACAACCTCCAAAGGCTAATTATCAGGCGGTGCCTCACAATAACTATGAGAAAGATAATAAAAAATAGGATCACAATCAGCAGCGTCACCCTAGGCAGCAATTTACACCATACACCGAGTCCAGGGAATCTTTGTTTGACCGTTTGTCAGCGGCAAACTTGATTAATCTGCCAGAGATTCAAACAATAGATCCTAATGCGCCCAAGCCTAAGGGCTACAGAGAGGATCTTTACTGTAGATTCCATAGAAGGAAAGGGCATGACCTTAATGTCTGTTGGACGTTCAAAGGTTTAGTGCAAGACCTCATTGACAATAATACATTGGTAGTGGATAACCCCATCGCACCCAACAACCAACAAATGGGTGTTTTCAAAGATCCTTTACCCGCACATGATGCACAAGCAAAACCTCTTCATGTCAACGAAGTGCAACAGAATTGCCCCATGGAGGGGTATGTTGGGATGATCAGCATTGTGACAAGGAACAAGAGACACTCAGGGGCTGCCCCCGCGACAGCCACAAGGGAAGTTCCACCCATGTCACAACCTCAAGTGAATCCTGCACAGCCTCCCCCGCCTAGACCAGTGGCCACGATTCGCACTAGACTTACTCAAAGTCTACGGACCACGTCGGCTAGGCTCTCCATCTATGAGCTTATTCAACAATCGATGCCCCATCGGGAAGCTCTCATGGAGATATTAAAGGCAATTGAGCTGCAACCCCACGAAGCGGATTCGTTCAACAATTTTGTGGGGCATGTCAAATAGTGTACCGAACCAGCTCATCACCTTTAGGGAAGATGAATTAAAAACGGTGACTGGGGATGTAGCGGATCCACCCTTGCACGTTATTGCATGGGTCAATGGGACTCCGTATAAGCGGGTGTTGGTAGACACTGGTTCATCCAGTAACATTATTACAACCGCTGCACTGAAACATTTGAAGTTGCCAGCCTCTCACATTGTACCTTCCACTTATACCCTTCGAGCATTCAATGATGCGATATGCTCGATAGTTGGCACAATTGTCCTGCCCATACAAGTGGGACAAAAGACCATTCATACATTGTGCCACATTTTAGAAGGTGAGATGGCTTACAATATCTTGCTTGGGCGGCCTTGGATCCGGGATATGAAGTGTGTCCCTTCAATTGCTCATCAATGTTTGAAGTACACATTTGAAGGACAAGTGCACGTGGTCCCCGTAGATTTGGAACCTTTTAAATATTGCAACTCAGTGCAAATCATGCCGCAGTCGACCCTTCCTTCAACGCACGTGGATTTCTAGTTAAATCCATCTAAGAGGGGTCCGATTAAGCAAGAATCTCCAAATCAATCAAATTCCCAGGCAGGTTCATCTTCTTCATCTAGTCCTCCCACAACGACGCCACCTACGGTGGCCACACCAACGAACAAAGGAAAGAAGCCCCTGGAAGCGGAACCACCCTTAGTCTCCAACATCTCGACAGAAGAGATGCCTAATAGAATGGAAGTCGAGACGCCTAGTTCACCCCACATGGAGTGGACTCAGGGAGAACTCCCATTCGCTTCCTCTCAATCGCCAATGATTATTGTTGAGATGTCTACCACAGGCATGGGGGAGTATATAGTGCGCAATGTTGTAGCAACGCCCACACTTCAGTCTATGCAAGACATGGGAAGACCTCGACTCCCCATAGGCTCCGTGGTTCCTTTAGGCTACCCACCTAATCAGACAAACTTTATTTTTGGGGGCCTGGATCATGGCGTTGAACCTTCCCGACGAGAAGAGGAAGATGAAGAGCCCTTTGTGGAAGATGTCAATTATCTGTCTAACCCAAACTTCGCATTACGATATCTTAGCCAATGCAATTGGCATGGATATGGGTTGGGCAGGTATGAACAAGGAGTGCATGTTTTGTGCCAACCAAGATACCAAATGCCTTATGACAAGTCAGGAGTAGGGTTTAATCACCCTTTGCCCCTCGACATCTTGGTCGAAAACATGCAAGGCCTAGGGATAGGCAACAAGGATGGGTTGGCATCAGATCCATATGCCAATCCAAATACAACTTATACATTGGGGGATTATTTCCCATTACAAACAAACAACCTTGTTGACCTCAACAACCCTTTCCCTTCGGCCGAACAAGGAGAAACCTCACAGACTCACCCACAAGGGGAAGATGGACAAGACCAAGAAGGGTCTTTCGAAGATGAGTCGAAGTACGATCATTCTCACGAATATCCAATGAATGATGATCAAGAAAGCTTCCTGACGATGTTCCCATTGGCTGCTCCAGTTGAGCACATGCCACTTCAAGATAATCCGGTCCCCCCATAGAGAGCGGCACAACCTCATTGGGACCATATTAATTTGCTCGAGCAAGATGAGCTTCCCATGTCGCAAGCAGTAATTGGAGCCAATGAAGGCCTGTGGTTCTCCGACAGCGAGTCGAAAGATGAAACTGAGATGGCTTATCTCAACCACATGCGACAAATGCAACAAAGGCAACAAATGCAACAACATTATCCCTTGGACATAGATGACATGTTTGAACATTTGCACATGGGTCCAAGACATAGGTGGCACCTCAACCCGACGTAGTTATAGCAATTACTGCACCCGCCACTCTAGGTACACAGAGAGCATCTTCCACCTGGAGACCCTATCAAACCATCAGTGCCTAGGGCAGACCCTATTTGCATGTCCATGCATAGGGCTGATCCCTTTGTGCCAGTGCCTACAGAGCCAGACCCAACGCATCAAGAGCATCCCGAATGTCAGAGTTATCACATCTACGGTAATGGAGGTTACCCTCATTTCATCAACATGATCTCCATTGACTTGACCGCCCCCATCCATGATCCAACCAATCCCACATGATCATTGCATCTAGACATAGAGGCTATAGATTGGGATCATGCTGACACACCACCATCCCCATCAGAGTATTGGCCTTACGGTGGGATGTTTCATTTCACTCCAGGACAGACTCAGGATGTCTTTCATGCTGAAGAGGAACTTGACGTTCCTAATGATGATCTTAATTCAGAAAATGATATCCATCTGATCCCCATTCCACATCAGTTGGAAGATGGATCCCACATGTCGGTCGAGGCAATGACTGATGTAGACATCGGCATAGATCCAATGAATCCATGAATTCTCAAGTTGGGGGTAAGTCTTTCCCCCAAAGAGCAAGCCGATTATGTTGCCCTTCTTAAGGAAAAGAAGGAGGTTTTTGCATGGTCATACAAGGATATGTCGGGACTAGACCCACAGCTAGTCACGCATAATTTAATGCTTGATCCGACAATCAAGCCAGTAAAGCAAAAACTATGCAAGATGCACCCAACAGTGGCCTTAATGGTAAAATATGAGTTACAAAAGTTGTTGGATGCCCAGTTTGTCATCTGTGTGGATTATCCTCCATGGTTGTCTAACATGGTTCCCGTCAAGAAGCCCGATGGGAGGATTCGCATATGCACCGATTTTTGAGATCTTAACAAAGCGAGTCCTAAGGATGATTTTCCCTTGCCAAGCATCGACGCATTGGTAGACGCCACAGCGGGCCACGAAATGCTTTCCCTTATGGATGGTTTCTCAGGATACAATCAGATTCGTATCAATCCCGAGGACCAACTAAAAATGGCATTCACAATGCCTTGGGGGACATTTTGCTATAAGGTCATGCCTTTTGGCCTTAAAAATGCTGGCGCCACTTACCAACGTGCCATGACGTACATCTTTCATGATTACATGCACAAGACTTTGGAAGATTACATGGATGATTTGTTGGCCAAATCTCTTTTGTGCCCAGATCACCTCGGTGACTTGAGCAAGGTCCTTGATCGCCTCATTGAACATAAAGTCAGACTAAACCCCAAGAAGTGCATCTTTGGCATCACATCTGGAAAGCTCTTGGGTTTCATAGTCTCCAAACGAGGAATCGAGGTAGACCCAAACAAAGTCAAGGCAATCCTTGAAATGCTTCCCCCAACCACCATCAAGCAGCTCAAGAGTCTCGCAGGGAAAGGTTGCGTCGATCAAGCGCTTCATAGCGCAGTTATCTGACAAGTGCCGACCCATGAATAAATTATTGCATAAGGGGGTCACATTTCATTGGGATGACGAGTGCCAATCAGCCTTTGATGACATTAAATAGTACTTGGCTTCGTCGCCAGTATTGGCACCACCTAGACCAGGAGTGTCATTCTATTTATACATCTCAGCTACTGAGGTGGCATTGGGCGCCATGCTGTCCCAGAAAAATGAACTTCACAAAGAACAGGCTACATACTATCTTAGCCGCACCCTGGTCAGTTATGAACTTAACTATGCATACGTTGAAAAGCTCTGCTTGGCAGTGGTGTTTGCTACCAAAAAGCTATGCCACTACATGCTCAGTAATAAGACGTATGTTGTGTCTAAGGAGAATCCATTGCGATACATGATGAGTCGTACTTATCATAGTAGCCGCACGGCGAAATGGATCATGTTGTTGATGGAGTTTGACATAGAGTTCATTGGACAAAAATCCATAAAAGGTCAAGTCATCGCCGATCAACTAGCCGAGGCTCCTCTTGAAGACGATCAGCCTCTAACTTTTGAACTACCTGATGATGGGGTCTTCCATGTTTTAGAATCGCCAGATTCTGATGAGCCTGAGTCACAGGCTGACATAACCCTATTCTTCGATGGTTCTAAATGTGAGCAAGGGGGTGGCACGAGAATTGTATTCTTCACTCCGCAAGGTGCTCCAATGCCCTTGTCATTTAAATTAGACTTCCCGTGCACCAACAACAATGCAGAATACGAAGCCTTGCTCATAGGTCTTCAGACAACAATCACCATGAACATTAAACGTCTAAACATCTTTGGTGATTCGTTGTTGATTGTCAATCAAGTGAAGGGGATTTTTCAATGTAAATGTCCAGTTCTACAGGCCTACAAAGCCCTTGTGGACAAATTCCTGGCACAACTTGAATGGTATGACATCGAGGCACTCCCTCGATCATCAAATCATTTTGCGGATACTATGGCCTCCTTGGGGTCACTAATCCCGCAAGACCCTTCTGGTGAAATGACAACCATTCAGGTTAAAACATTATCACAATCTGCGATGGAGCGTGCAAGCTCTGATCTGACGCCAGGAATCCACCTGATCCAGATTGAACCATCTTCGGATAAGTTCTCTCGAATCCGAGATTGTTTGACTCAAGCCAACTGGGGGTCCTTGTTCTCCCCGACCCCTCTTAATAGCAACACCACGTTGTTTTTACAAGTTCTTTCCCGCTCAGCTTTTGTTAGGGATGGACTTCAAGAGGGATTGGTCATTCATACTATCGAGGTTTCTGATCAGCAGGATTGGTACACACCCATTCGGGATTACCTCAAGCTAGGTAACCTCCCACTTGGATTGACACAAGCCATGAAAAGATCATTCAAACAGAAAGTGGCAAAGCATGTCTTGTTAGGAGACATTTTGTATCGTCGAAATTATGAAGGAATCCTCCTTCATTGTTTGGACCAGCAAGAGTCCGCTTGGGCGATCACCCAAGCTCACGATGGTACATGTGGTGGCCACTTCAGCGGTATGGCCATCGCAAAGCGCATTCTTCGCATGGGTTATTATTGGCCATCTTTAGAGCGAGATTGTTGCGCATATGTGAAGAAGTGCGTGAAGTGTCAGCACCATGCTAATTTGACACACGTACCTTCTCAAGCCTTGCAGCCGATCCAATCGGTTTGGCCTTTTTTGTAGTGGGGCTTTGACTTAATTGGAAAGATCTCTCCTACGTCGTCTGGTCATCACACATTTATTTTAACGGCCATAGAGTACTTCACCAAGTGGGTGGAAGCGATTTCGCTAACCTCTACGACTGGATCCCGCATTGCAGAGTTTATTTTGCATAACATCATATGTCATTTTGGTATTCCATCCAAGATCCTGTCAGATAATGGGACACCATTCAAGAATAAATATGTGCATGCTTTGACCACAAAGTACAAAATTTAGCATAGTTTTTCAACACCCTATTATCCGTAGGCAAATGGGCAAGCAGAGGCGTCCAACAAAATGCTAGTCGCCATTCTTAAAAAGATAGTTGCAGACAATCATAAGGACTGGCACATTCAGATCCCGCTTGCCCTATGGGCTTATCGCACCAGCATTCGGACGCCCACTGGGGCAACTCCATTCTCGTTGGTGTATGGCTCCGAGGCAGTCATGCCTTTTGAGTTGGAAATCCCTTCCCTACGCATTTCAATGCAAGAGTTCATCGATGATGACACTGCATGGCAGGCCCGGTTAGATCAACTGACGTTGCTCGATGAACGACGCGTTAATGCTCTTGAGCATTTGCGTATCTATCAAGAGCGACTTAAGAGAGCATACAACATGAAAGTCCACCTCAGGGAATTTTAGGTTGGTGACTTGGTCTTAAAAGAGAACCAACAGAATTCTAATTTGTCGTCCCATCTACGGGACAAGTTCATGGCAAACTGGTTAGGTCCTTATGTCATTGATAGTAGAATAGGACCTGGAACATACCGGCTTGCCTCTCTTGAAGGAATCAAGGAAAAAGAACCCTTGAACATCAGTCATTTGAGGCCGTTCCACGTCTAGAGAGCCATAGTCCAACTAAAAGCTCCAAGGATTCTCATCATCGCTTGGTCAACCCTAAATGCCCCAAAGGTATCTATAAACCCTTTGGTCAAGCCAAAAGCTCCAAGGATTCTCATCATCGCTTGGTCAACCCTAAATGCCCCAAAGGTATCTATAAACCCTTTGGTCAAGCCAAAAGCTCCAAGGATTCTCATCATCGCTTGGTCAACCCTAAATGCCCCAAAGGTATCTATAAACCCTTTGGTCAAGCCAAAAGCTCCAAGGATTCTCATAATCGCTTGGTCAACCCCAAAATGCTCCACAGGTATTCATAAACCCTTTGGTCAAACACCAAAAGCTCCAAGCATTCCCATAACTGCTTGGTCAAAATAAATATTCAAAAATAAACAAAAACAATACAAAAATCAAAAATCACAAAAACAATTGCATTTCAATTCCATGCATACTCAAAAAAAAAAAAAAACAATACATTTCAATTCCATGCATACTCAAAAAAAAAAACAATCAAAAATCACAAAAACAATTGCATTTCAATTTCCTGCATTCTCATAAAAATCAAAATACAAAAATATAGGTTGCATTAGGCATTGCATCCATACATTGCATACTTCGCTAGGTCATACAAGTCAATCGCACCATAGACTGTCATCACTTGGCAATTCCATCATTTTCCACATCCATAAATGCATACATCTAGAATAGCACCATCGCCATTTTTTTTAGCATCGTCAGTTGTCTCCTAATGTATATAGGGTTTTCGTCATTCAACTGTCTTTAAATTTCTAGCCAAAACTGTACATAGTTAAACGGATTTTACACGGGAAAAGTTTTACTTGGATCATGTCTTGTTACGTAGCATCCCAACACAAATTAACACACATAAAATAATTCCTAAGTTGTGTGAAGGCAAGAGAAACCTACAAAGTAGTCTCGGGTACCATAAGTGAAAGATTAGCCTGTTCATCCCCCTGTGCGAATGGTTCTAGAATGCTGAGAATTGACAAAAGGACGAGCTCTTCCCCATCCATTCACCATAATAAACAGTGGTTTTCACCACTCCCACAAATCCAAATCATAGTTGGTCCCCAAAGTTGTAAGGATTCGTACTACACGTCCCTGCCAAGGATGGGTAGTCATCCCCAAGACCTAAAAGGATCAACGCCCTTCACAAACAAAATTCCAACGAACCATCATCCTAACCTTTCCATTCACCTTTGATCTCCAAGTTGTAAGGATTCGTACTATCCACCCCTAATCAGGATGGGTAGTCATCCCCAAGGCCTAACAGATCAATGCCTTTACTTCATACTCTCCATTATCCCTTTGATCTCCAAGTTGTAAGGATTCATACTATCCGCCCCTAACCAGGATGGGTAGTCATCCCCAAGGCCTAAAAGATCAATGCCCTTACTTCATCATCTCCATTATCCCCTTGGTTCCCAAAGTCGTAAGGATTCATACTACACGTCCCTGCCAAGGATGGGTAGTCATCCCCAAGACCTAAAAGGATCAAGGCCATTCACAAGTTCAAACTTACAAAGCTCAAAATACAAAATCAAATAACAGTGGTTATCACCACTATTCAAAATCCTTGCTCAAAAAAAAAAAAACAAACATAAATAGAAAAATAAATAGTGATTTTCATCACTATATCGACGAGCAAGTCTCCTAAATCATTCAGCCAATAAATAACCTGAACTTGAATCCCTGGAATTCTCAGCATTCGAAAACCATCTAGGTGATCCTCATTACAGGTTTGGTTGATAGCCTACCTGGCAATGGTGGTATCCTACCCGCACGACGATATGTCCGTCACATTAGCTTTGCGTGTGTACAGACCAATGTTTGCATGTGGATGAGCTAGCTTATGGTACCTTAGATTGTCACGTGGATTAATCTTGCTAAATACAACAACGGAGTTAGTGGAGCTAATTAGGTGATCCTCAGTACAGGTTTGGTTGATAGCCTATCCTGGCATTGGCGGTATCCTGACAAATACCACATAAACGAACTCAATTGCACACACAGGGATGTGAAATAACTTGGTTAAATTCAAGTCGGATTTAGACCTTGTTCAAAAGTCTCGCGAGATAAATGTACAGTCTTGGCTAGTTAGTTAAAATATCTGCATCTCAGAAAAGCTTAACTACATTTTCAAACAACCGGTACATTTCATTCCGTACATCACCATCAAAAAATAGACAAAATACAAAAACAAAGTTTTCACATGCACAAGCATTCCACAAAGTTATCCCATTACTATAGCAAGTCAGTCAAATCTTGTACAGTCTATGGTGCATCGACAAATCATCAACAATTCATTTCATTCATTCCATATGCATACATCATACAAAGTAGACCCATCGCATTCATAATCGCATATGCATACATCAATGTAAAAACATGTACATCAAAATAAATCATGAAAAATGTATAAACACCAAAAAGAGTCATCTATATATATATATATATCATAACAAAATTTCCGTAGGCTACAAAACTGGTCCTCTGACCCCACAATCATACACCAAAATCCCCAAGTCTAGGGCGTCGTCCACCATGATCACATAGGATCGGTGCGACGAGAACTACCCCCCATGGTGCGGGTCCTCTGAGACCTCTCAGGGCGGCTACTGCTCGCCCCTGCACCATGCCCACTGGCCTCTCCCTCATCTCATCGCCTCCGCTGCAAGGATGTTGTCTGCTCCATGTCGCTCCCTCTCGAGCGTCGCGATGATCCACCTCCAAAGAATGTCGGTACTTGCCCACCAAGGTGGATAACCTCATCCTCCAGCTCGTCCCACTGTCGCTCCAAGTCCCTCGCCCACTGATGGTATGTCACAAGGTTAGCCTCGCGCTGCCCCAACTACTCCATAGGAGATCCTTCTCCCATAGTGCATCCCCAAGCTCTTGATCTCGCCTCCACAATAACTCCATCAACCGTGCCACCTCCGTGCAACCCCGCCTCTGTATCCCCTAGCACGACCGGCTACGTCGGCCTCTCTGGAGCATCGGCCTGCTCCGGAGCATCCTGCATCTCTGGCTGCTCCTCCTCACCAAAGTCCTCTCCCGCATCTGCCACCTCCACCATGTCCACATCAACAGGGCTCCCCAACCCTCTCCTAGTGCCTCTGCATCCTCTCTGCCTCCCGCTGCCTCATCCCCTCCCAATGGCCCCTCACCTCGCCATTGTCGGAGCATCCACCACTCCTGGTACTCGCAGTAACTCCAACGTCATCCACGTCTGGAGTGTCCTATACTATATCCGCCTCCTCCCCTAGCGGCTCGAGGATCGACGTAGCTAGAGTCCTCTCATCGCTCCGACGTCGATAGACTAAGGGTTCCCCAGGCAACCCTTGGCGTACCCCAAACTATCGTGTCACTCAGAGATAATGGAAGTATTCCTGCTCTGTCTCGTGTCGTCCAATGACCCACCTCCCCTTCGGACCCGTCGAAGCCACTCATCAGCCTTCGGCCATGCGGGACAATCCCGATATGGCCTCCACACCACATCTCCTGGAGTCAGTCGGGCCAATGCATCTACGTAATGGTCCACGTCTCCCGCAAACCGTCGACTCTGCCCCCGCTCCTCAGCTCGATACCATAAAGCCCCATAACCAATGTCTCTATCCACCATGTCAACCCGTGTAGTCCAGGGTAGCCCTCGTGGTCGCTCTACGGCTATATGTTGCCAGGCCCAACACTGCAATAAGTAACTGCAGCCAATCCCCTTTCGCTTTCGATAGTGGACCTCATACAACTCATCATATAGTTGAGCCAAAAGCGTCTAGCCCCATCTCATGATCACCGGCTCTGTCATAGGACAATCCACTAACTGCCACACCACCTCCAGTAGGTTCCATGGGAACCTCGCCCCTGAGGAGTCTGGCAACAGCATGTTGGAAATGAGGCTCATGAGTAGTGCATGCCTCACTCCCAACACTCCCCTCTCATACCACCACCGCACTAGGATACCACCCACCTGACAATCCTCCTCTGCCTTCTGCACCGCATCCTCCCCATCCAAGTCCCCATGTCCAAAGCATCGGGTCAGTACAGCCATCCTCTGGCCTCATGGCATTGTCCGAATGGGCACCCCGTCTATCAAAATCTGAAGAATCTGATACACATCCTCCAAGGTAACTGTCATCTCCCCTATCGAGAGATGGAAGGTGTTCGTCCGAACATCCCATAGACTGATCAAAGCTGTCAAGTACGCCCGATCCCCAACCATTGCCTCCAATCGTGCCACATGCTTGAGCCCCAAGGCGTCAAGCCACTCCCAGTCCTCCGCACTCAACGCCTCGCGGGCACTAGAAAAAATAGTCGGTACCCGATGCCGACTCTTCACCACCTGCATATCACAAAACATAAACACATCAAAAACATGCATCAAATCACCATCACATATTCAAAAATGCATCAATATACAGTAACAACATTCATTCACATGTACATCTGTTACAATTTACAAACAAAAAAAAAAAAACACAAAATTGACATGGTTTACCTACGGTTTCGACCTAAGTTTACCATTCAACAAAAAATTCATCAATTTTTCATCTTTCATTTCATAAAAACAACAAAAATTTGACATGGTTTACCTACGGTTTTCTACCTAAGTTTACCATTTCAAAACAAAAAAATTCATCAATTTTTCATCTTACATTTCATAAAAACAACAAAAATTTGACATGGTTTACCTACGGTTTTTACCTAAGTTTACCATTTCAAAACAAAAAAATTCATCAAGTTTTCATCTTACATTTCATAAAAACAACAAAAATTTGACATGGTTTACCTACGGTTTTTACCTAAGTTTACCATTTCAAACAAAAAAATTCATCAAGTTTTCATCTTACATTTCATAAAAACAACAAAAATTTGACATGGTTTACCTACGGTTTTTACCTAAGTTTACCATTTCAAAACAAAAAAATTCATCAAGTTTTCATCTTACATTTCAAAAAAAAAAATTTCATCCATTTAAATCTAGGGTTTCATCATAAAAAACAGACAAAAAGTGACATGGTTTACCTACGGTTTCGACCTACGTTTTACCATTCACATAAAAAAAACATTTTTGTAACTGTGGTTACCCTAAGGTGTTACTCTAAGTTTCATTTGGGTTTATTCTACGGTTTTCCATCTAGGTTTCCATCGGTTTGCATACATGTTTCATTTTGTTTCATGGTCTTTAAATCAAATTCATTCACCTTTTAAATTAATTAATTAGGGTTCCATGTCTTAAAAAAAAGAAAAACATAATAAAAACAAATTTGCACTTTTCAACTTAAAACTCGAGGAGATAGTTCACTTACTGGTCTCGCCTCGGCTCCGCCGCCTGATGACCCGGTTTGTGCACTCATGGTAGCTGGAAAATTCGACAGCGCTTCGCGTCAAAAAATCTCCCTCCTCCTCCTCAGAGCTCCAAATCGCAATCGCTGAACAGTGCAAATGAGCCAAATCCATCATTTTTGCATATTTATACTTTTTGCTTGCTGGTATTCATCCCTGCCTGGAACGAGCGCTTTTTCCTCGGAGGAGCGCTCGTCCCACCCCAGGACGAGTACCATAATGGAGTTCGTCCCCCCCAGAACGAATACCAAAAAAAAAAAAAAAAAAAAACAATCAAAAACAACCAAAATATAAAAATGACAAATGCCAACAAAACCACTAAAAATTGCCGGACCAAGTGCTCTTGTACTTAATCTCTTGGCATCAAAAAATAGATGTCGGGGTTTTACATTGTCATTCTCTGTCTCCCAAAGAAGGCTACCATGGCCGGACTGCTCCATGAGAGATCAGATTTTTGCCAATGTTAACCCCAAATGGCATCCCCAAATGGGTTCACACCCACCAAAAATAGGTCACAACAATCGGGAAACTGCTTAAGCATTCAATGGAAAAACATCTAAAGGCACCCTCACTTAAGTCATCTTGGGTCAAGCGACTCGTCGCTTTTCTCATGTTGGTCATTCCCTCATCGATTCGTCGCTTGAGGGGGTAGTCACACTTAGTTATCAATCAACACACACACACCCAATCAAGGCAATGGCATGCATTCAAAGAATCATTGACAAAGACAATCACGCTCCTGCTTGGGGCAGCAAACAAGCAACAATCACAAACCGATTAAACGCTTGGCATTCATGAATCATGAACACAAGGTTCCCACAGACAAAAGGTTGCGCCCTTTGCCTATTCATGATTGATCAATGCCCAAGCTCAAGTCACACCTCACCAAAATAGGTTAACACTTGAAATCCAATTCCTTAGCTCGTAGAAGCAAGGATTCAAGAATGCATGCCCTTTCCATACTTGGGGCATCCAAAGCTGGTTAGATTACTGAGAAATCCTAATCATTAGTGCTTTGGTTATCTATTTTTGCTCAACACTGCACCATGTGCAGCGCTTTCCAAAAAGGGGCATCTATAGACACCAAAACAGCACCAATCCGATTATGTGACTGCAAACACTGATCGCATTAACACACACAGCCCCCAGGGCAGCCCCCAGAGGTTAAACAGTGGTTCTAACCACTCACACAATAGTTTTACAAGTCAGAGATCAATTTGGCACCTTTTAGGCACTTTGCTACTTACTCGCTCCACCCAGGGACGAGTGCGACTGGTACTCGCTCCACCCAGGGACGAGTGCTATTGGTACTCGTTTCACCCAGAGATGATTATCAGCGCTCGCTTCGGGTGGGACGAACGCCAGGTTTGACCGGAAAAAAGTCAAACCTCGATGCATGACAACTCAAAACTGCCACTTAGCTCCCCCTTCAGGGCATAGGAGTGCGAGTAAGTTCTTTTGACAACTCATATTTGCCACTTAGCTATCCCTTCATTGCATGGGAGTGCGAGTGAGTTTTTCTAAACATACAAAGACATGCACAGAGGCAGTTAAGAAGCCCTTGATCAAGAAGAAGTCTTCTCTTCACAAAAAAGCATTCATGCAAAGTAACACTTTTGCATGTTAATTCAAAGAGACCCCTTGGGTCTATAAAATGGTGAGCTTCCTCACCCAAAAGATATATAGAGAAGGAGCATTTTGAGCGACGAAGTGCTGCTAATTTACTTACTTACGATTTGTGCTTCACATCCATAATCTCTTAATCGAAAAGGAGGTTATTGGGTGACTTTGGAGGCACGAATCAAGAACCAAAAACCTGATTTTTTTGACCACAATATCCTACCAATTTGTCGACAACCCATCACAACAGGTTTCGGACCCATCCCAAGCGGATTGGTGTCGAAACAAAGTTTCACCCGCGGGTGGTTTGCCTTCGGGCACCCCCCGCCTTATTGCGTTTGGTGACTATTTCTTTTGCAGTATTTTGCTAGTTACATGATTATGCTTCTGTCAAATTTTTAGTTTATTTAGACTCATTTTAACCATCATTATATTTATCTTTCGTTTTTCATACACAAGTGCTACCGATTCTTTGTTTGTTTCTTTGAACGCAGATTTGCAGCATTAGAGGAGCAACGAGGAATCTACTTTTACCAACACAAGCGGCGGCAACGTTTTGGTTCGCCCATCTTATATGTGGGCACGCGGAAGAAGGAATTCTGAAACAAGTTGTAAAAGACCAACATTTAACGCTCCTATCCCCTCAAAAGGAAGGAGACGCATTGTAACACAAATTTGAAAAGCATATCAATAAAAGGGCCGTATTTTATATTGCTTTGATATCTTGTGTTCATGTTCCTTCTTTTTACGCATTTCTCAATAACATAGGGTTTGAGCGTTATTTTAGTTTCGTTTACATTGCATTTTTAGTCTATCCTTTTTGTTTTCGGAATCTCGTGTTTTCAATATGCCACATAAAATGATGGAGACAAAAAATCCAAAAAGTTTTGAGGTAAAGGTTGATGAAGGGGTTCGACCACTGCATAAAAATATCGGCAAGGGTCTGGGGGAAGCCCAGGAAATATTAAAATAGTCAAACAATTTGTGAAGGATTGGTGTAGTGAACGGGCAATCTAGAAAAATATGTCATGGGCATTCCCAATTGCAGCAACAAAGATGACATCTATTGGGGATAAGCATACCTCTTTTCAAAAGGTTGTCATTGGTCAGAATTTTCCCTTGGATGGCAACCCACACAAAGGAAGCAACTTTAGGAATCAGGTGTTTGGACCACACGAGCTTGAAAGGCAAATCAGTAGGTTCAGTTGGCAGAAGAATATTGAAGGCAGTCTTGACCGAGAACACCCCTGACTCAGAACCCTGCCAAAAAAATTGATCAATGTGAGCATGCGGTCGAATGAAGACAGTCTAGATGATTGCTTGGAGCTGGGTAGACTCAATTGGCATCTCATTGATATTGATCTGCTTCCACCTTCTCTGCCCATTATGATATTCAATAAAGTCAGACATCAAGGGACCAAACCTAATGTCTGTGAATGGTTTGAGATTAGCCAACAATGGGTTTTGAATCAGAGGAGTTTCCAACGCCCAAATGTCCCTCCAAAAATCAATCTGACTACCAGTGCCAACCCTCCATCGAAGGCCCTCAAGGATGAGGGGTCGAGCAGTAAGAATGGATTTCCAAAAGCAGGAACCATGAGGATGGGCCTCAACCATGAAGAAGGTAGATTGCTGAAGGTATTTCTGATGAATGATATTAATCCATTCCACTTCCTCTCTGGAAATTAACCGCCAAGCCTGCTTGGCCAGAAGAGCGCTGTTAAACAACTGAAGTCTTCTAAGGCCCAACCCTCCAGAAAGTTTAGGTTTACAAACCTTGTTCCATTCAACCAAATGAAATCTGCTCTTGTTCTCAGCCCTAGTCCACAAGAAATTCCTTTGGATCTGTTCTAGTTTCTGACTCACCTTGACTGGAATTTTAAACATGGACATGAAGTAAATTGGGATATTTTGAAGGGAAGTTTGAGTCAAAGTAACTTTCCCAGCTTGTGACAGTAAATTTCCTTTCCAACCAGCAAGTTTCCTCTGCAATATTTCCACCACCCCATTCCACATGGCAGGTTTGGATTGACCAAAGAACAGAGGAATTCCCAAATATGAAGCAGGGAGGTGGGAAATTGGGCAATTCAAGATTTCAGAAATTTTTTGTTGCCTGTGAGCTAGAGTATTTAAGAAGAAAATTTTGCTTTTATGAAAGTTTATTTTTTTCCTGACAGCCTCTTCATACCACTGAAGGATGAACTTAATCACTTTCGCCTCAAAACAGGAAGCTTTGGTAGTGACCAAGGTATCGTCAACAAACTGTTGATGGGATACAGGTCTAGTGTGAGAAGCAACTCTTAGTCCAAAAATGAGCTGAATGTTACTGGCTGCTTTAAGGGATCGTCCTACAGCTTCAGTGACCAGAATGAAAAGTAAGGGGGACATAGGATCCCCTTGTCTAATGCCATGTGAGCTACAAAAATAACCAACGGTGGAGCCATTAATCAAGACAAAAAACCATGGGGTAGAAATGCAACCTAAAATCAATGCAACCCAGTCCAGATGGAAGCCAAACTTGGTGAGGATGGCCTCAAGGAACTCCCAGCTAAGCCTATCATAGGCTTTGTTCATGTCTAGTTTTAGGAGAAAAGCTGGCTGCTTGGACAGATGCGCTGAATGAAGGGCCTCATGGATAGTAATTACCCCATCTAGAATAGACCTTCCTTGAACAGAGCTCCCCTGGGGGGTGTCAACAATGAAAGGGAGGACCTCATGCATTCTATTGGTCATGGCTTTCATCAGAACTTTATAAATGACGTTGCACAGGCTGATTGGACGAAAATCAGACATGGAATTGGCATTTGGACATTTAGGAATGAGGGCTATAAGAGTAGAATTGAAGCCACGAGGGATGGACTTGGAATTCTAAAATTCTCTAATAGCCTCACAAACATCAGTCTCGACAAGGTCCCAAAAGGTTTGGAAAAAATGGGGCGGGAAACCATCGGGGCCAGGTGCCTTATCAGGTTGCATGGCAAACAAGGCATCATGAATATCTACATTAGAGAAAGGCTGGAGAAGCTGGGAATTTACCTCATTAGACACCAAATTAGGAATATGGTGAAGCATTGATTGAAAGGCAAGGTCGGAGGAATCTCTGTCCTTAGAAAGAAGCTCAGAGAAGTAAGAAACAACCTCCTTCCTTATTTCATGAAAATCTGAAACCATACGCCCATCTAAACTCTTCAATTCCTTGACCCTGTTGAAGCTCCTATTTCTCAATGTTGAGGCATGAAAGAATTTTGTGTTAAGATCTCCTTCTTTGAGCCAAAGAGTGCATGATTTCTGTTTCCAAAAAACCTCTTCCCGGGCTAGGAGGTTGTGGTAGTCAGCAAGAATTGTTCTTTCTTCAGCTCTGTCCTGTTCAGTACAAACCCCAGATTGGATTTTGTTTTCGATGACCTGCAGTCTATCTTTTAAGGTCTGCTTAACCTCAAAAATATTGTCGAAGACTTCTTTATTCCAAATTTTGAGATTGGCTTTAACATGTTTCAGTTTTTGAGCAAGCCTGAAGGAAGGTAAACCTTGATCAACCTGCTGCCACCATTCAGAAATTCTACCCTTTAAATCAGGATGATGAACCCACATGGATTCGAATCTAAAGGGCCTCCGAAAAGGGGTATTCTGGGTGATGTCGAGCAACAATGGGCTATGATCAGAACCTATTTTGGCCTGAGCCAAGAGATCAACGTCCCCAAAAAGGTTGATAGCTTCCTTGGACATGAAGAAATGATCGAGCTTGACCTGGATTAGCTGATTCCCCGTCCTTCTATTACTCCATGTATACTCTGCATTTTTGAGTTTAATGTCCATCAAATTATTGAAGTTGACGAACTCAAGAAAATCTTCCATGCCTTTGTCAATTGTCGTGGAGCCTCCAGATTTTTTAGAAGGGAAAATATGGGTATTACTTTTTCTCCTTTCTTGTGCATTTCTTTTGTAAGAATATTATGTAATATGCTACCACGGATCGTTATTGTATTAAATTTTAATTATCACAGATATCTTGACTTTTGGCTCCAGAAAGCTCATGAAGAAGGACAGGAAAGTAGAACTACAAATTAATTTTGTTCCTTATATAGATATTACATCCAGATAAGCGCTATTAAATCTAGATTGCTAACAAAAGAAAAGTGAATAGGTCAATTTTTTTCTATGTGAAGTCTAATTTACAAATATTGTGTGCAAGGAACATGGTGTTCCAATGCAACTTGTTATCTTTGTTAAAATCTGACTGAACTGTAGCAATTCTACAATATTGAAATCCCTTCCACAGAGGAAATCTCGTGCAATTGTTGGTGGACATCAATTTATCTATGCCTTCTGGGAAGCTTCGAATATTTTGACATCAATTTTTGTTAACTCATGTTTGAAAACGTAGACACATTTGAAGTCTGATATTTCTTGATGAATGTGGAAAATGGTTGAATCCATACTTCCAGAAACAAACTTTGGAGGAAAATAAGTCATTGGTTGATTCCTATAATTTCTTTCGACTGTAAAGCAAATAAATAATAATATATAAAATATGGGATTCCACAAATTCTATGATAAAATATTGAATCCGTGAAAAGCTTGCCATTAGTGGCGTGCACATATGGACGTAGCCAATTAAAAGTTCCTAGGACACTCTTTCATTAAAGGTGCCTACAACGCTCCTTCGTCCATGGGAACATAAAAGTAGAATCGAAGGAATAATAATCTATCGAAACAACTTAAATACAAAATTTAATTAGTTTTTCACACTCAATTGTAAAAAAAAAACGAATTTTTAACACATTTAAGATATTCGGAGAACTTCATTTGGATATTATTCAGACGGTTGTGGCTCGCTACGGCCAACGCGGAGGCTGCGGTCAGTTATGGCCAAAACGGAGGTTATAGAAAGCACAATAATGGATATGGAAAGCATGTGGTGACCTGCTACGAATGTAGAGGTTAGGGTAAACATAACAATGGACATGGGTAGTATGTAGCGGGTTGCGGTAAATGTAGATGCTATGATAAGCATAATAATGGACATGCGCAGGAAGGATCGAGGTGCGAAGGCAGGTGAGGGCGAAGTTAATAGGAAACCAAAGGATTATAAGAAGCACCAACAACTATGATAGGGGTTGGATGAACCGCCCATCATGTGTAAACCTAGGTTTTTGGTCAGAAGAAATATATTTAAAGGATCTTTGGGTTATCGAGTGGATGAAACTCTACCCTCTATCAAAATTTTAGAGGATGAATTCGGGTTGGATCTGATTGATTATGAAACCCAAACAATTATCTGCAAACTCAAGGGTGAGGGCGAATTTAACAGGAAACCAAAGGATTATAAGAAGAACCAACAACTGCGATGTGGGTTGGATGAACCGTCCATCGTGTGTAAACCCTAGGTTTTTGATCAAAAGAAATATCTCTAAAGGATCTTTGGGTTCTCGGGTGGATGAAACTCTACCCTCTATCAAAATTTTAGAGGATGAATTTGGGTTGGATCTGATTGATTATGAAGCCCAAACAATTATCTACAAACTCAAGGGTAAAAGACTAGGCTTGGAGGAGCTCAAAGGATACATTAAATTTTGGTGGAGTACAAAATTCCAAGTAACTCTCCTACCCAAAAAATTATTTTCTATTTCCTTTTCCAATTTAGCGAGTAGAGATGAGGTAATGGACTATAGATATAATTGATTTTTTGGACAAATGGGTGTCTAAGTAAGACCTTAGACTCCTAGTTTCAACCCCTTTATAGAAGAAGTTAATGGTTTTCGAGTTTGGGTGAATCTTTATGCTTAGCCTGTGGATTTTTGTGGAGAGAATTTATTCACCAAAATTGGTAATGCCATTGGTGCATTCTAGTATATGGATGCCCAAATAGAGGAAAATTTATCAAATAAAATTAATATGAGTTAAGCAAGATTGGTTGTTTGGATGGATGTTTCAGTTCCTTGGCCTCAATCCATTACTATCTCCTTAAGCAAAAGGGAATGGATCCAAAATATTGAATGTGAAAACTTCTCCATAAGATGTTATGGTTGTCAGTAGTATGACCACATAAAAAGATCATGCTTTTATTCCTCCATGGTGGAGAAGGCATTGCATGTGAATGATTCAAAATCTTCAAATGTCTCGGTTAAGAAGCTCATCTTCCAAAGGCACCAATTGTTAGTCTTACAATGGCACTGAGAGAGGGGGGGCTGAATCGGTGTAGCTATTTAAAAACTTAAATCTACAACTCTTAAAGCTAAAGCAAGGAGAACTTAAAACAAATAAAGCAAATATAACAAGAGAGAATTCCACAACACATGATTTAACGAGGTTAACCAGTTTTGGCTACTCCTCAAAAATAGACTGCTTGGACTCCCATCCAAATCCAGCCTTTGCAAAGCACCCACTTTACAAACAATTTACCAACACCCACTGGAAGGAGCACCAACCCCTAATTTATCTACACCAATAGAAAGGAGCACCAACCCCTAATTTACCAGCACAAACTGGAAGGAGCACCAACCCCTGATTTACCAGCACCAACTAGAAGGAGCATGATGTAGGAGCATCCAGGGCAACACAACAATCTTGCATCACCGAAAAAAAAGACAAGCAAAAGAAACAAGCAAAAAAAGTTCAAAGTTTGAAAAAATTCTAAGGTTCAAAGTTGTCGCGATATCGTGACATAAAATTTGTCGCGATATTGTGACACCATCAGCATAAATGCAGGCACAAAATAAGTTGTCACGATATCGTGACATAACAGTTCTCACGATATCGCGACACCAACAGCAAAACGACGGGCACAAACTTACTGGTCGCGATATCGCGACATAACAGTTATCGCGATATCGTGACACCAACAACACAACGGTGGGTGTAAACGTAATGGTCATGATATCACGACATAACAGTTGTCATGATATCATGACACCATCAGCGCAACAGTGGGTGCAAACCCAAGTGTCGCGATATCGCGACACAAAGGTTGTCGCGATATCGTGACATCTCCGGTCAAGGGCAAAAGCTAAACTCAAGTGTCACGATATCGCGACGGACTTGAACAAAGCAAGAGCTAACATGCAGATGTCACGATATCGTGACACACTGGCGAAAGAAAGCCAAAGGACATGCAGATGTCGTGATATCGTGACACACTGGCGAAAGAAAGCCAAAGGCAGAAAAGTGTCGCGATATCACAACACATTGGCAAAAGAGGGCCAAAGGAAGAAAAGTGTCACGATATTGCGACACATTGGCGAAAGAGGGCCAAAGGCAGAAAAGTGTCGCGATATCGCAACATGTCGCATTTTCGTGACCTGGCAAGAAAGAGAAGGCGGGTTTTCACGGACTCAGGATGACGATGGAGGTTCCGAAGTCGAAGCCCGAAACCGTGCAACGACGGGACGGGCGAAACGACGGCAAGCAAGAATATTTGAGGAATAAAAGGGATTTTTGAAGGATTGCGAGGGGAGAGGAAGCCACACACACAAAAGCTCCATGCTCAAAAAAATACGCTTTTGAAATAAAATTGCATCTTTTATTTGTTCTTAAATTTGGCTCCCCATTAGAGCACCAACCCCTAATTTACCAGCACCAATTGGAAGGAGCACCAACCCCTAATTTACCAGCACCAACTGGAAGGAGCACCAACCCCTGATTCCAAGCACCAACTTGGATTTCTATTTTGAATCTTAGATTGACATAAATATGCCTTCACTTTTACAAGACCCTTACTGGTCTATTTCTCATCCAACCTCTCTTTCAATTTAGGAAACACATATTCCTTCTACGCACTTGCTACCGCACTCTCTTAGTTGCGCTCTACCAGCTGCGCTCTTTCTTCACCACTCTTGTCTCAGCAATGCTCTATCTCTTTATACAATTTCTCTCTTCGGCTTCTCTTATATGTCTCTACCCACATAGAGCTCAACCTAATGGATCACTCTTACCACTCGCTTACTGTGCTCTGACAGCCTTCTCTACACTCTGACAGCCTTCTCTGCGCTCTGACAGCCTTCTCTGCTCGCTTACGGCTCTGACAGCCTTATCTACTCATTTACACAGTTCAAAGCTCAACCCTAATTCTTAACTTATATGCACATTCTTACAGCTCTCTTCAACAACCTTTTCTCAGCACATATATTATTTTATCAGTGGCACCTTCCCTCTTTATGGCTTCACATTTTTCAATTCTAAGCGGCTCTTATACTTCTACATGTAACTGCCATTTTAAAACAATATTTTTCATCTTGAAACCCTAAGTCTTCTACAACTTCCATAATCCTGCATGTAGCCTATTAATAGCCATTCCTATAAGTAACTCCTTTCTGACACACTATTCTTATACGCAACCTATTAATGGATTTGTCTCTTTAATTGGGATTCTCGGTATGGCCACCGCTCTGATAGTTTCATAGCGTCATAGCCCTGTAACAGTCGTTCTATCTTTAATGCACTGTTCTAATTTTAGCTGCATAAATTTATTCTATAACTGCCCCCTGTAACTGTAGTTCTGACTCTAGTTAACTATTCTTATTCTAGCTGCATGATTTTCTTCTGCAACTGCATCTGTAACTGTCGTTTTCCTTCAGTTAACTTTACTTTTGCTTGCACCCGTGAAAACACAACATGTCATGATATCGTGACACTTTTCACCTTTGTACACTCTTCTTGGCTTGCACCAGCGAAAATAGAACATGTCACGATATCGCAACACTTTTCACCTTCGTACACTCTTCTTGGCTTGCACCAGTGAAAATAGAACATGTCACAAAATCGTGACACTTTCGCTGCCTTGAGCTCTTCTCTGTCTCTTGCCCACGAAAATGGAACATGTCACGAAATCATGACACTTTTGCTTCCTTGCACTCTTCTCTGCTTGCACTAGCAAAAACATGACATGTCACGAAATCGTGACACCTTTCACTTTCGTACACTCTTCTCTGCAAGCACTAGCGAAAACATGACATGTCACGAAATCGTGACACCTTTCACTTTCGTACACTCTTCTCTGCAAGCACTAGCGAAAACATGACATGTCATGAAATCGTGACATCTTTCGCTTGTCTCTTTTCTTGCCTTGACCCCATGAAAATAGAACATGTCATGAAATCGTGACACTCTTGCTTCCTTACTCTCTCTCTTCTCTTCGGGTCGTGAAAACCCGACATGTCACGATATCGTGACACTTTTTCTCCTTAGCGCTTCCTCTTGCAAATTGTCGCGAAATCATGACACTTTTCTTTGCGAGCTCTTTCTCTCAAACCTATCTTGAAATCGTGACACTTTTTCGTCCGTATTGTCTCTCTTGCAAATTGTCGCGAAATCGTGACACTTTTCTTTCTCTGCCTTCCTCTTTGCTTCGGACCACGAAAATGAAACATGTCACGAAATCATGACATCTTTTTCTCTCTCATCTTTCTCTTCCAACATGTCATGAAATCATGACAATTTTTCTTGCTTGCGCCTTCTCCTCGAACATGTCACGAAATCGTGACAGTTTTCTTGCATGTGCCTTCTCATCGAACATGTCGTGAAATCATGACAGTTTTCTTACTTGCCTTCTTTGCTTCCAACATGTCGCAAAATCATGACAGTTTTTCTTGTGCTTTCTCTCTCTTCCAACATGTCACAAAATCGTGATAGTTTTCCTTGTGCTTTCTCTCTCTTCTAACATGTCACGAAATCGTGACAGTTTTCCTTATGCTTTCTCTCTTTTCCAACATGTCGCGAAATCATGACAATTTTCTTTTCTTGCGCCTTCTCTCCAAACATGTCGCGAAATCGTGACAATTTTCTTTGCCTATGCTTCTTCTTCGAACATGTCACGAAATCACGACAGTTTTTCCACTTGGCTTTTTCTCTCCAACATGTCGCGAAATCATGATAATTTTTCTACTTGGCTTCTTTTCTTCCATTATGTCATGATATCGCGACAGTTTTCTTTTCTTGCCAAACATGTCGCGATATCACGATAGTTTTTCTTTTTGGCCAAACATGTCGCGATATCGCGACAGTTTTTCTTTCTAGCCAAACATGTCGCGATATCGCGATAGTTTCTCATGCTTGCTCAACATGTCGCGATATCGTGACACTTTTCTTACTTGTCTTTTTCTTTGAGATTTTGCATATGGGCCACTACGTTCTTCTTGGAGAATCATTATACATGCTCTGTATGACCACTGAACTCCTATCCATTGCATCAACCGATCTATTGTCCACTGCATCAACCGATCTCCCTGACTGTGTTGACAACAATGAAAATACTTTTGCTGCACCTTGCTCATCAATGAACTCCTATCCATTGCATCAACTGATCAACCTGACTGTGTTGACAACAATGACAATACTTTGGTTGCACCTTGCTCATCAATCTCCCCCTTTGGAATTGTTGGCAACACACGTAATTGTGTGCAATTACCTGTAATTCTTCTCCCCTTTTGAAAATAATACCAAAGGGCGACTGCAAAACTCCCCTCGAGTCTATGCACAACATTCTCAGGCAAAAATTATTACAGTTAGCAAAAAGCATAAACATGAGCAATATGATAAATAGATGCATAAATGCTCCCCTTGAGAATTTGATCCCGATGGCTAGTCAATTCTTAGTCTATTCTTGGGAATATGTGACCACTTCATTTCACTATTTGAAAACATCATGATAAGCATAATAGGCATCAACAATATCAATAATGTGAGTAGCAGCAATAACCAGTGAAAGACATCATCATTGTCAACTTCACCAATATAATATGTGTAAGAACATGGCTGGACTACTATCTTCTGAGCCTCAACCCTCTATTGCTAGCTGTTTGTCTTTCTCTACAATGAGAATCTAGCAGACTACCTCAATCCACCCAGCCACAACCAATTTTTTTCTTCTTATACAATCAAGCAAGCTCCTCAAATCAGCTCACAAGTTCATCAAGAAAAACTTGCTTAGCATGAACCCACAAAGAGAATTGTTAGAGACCCAATGTGATTCATCAACCTCATAGAAGCATAAAGAGAATTGTTAGAGACTCAATATGTTCTATACTTAACTCCCAATCTTCAACTCAATCTCAATCTCAAAAGAATAAGATAGATGTAGTATGCTTTTCTCAAGAACATGAAACACAACCCAACAATTGCCAACCATGCAATAACTCATATAACAATGATACTCATGTTCTTTCCACAACCAATATCTTTTCTCAACCAATTAGGGCTTTAACAACAATGCTTATAGACAAGGTTTAACCAACATCATTCAACTCAAGATTAACCTTGAAGCATTCAACCAATCACTACATGAAAAGGAAACTAGTAGACATCCTTTTCCTTCCAAAGGTATTTGAAAAAAATAGCCACCAACATAAATCACCAATGCAAAGAATAACTTGCTCAAATCAATCTCAATGGAGTAAGCCCAATCATGTATCAAGTAAAGCATTAACTTGATCAAAACAACCTCTATGAAAGCAACTCAACCATTCATCACCAGGATGGAAATCATCTGGCTGCTCATTATAAACCTCTTCTTCAATCTTCCCATTCAACACACTGATTTCACATCTGTCAACAAAATTGACAAGTGACTCACACTTGTACCAACTTTTGTCCAACACTGTACCAACACTGCAATTTTACTGCCAACTCTGTGCAAGCATCAAACACAGTACCTCAAAAAAAACCAGTCATCTGACTTGTTATAATCCTTAACTTTTGACAGTGGTAGTAAGAACCATCACCAGTACAACAATGACATACAATAATACTACCAATAATGACAACTCTCAATTTAATCACCACACTTCACGACACTACCACAAACAACTGCATGAACAGAAAACACACTTTGACAGCTATACAACAACTCCCCGACTACTTTCCTTTCATCCTCAGATAACTACACAAATACATAGGAGCATTAAAATAAAACTTTAACATTGCTCCCCCTGAGGATGTGCTACCTAGATCTGCTTAGTGCAAAAGAGGAGTAATCTCCTTCAGTCCAAGGAGACACGATTCCCTTTCTTCTGTCTTTCTCTAGACTTTCTTGAACTTGGGCTTGAGTTTTTCAACTACATCCTCGTTTTGCACCTTTTCATGAACTTGAACATTCTTCTTGCGTATTTGTTTCTTGTGCATCCTTGATGGTTGATTATTTTCCTTTCTTTTATGCACATGATATGTTCTCTGCCTGTGTTGCATTCTTTGTGTCTGATGAAATCTATGGTCTTGCCTTAGATTAGATACAGACGTGCTCAAAAAAAACCTTGCTATGTGCCCATGACCATTACATTTAAAACATTGCACATGATATGTCCCCTTTCTATGTTGCACTCTTTGTGTCTGATGAAATCTATGGTCTTGCCTTAGATTAGATATAGAAGTGCTTGGACAAAACCTTGCTATGTGCCCATGGCCATTACAATTAAAACATTGCACATGGTGTTCACTTAGAGAAGCAGATGTATTTCTATCAGCATAACTCTTTGATCTATTATTCAATCCACAATAACATGCCTTGTGACCATAGCAGTTGCATTTAGAACAATAGCCATTAAAAGCATTATTATTAAAAGAGTGAGAGTGAGAGAACCTCTTTTGCTATGGTTGCTTTGCTATAGATATTCTTTGATATTTTCTTCCTTTTGAAGATTCAGCTTCAGACTTTTCTTGCTTCGATCCTTCAGTAGTGTGCTTCTTCTTCTCTGCATTTTTGGAAGATGAAGGTTGTTCAACTTCATATCCAAGACCAAACTTAGCCGTGGAGCTTCTTTGTTGCTTTATCATTGTATCTAGTAACTCTGTGCTCTTCTCAAATTTGAGATTTATATTGGCCTCTTCTATTTGTTTCTTCAATGAAACAATCTCTTCTTCTTGTTGGCGACAAACAGTCTCTTTCTCATTGATTTGAGACCTAAGGATTTCTTCAACCCTTTTGGACTCTTCTACTTGCAGCTTTAGATTACTAGCAGCTTTGTTAGATTCTTCTTCACGTTTGCTATATGCATCGACCTTATCATCCAATTGTGTCTTCAAGGCTTCTTCTGTTTTCTTGGCCTTTTGAACTTGTAGGAAGAGATCTTCAATCTCATCCCCATATTCTTCTAACTTCTTGGACATTCTTTTGTTCTTTTTCTTTTCTATACTCAACTCTTCAAGTGCAGCGATCAACTCACCTTCTAGATCTACTTCAATCTCTAGGTTTTCAACACAAACTTTAGGATTCACTTCTTCTACCTTTTCTGGTTCAATTTTCTCTTCTACAAAAACTGAAACTGACTGGGATGCCTTTTTGGAGGAGGATCTATTCTTCTTACCCATTGTGTACTAATCCAAGATCAACCCTAACTGATTTAGCTTGAACTGGGAAACTGGCTCTGATACCAATTGTTAGTCTTACAATGGCACTGAGAGGGGGGGTGAATCAGTGTAGCTATTTAAAAACTTAAATCTACAACTCTTAAAGCTAAAGCAAGGAGAACTTAAAATAGATAAAGCAAATATAACAAGAGAGCATTCCACAACACACGATTTAACGAGGTTCACCAGTTTTGGCTACTCCTCAAAAATAGACTGCTTGGACTCCCATCCAAATCCAGCCTTTGCAAAGCACCCACTTTACAAACAGTTTACCAGCACCCACTGGAAGGAGCACCAACCCCTAATTTATCTACACCAACAGAAAGGAGCACCAACCCCTGATTTACCAGCACCAATTGGAAGGAGCACCAACCCCTGATTTACCAGCACCAACTGGAAGGAGCACCAACCCCTGATTTACCAGCACCAACTAGAAGGAGCACCAACCCCTGATTTACTAGCACCAACTGGAAGGAGCACCAACCCCTGATTCCAAGCACCAACTTGGATTTCTATTTTGAATCTTAGATTGACATAAATATGCCTTCACTTTTACAAGACCCTTACTGGTCTATTGCTCATCCAACCTCTCTTTCAATTCAGGAAACACATATTCCTCCTATGCACTTGTTGTCGTACTCTCTCAGTTGCGCTCTACCAGCTATGCTCTTTATTCATCACTCTTGTCTCAGCAGTGCTCTATCTCTCTATACAATTTCTCTCTTTGACTTCTCTTATATGTCTCTACCCACACAGAGCTCAACCTAACGGATCACTCTTACCACTCTGCTTACTGTGCTCTGACAGCCTTCTCTGTGCTCTGACAGCCTTCTCTGCTTGCTTATGGCTTTGACAACCTTATCTGCTCATTTACACAGTTCAGAGCTCAACCCTAATTCTTAACTTATATGCACATTCTTACAACTCTCTTCAACAACCTTTTCTTAGCACATATATTATTTTATCAGTGGCACCTTCCCTCTTTATGGCTTCACATTTTTCAATTATGAGTGACTCTTATACTTCTGCACGCAACTGCCATTTTAAAACAATATTTTTCATCTTGAAACCCTAAGTCTTCTGCAACTTCCATAATCCCGCATGCAACCTATTAATAGCCATTCCTATAAGTAACTCCTTTATGACACACTATTCTTATACGCAACCTATTAATGAATTTGTCTCTTTAATTGGGATTCTCGGTATGGCCATCGCTCTGACAGTTTCATAGCGTCACGGCCCTGTAACAACCGTTCTATCTTTAATGCACTGTTCTAATTTTAGCTACATAAATTTATTCTATAACTACCCCCTGTAACTACAGTTTTGACTCCAGTTAATTGTTCTTATTCTAGCTGCATGATTTTATTTTGCAACTGCATCTGTAACTATCGTTTTCCTTGAGTTAACTTTACTTCGGCTTGCACCCACAAAAACATAACATGTCATGATATCGTGACACTTTTTGCCTTCATACGCTCTTCTTGGCTTGCACCAGCGAAAATAGAACATGTTGCGATATCGTGCCACTTTTCACCTTCATACACTCTTCTTGGCTTGCACCAGTGAAAACAGGACATGTCACGAAATCGTGACACTTTCATTGCCTTGAGCTCTTCTTTGTCTCTTGCTCGCGAAAACGGAACATGTCGCGAAATCGTGACACTTTTTCTTCCTTGCACTCTTCTCTGCTTGCACTAGCGAAAACATGACATGTCATGAAATCATGACACCTTTTGCTTCCGTACACTCTTCTCTACAAGCACTAGCGAAAATAAGACATGTCGCGAAATCGTGACACCTTTCGCTTTCATACACTCTTCTCTGCAAGCACTAGCGAAAACATGACATGTCATGAAATCGTGACATATTTCACTTCCTTGTCTCTTTTCTTGCCTTGACCCCGTGAAAATAGAACATGTCACGAAATCACGACACTCTCACTTCCTTACTCTCTCTCTTCTCTTCGGGTCGTGAAAACCCGACATGTTGTGATATCATGACACTTTTTCTCCTTTGCGCTTCCTCTTGCAAATTGTCACGAAATCATGACACTTTTCTTTGCGAGCTCTTTCTCTCGAACCTATCGTGAAATCGTGACACTTTTTTGTCCGTACTATCTCTCTTGCAAATTGTCGTGAAATCATGACACTTTTCTTTCTCTGCCTTCCTCTTCGCTTCGGACCGCGAAAATGAAACATGTCATGAAATCACGACATATTTTTCTCTCTCCTCTTTCTCTTCCAACATGTCATGAAATCATGACAGTTTTCTTGCTTGCGCCTTCTCCTTGGACATGTCACGAAATCGCGATAGTTTTCTTGCATGTGCCTTCTCATCAAACATGTCGTGAAATCACGACAGTTTTCTTACTTGCCTTCTTTGCTTCCAACATGTCACGAAATCATGATAGTTTTTCTTGCGCTTTCTCTCTCTTCCAACATGTCACGAAATCACGATAGTTTTCCTTGTGCTTTCTCTCTCTTCTAACATGTCATGAAATCACGACAGTTTTCTTTATGCTTTCTCTCTTTTCCAACATGTTGCGAAATCATGACAGTTTTCTTTGCTTGCACCTTCTCTCCAAACATGTCACAAAATCGTGATAGTTTTCTTTGCATGTGCTTCTTCTTCAAACATGTCACGAAATCATGACAGTTTCTCCACTTGGCTTTTTCTCTGCCAACATGTCGTGAAATCGCGATAGTTTTTCTACTTGGCTTCTTTTCTTCCATTATGTCATGATATCGCGACAGTTTTCTTTTCTTGCCAAACATGTCGCGATATCGTGACAGTTTTTCTTTCTGGCCAAACATGTCGCGATATCGCGACAATTTTTCTTTCTAGCCAAACATGTCGCGATATCGTGATAGTTTCTCATGCTTGCTCAACATGTCGTGATATCGCGACACTTTTCTTACTTGTCTTTTTCTTTGAGCTTTTGCATATGGGCCACTACGTTCTTCTTGGAGAATCATTATACATGCTCTGTATGACCACTAAACTCCTGTCCATTACATCAACCGATCTATTGTCCACTGCATCAACTGATCTCCTTGACTGTGTTGACAACAATGAAAATACTTTTGTTGTACCTTGCTCATCAATGAACTCCTATCCATTGCATTAACCGATCAACTTGACTGTGTTGACAACAATGACAATACTTTGGTTGCACCTTGCTCATCACCAATTATCTAGCAAGAATTAGGGGAGCAACAAAAGACTCAACACCAAAAGGAGAATTTTAAGCAGATCATTCATGAAAGCCCAACAACTACTTAAGACCATCCAGATGGTTCCATGGAAAAGATTAGCACCTCAGATGACATTCTTGAAGCTAACTATGAAACAATCGGTGAGGATTAGTCATCTAAAATTGAAGATCCTATAAACTGTGTTACAACTAGATACTACCTTAGGAGCTTGAAGTGCAAAAAAGTATTCTCAGATCTTGTCACTCTACAGGAGGAAGAACCTATGCTATAGAAGAAAAAAGTCAAAATGGATGATTGAAGGAAACTAGTAATTCAAATTTGGTAAAGTGGACTATGATAGTGCAATGTTTTGAAAATATTATTCTACTAAGATGCAATTCATATATAGTAGATGTGAAGGTTTGATATTCATATAGAAAATTGAAAATATTTAGAAAATGAAAATCAAGAATTCAAACACTTTATGTAAATTTTTGTAGGTTTCTAGCTATAGCATCTAAATTGAGATGAGAAGTGTATCTATTTAAAAACTCTCAAGCTCTAAAGGAAAGAGATGTAATTTATCAAGGGTGGGGGACACGAGTACAACCCTTATTAAAGATATTAGAAGGAAAAAACAGTTTTCTTAAATATTGTGTTAAATGAGTTACCAAACAAAAAAAACAATTTTCTTAAATATTATGTTAAATGAGTTACCAAGTAGAGACCTAGGTTCAAACCTTGGGGGAAGCTAACCCTTTTAAAAGTAAGTAGTCTACTCCGAATCTTGTGTATGTAAATGGTCCCTATATCATGCTAGATCAACAAGAACAAGACGGATAGGTTTTTTGGGAGCCATCCCTCCTTGTGGTTTGAACCCTACGCTGACTAGTTACTAAAAATAATGGTTGTAATCAACTCTCTTATGTAAAAATTAAAAAAAAAACATTTAATAAATACATGTCTTCAAATATTTTTCAAATTTAAATTAATAGTAATAAATATTTATATTAATATAATATTTATAAAGTTTAAATTTATATTTTAAATATTTTAAAAGAATGTAATATAATTAAAAAAAAATATAACATTATAATTATATTTTTAAAATTAAAAAATATAAGATTGATTAAGAATTTTAGATGACAGGTTATCGGTCATCAAAATGGTTAAGTTATTTTAATAATATTAAGTTGTATATTTGTACATATATATTTTAATATTATTTATATATTTTATTTATTTATTATAATTTAATTTTTTAATTTTTTTATAATTTATTATAGGTAGTTTAATTATTAATAAAAACTCAAAAGTTCTTTATTTTTGAAACTCTTGCACTAGCTAATTATTATTAATTCAAGTTACATTATTTTTATATATTTATATTTTATAGGTAATTGTATGAAATAGTTGTCTATGTTGGAACATTAAATTGGTGTTTTGGCTATAATAAAAGAGTATTTGGATTAAGGGACATAGCCCCCAAGGGTTAGGTAGATTGGTAAGTGCTTGTTTGGTCGGGAACTTGTCAAGAAGATATCTGGCTTCAAATCTTATATGTGTCATATATAGTTTTATGTTATATTTGTATATATTTTTTGTATTAATTTAATATTTAATATTATTTTTTATTAGATAAATATAGAAGCTTTAAGAGGATCCCCAAACCTACATACATTCAGAATAGAGTAGGAAAACTAGCACAAAGACTATGTCCAACTCAACAAACTTACCACCTTGACAAGGGAAAATAACACTGCTTTACCAAGAAATCCCCAACCAGACAAAAGTGGGGATAATCTATAGAGCAATAAAACAAAGACAAAGAACCAAGAGAGAGAGATACTCAGCACCCTAAGAGAAAGGTACAAGACCCGAACCCTTAAGGATCTAGAGTATCCATTTATTTCTTTATAATCTCCTTGATCTCATTCATGGACACAATTACCACCAAAAATGAGCCCAATAAACCTTGGTGCCTTTTGTCAAGCATATCCAAAATTGAAAGGGCACCAATGGGGACTGAGCTCAAGGGATATATAGAATCATGTGCTATGCTAGACTCTAGAGGGCCTTTGAATATCTTTCGTGCTAAAGAATCCTCCTCTAAATCTGAAGACACCACCAACATAGGTGGTTCAAAAGCTTTGGAAGCCTTCTTAGAGAACTAGATAAATCTACATACACAACCTTGCTTAGGATTTTCATAGACATTCTTAGATTTTGATGTCAAACCCTTACCTTTAAAAATTGGAGGTGAGGGAGAAAAATCCCCATCATCTGATTCTAAAACATATTCATATTTATATGATGAAAACTAGGGCTTAAGCGAAGGAGGAATTTAAAAAACTTAGTTTTACTTAAATCCTCATCAAAATCAATCCCTCTGGACTTCACCACATGTTTAAAAGTTAATAAGATCAAAACTTGGTGAATTAGATCCAACCCTTTCCATCTTTTGATGTCATGCAATGATTTTTTAAAGGACTAGAAAAGAAAAACTAGCACATTCATCAGATGTTTATGCTTGAGCTGATCTAGAAGCATCATATGATAGCTTCGAATCACCTCCCTACTAGAATACAATATTAAATAGTCCATTATCACTATGAGATCATGATTCCAAGGGGCCATTAGAGCTTTGGTGTTGTAGCCATTCTATAGCTTTGGTAGAAATTCCCAAGCATTAACAAACAACCCATATTCACGTGTATGGGAGCGCTTTAGACATTTTTGGAACTCACCAATATTAGGTAACCCAATCACCTTGGCCAAGAGGTCTATATTAATTTCAAACTCAATACCTCCAGCTTGGACATGCCCGTTCCTCCAAGAGTGGTCCAGGGTTCTAGATTGAGCCCTCTGATGGCCATGAAAGGATTGAATGAACTCCAAGAGACCATCCCTATGCAAAATATTCCTCACTTTTTCATAAATAACTAAAATATATGGCTCAACCATAATTATCATCACCTTCTAAGCCATAGCAGATCACTTATCACACTCGTAGGGGAGTCCAAAACTCCTTACAAACCATAACACAATTACATCTTCTTACATGCCAGACAGAGTGTTCCTTAAAAGGATACAAATCCTCCAACGAACCACAAAATTCTAGGAGCCAAGCTTCAATGAGTTGATGAAGAATATTCTAGAAACTTAGAGCCACAAAAAATGAGGATGACTTATAGGATAGTTAAGAAAACAAAATGCCAACCAAGAATCCCACAAAATCATCATTTTCATGGATTAAAACTACAAATGCACTACAAGCTAGACAAAGGAAGTCACCCCTTCTCAAATGCCATGTCAAGATGGGAGAACTACTATACTCCCACTCCCAAAAAAGAAAATCATGTGAGGGTCTCATTGGAAATCAACAAGTTGGCCTATGCCTTGCCATGAGTGGTAAAATTAGTGTTGATATAGAATTACGAGGGGTTCAAAATATCTACATAACACACAATCCATCAACCACTCAAATCCTAGACAAAGAAGAGCCACATCAGATGCAAGACCTCATCTATCAACCTAGAAGAAAATGGAGATAAAGCAACCCCACCAACGGGAAAAAGTAGAGCTAAAAGACCATACTTTCCAAAGAATCACACTTGAATCCTATCCAAAAAGAGGACCGGGAGTAGGCTTTCTTAATTTTTGGTAGCCAAGCAATGATGGAAGTAAAAAAAACCAATGAGAAAGACTCCTCAACTTCTTAGACTTCAAAATCTAGCAATTAGTCATGGTCATCTATAATCACATTTTGCAGATTTTGAGGGAAGTTGAAAATCCACACCTTCAAGCCTTGTTGGGAAAGGCCCAAATTTACCATCAAATGCACTGCTTTACTCCCTTCTTGGAAAGTATGCTGCACTTGGACCTTTGATCTATATTGGATAATTCTAGTAGCTTCTTCGATCATATTGGCTATCCTCCAATTTGGCAAGCTAGAGGACTTAACCAAATTAATAATATTCAATGATTTTTTGAAAGATAAAATATTCAACCAGCATAAGACCTTGAAATAAGACTATGGCTTCCATAAAATGGGTGGTTTTAACTAAGATAAATTTAGTAAATGCCCCAACCAGATCCTCTTTATCATTGCTCAAAATACCTCCTACCATTGCTCGCCTTGGGTTACCCCTTGAAGCACCATCAAAATAAATTTTTATCCAACCCTCAAAAGGAGGGACTCAATATACCAAGTTTTTCAAGGGAGTAGGGGAGGAAATAGGATGGTGAATTTGCTATGGAAACTCAAGTATGAGATCCACTGAGTCTTTTTCTCATAAACCACTAGCCAAATCAAGAAAGCAAGAGATGATATTTTCCACTATAGCTCCTATAACTTCAAATAAAATAGACTTTAGGTCCCTCGTAGAGTTCTTAAAGGCTTTTTGGTTATGCTCCCATAAAATACTCCAAAATAAGTGGAGAAGTAGAAATAGCTAGAACTTAATAAGGTAGGGAGAATAGAAAGGAGGAGACCACTACACGTAGAGCTCAGGAATCAATGATGGCAACACCCAAAGAACTAGAAATCGAAAGACATGATCCCATACCACCACAAAAAAAGGACAATGCAAAAAACTGTGAATACAAGACTCCTTAGAAACTTCACATAGATAACACCTATTCGAAAGGAATATGTCTCTCCTACAAAGGTTCTCTAGAGTGAGGCATATGTTCTTAATGGTCAACCAAAATAAAATATTTATTTTGGACATCAAATTTTCATCCAAATATTTTTAGGCCAATTCCACTGACAAGGATTATCATAAACAATAAAATAATATGACTTAACAAAGAAAGAGCCATCACTTTCCCCCACCCAAACCAAGGAGTCCTTGATATCCTACAAGTTTAAAACCTACAATTCTAGAAACTGAGAAATAGTGATCAAAACATCAACTTCCTCCCTACTACAAAAATAAATATGAATATATTTCCACACACACCTACCCTTCACTGATGAAATGAAATCTACCACCTTAAACCATACAAACCTATGGGTGAGGGGTTTAGGGATTTAGCTTGCACCAAATTAGCCTTCTAACTCAAGGGATGGTCAAGAATCTACTTGTCTTGCCAAAAGTGAATGGATTTACCATTACCCACAAGCAAATGAGAGCCAATTGCTAGTTTTGATCTAACTTTAAGCATACTCCACAAAAACATGGATCCCTCCAAGGGAAGGGGATCAACTAGCAGGATTTTTGATTGATGCATATATTTTTCTATGATGATATTGACCCAACCTAAATTCAGTCTTTTCAAGATCTTCCAACCTTACATTAAAATCAAAGCTTCATTCATTAAATGAAGATTGCAAAGACCCAAACCCCTATTCACCTTACTTGAGAAAGATTGGTTCCAAGAGACCAAATGAAATTTCTTATGGTCTTTGGGACCTTACCAAAGAAAATATTTTTTGATACGCTCAAGCTTGATTAAAAATTTTAAAAGTAGCATAAAAATTGACATAAAATATATCAGAATGATCTGCAAAAGTGATTTAACCAAATAGGATTTTACCTACCTGGCTGAGTAATGTCCCTTTCCAACTAGCGAGCCTATGTTGTAGCCTTTCTATCACTAAGTCCCAGAGACAGTCCTGCATTCTTTAAACAAATAAAAGCATAACTAAGTAGGTGGCATGGAAATCTTCCACTCTACAACCAAAGATATTTGCAATATTCCTTTGGTGAGCTTGGGGGTGTATACAAAAAAAAATATATATATATCAAGATTAATATTTTACCCCGCAACATTTTTGAAAGTAGAAAAAATTCTCCTTATAGCCTTGGCTTGCACAATAGAAGCAACAATAAAAAAAAGAGTATCATCCACAAACTAATCATGAGAGAAAGAATCTAAGAGGAGCGTTTATATGATGCCTATGATAATAGGGTCCATAAAGAGGGCTCTCCCTAGAGCCTCTACCATAAGAATAAAGAGTAAGACGATAATGGATCACCTTGACGAAGACCTTTAAAGCTTTGAAAGTAACCTTCTAGGGATCTAATTACAAGAACTAAGAATTTTACTGAGGTAACATGGGACCTTACCAAATTAATCCACATATATTTGAAACCAAATTTTCATAGCACCTCAAAGAGGAAGTCCCAAGACACCCGATCATAGGCTTTATTCAAATCCAACTTGAGGAAAAGCAATGGCCTACCACTTTTCTGGGTTGAGTAGAGAATTTTATGGAATTCCAATACCCCATCCAAAATCTATCTCTCTACCATGAATTTGATTTTTCATTTATCTATCAACAAGGGTATAACCATTTTTAATCTATTGGTCAGATTTTTGGATAATATCTTATAAATAGTATTGTAGAAACTAATATGCCAAAAATATCTGAAAGAACTAACATTTCCAGATTTTAGAATGAGGTCAATAAAGGTATAATTAACCCCATAAGGCATTAGGTTTGTCCTTTGCACATTTCTAACTAGGTCACAAAATTCTTACCCCACTATATGCCAAGTTCTTAAAAAAAATAATGGTGGGAAGCCATTTGGAACTCGTGCCTCCAAAGACCCATAGCAAAAACAAATTCTCTTATTTCTTCATATTTGAAAGGAACCTCCAGATTTTGGTTCATATCACCAAAGATAATCCTGGGAATATCCTGAAGCATGAGGTTTGTAGACTCATGATCTCTATCCTCTCTAGTACCCAATAACAATCTAAAAAATGAAACAACCTTAGATAAAATATCTTGTAATTCCACCAATTTAGAGTCATATTTCCTTAAACTTTTATAGATGTGGTTAGAAATTCTATGCATCAAGGTTGAGATATAAAATTATTTGTATTTCTATCACGTTATTTGAGCTAGAATGCTCTCGATTTTTGTTTTCACATAGATTCCTTCTTAGCTAGGGTGTTATGAAGTTTTATGAGTAGCATTTTATCCTTGGATCTAGAATCACTCGACATAATCCTAGCTTCAGTTTCTTCAACTAAATCAAGAAGTTGACATTTCAATTCATTCTTCTTTTTTATTATATCACCAAATATTTCCTTGTTTAAAAGTTTGAGCCTTCCCTTAATCAATTTAAGTTAGTTCGCTAAATGAAACAATACTATGTTTGGAAAAAATTTTAACCATCATTCCTTAATTTTATCTTCCAAATATGGATGAGAGCACCGCATGGTCTTGAAATGAAATGGATTAGGGAAAAAACTTCCTTGTTGAGGAGAATCTAGCCATACGGGACTATGATATGACCCTGCCTTTGGTAAAACATTCAATATGGTATCACCTAGAAAAACAAGAGATTTCTTAGATAAGAAAACCCTATCCAACCTCGTCAAAATAAGTTGATCCCCAAATATCCTGTTACTCCATTTATATCTGTATCCCTTTAAGTCTAGGTCCATTAGATCACCCTTACTAACAAAATCAACAAAGTCTTCCATACTTCTTTTACATGGGTAGTTACCTCCTTTTTTGTCAAAAGGGTAAAGTAGAGAATTGAAATCCCTAGCTAACACCCTTGCTTCTTCCTTGAAATTCTCTCTCATCTACAAAAGAGAGGACCAAAAGGATTTTTTACTTGGACAAAAATTAGGGGTGTAAATTTTGGACATAACCCATCTAAGGTTAGTAGATTTACCAAAAAATAACAAATTGATGACTCTCTCATAAGAGAAAATTACAAAAACATCAATCTTAAAAGAATCCTAAAAATAAAATAGACCCCTAGAAGAGCCCACAATAAGGCTTGCAATAAAAGCAATATTTTTCCAAATAGAAATCTTCACTGAATCAATGTTATCCCTATCAATATTTGATTCATGAATGAAGAAAATACCTGAGGAATAATTTTTTCTAAGATACAAAGCTAACCTCCTTTTAAATGATCCATTCAATCCTTTGATATTCTAGTAGAGGAGCTTCATTTACGAGCAATGGAATCAGTCTTATTTTTAGCTACAAGAGGCTAGGAAGAACGTTTGAAGGATTCCAACTTTAGTTATTTACCACCCAAATCTATACTATTATCCACCATCAATTGATATGGGGATCCATTAGCTATACCATTGTCCACCTCCCTGTTCCTCAAATTTTTATTCGAAGGTTTACCAAACTTCTTCTCAAATCCCATATCTACTTTACTATTATAATGGCTTTTAGTTTTGGGACTAGGAGTTTCCCTATTCTTTGAGGGTTTGGGAGAATAAGGATTCTTCTCCTTAGTGAACATTATTTTTTGAATAATAGGCTTGTCTACCTGTAGCCCATTAAAATAATTAAAGAGAAGCAAATCATTAGAATTTACCTCTTTTAAAGGAGATCCCTAGAAGAGATTAATATTCTAGGTTGAGGTTTTGGTATCCTCCTTTTTCTCTGACATCGAAGCCAAAAATAGTAAATTTTCTTTAAGACTACCCTCCAAGATAATGGAAATGTTAAAAAGGGGGAAAGGGATTCTTCCCGTACTTTGAAGTCTTAGCATCATTCCAAGGAAAATATAAAGAGCCAATATCCATAACAAGGCCCTAGGGACAAATCGACCTAGAAGAAGCGTTCTCACCATTTTTAAGTAGAGGAATAACAATAACAAGAGCCTTTGACTCAACCAAAGGGGGATTTTTATTTAGGACCCAAATTTTCTTACCCCTTTTATTAATATTTGGTGGCTTCGAGACCTTTCCTGATTCTAAGGGACCTCGACCACCAACAAGCTAACTCAAAGTTGGCATGTTCTCATATTCCAATAGTTGAACACAAGTACCCAATTTAGAAATAAGCTTAATATATCTTGGGATCTTCACCTCTAGATTAATCATGATGCACAATCTAGCATGGATCATAAATTTTTTAGTTCAAGTAGCTACATCAATGGATACAATATCTCCAATATCTCTTTCAATCCCTTTTAGGATGTCTAGGTACCAAAAATGCATTTAGAGACCTGGTAGTCTAACCTAGAGAAGAAGCAATTAACTTTCTACATGTGTGGGTTGAAGTTGGTTCCTCATTTACATAAAAATAATCCCATTTTTCCAAAGAACTAGGCCCCCTTAATAAAATTCTCTTTGAGTCTTCGACATAATTGAGATTGATAAGAAAGAAGACCTTGGGGATCACCACAATGGAGATGGATCCAAGGGGCTTTAATTTGTACCATGCACATTTTTTGATTGATTCTAAATCTGACCTGCTACTCTAGAATTTTCCAATAAGGTCCCATAATATTTCTTCCCTGGCCATGATGAGAATTTCACTAGGAACCCAAAGTTTATGATTTTTGGGAAATAAATCATATGGACCTATTTCTCAGTAATATAGTTGGTCCTTACTTCCACCTTGGCATAAAAAATAGTCAAAATGATGGGTCTTCCGGAAGACTGACGAACTCCAACACCGAATTTTTGTTGAGCCCTAGTGGGATGGTTCACCCATTCTGATGAAGGGTGAGTTCCCCCTTTGAACTTCCCAGGGTCCCAATATCCACACTCAAATGGGACCGAGTGCCCCTTAAGCTAAAAAATAAAACCCATCGATAGTCGTTAGTAGTATTATAATCGGATCTCCACTCACCACAATGCAATACACCATATTCTACTCTCTGCAATTTGAGTTTGCCAAGATCCTACCTTCACACATTTTCAAAATCTCTTTGCAATTTTGAGGGAACATAAATGTTGTTGATCATTTCATATTCAATATTATTAAATAACATTGTTGATAACTTAGATTTCTATTTTTATATAACACGAGTTTAAAGTATAAATAAATCCATAAAATGAGTTGATTTATGTAAATAAAAAATCATGATAGACGTTGGATATGAAATGGGTCCCTGTTTTCAATGTAATTGTGAGAAAAAATTTCATAACTATATATATATATATATATGATTTTATAATAAAAGAAAAAATATTAAAAATATTATTATCCATACATAATGAATTTTTATCTTATTTACATATATTATCTAAGTATAACTATTTTAATATTTGTCTTTCAATCACATGAAACTAAAGTAAAAATAGAATAATTTATAATATTTACTAGGTCATAGGATATATAGGACAATACTCATAATGGAATTTATTTACATACTATGAATTTATCCAACCAAATATAGGGTATGAAATCACAGTGTATAACCTTACCACCATTGTATTTGAATCTTAAACCTATCATTTAAAGTTCCAAAAATTTACCATTAAAGATAGTCAAGTTATTAAATATAGTGAATTTTTAGGTGAGAAATACATTTGATTAGAATTATTTTTAAAGATAGTCCCTAATGGTATTCAAACCATATGAGGTGGAAAATAAGTTTTACATAGTACCTATTATTGTTGGTAGTTTTCATTTATTTTTAGAAAAAATACAAAGAATCAATTATACAACATAATATTATAGATAAATCTAATAATTGGTAAAAATTCATTGTATTCATATCACATGAGAATCTAGGTCAAATAAAGGATTTTCCACTCCTAAGAAAGTTGCTAGAAAAATCCCTCTACATCATCAGATGGAAAAGACCATTACAGTTCACTCTAATCAACCATTAGAAGAAAATAATGATGTGGGGGATAAGAAAGTACAATACACAAGTTCAAATATAGAAGGAGCTAAAGGTACGAAGGAAGAGGGGAAGGAAAATTTTAAAACTAAGGAATATGGAGAGATAAATTTTAAAGCAAATGAGGTGAAGGATTTCAAGCTTAATCTAGGTATATCACCTTTATTATCATCAAGTAGAATAAAATCTTCTCCCTATAATAAAAATGAAAGTAGTATAGAGTGTCTTCCTTGCACTTTAGGATTTCAAGAGCAGTATAATAAAGAAAAAAGTATAGAGGAATCCAAGGAAATTTAGGGTTTTTAGGCCAATATAAGAAAGTAATGTCTATGGAGGATCATATGTGTTGTTTAGAGTTTTCAGGGCAACTTAAATAAGAAAATTCTAATGAAACTATTCCTTGCACTTTTGACTCTTTAGGGTAACATAAATATTTAGAATATAAGTCTCATTTTGAACAATATGAAAAAATAAATAAATGATGAAGATGAGAGTGTTGGTAAGAAAGGAAGAAGGAGAGGAAGGCCATTAAATCAAGAATAAAGAGAAAAAAAAAAAAAACTCAAAAGGATATTGATCTAGGAAGCCAAATAAAAATATCATAGGTTTTAACAAGAAGTGGGGCTAAGCACACTAATAAAAATAAAAAATATTGATGATGAAAATGATATCATGGTATATTAAGGATATGAATAAAACCCCTAAAAATAGAGCTATTAAAAATTTAATAGGTTGTTATAGCCCTAAGTTTATTTTAATACAAGATATAAAATTAAGCAATGAGTAATGTAAAGATACTTTTAAGAATATTTGGAAGACAATTGATTCTTTAGCAGTTTGTTCTACAAGATCTTTAGGTCGTATTACAATATTATGGGATAAATACAAATGGGATGAAAAACTATTAAAATCAAAAAGTAATTGGGTTGTTGGATTATTTTGCAAGAAAGAGGAAAACATCAAAGTTGGGATCATAAATGTATATTCTCCAACTATAGTCTCTCCTTGTAAAAGATGTTGGAAGGACCTTAACATATTTTTATCAAATACAATGATGATTCATTGTGATTTATGGATTCTTGGGGTTGATTTTAATACTATTCTATCTCCTTTGGAAAATAAGAGTGCCATTCCAAGATGGTCTAAATCAATGTAAGATTTTGCTTCATTTATCAATTCAAATGACCTTTGTGATGTTGGTCTCTCAAGATTCCAATATACATGGGATAATAGACACATTGGAAAAAATAATATAGCATAAATACTGGATAGATTCTTGTTATCTAGTAAATGGTTGCAAACAAAGTATACAATATTTTAAGATATTTTATTACAAGTACTATCAGATAACAAAACCATTCTTTTGGCTTGTGATTTACCTAATAATGGTTATCTAAAGCCATTTTGTTTCCAGTCTATGTGGATCCAAGGCCTTGATGTTTTTCCAGATGGTTATGTTATGGTGGGATGAATAAAAATTTGAAGGATCATGTATGTATAGGATTCTTCAAAAGTTGAAATATTTAAAGGAGTAAATGAAGATATCGAATGACAAATCTATTGGTGATATTTAAAGAAAATCGAATAGTAGATACATTAGTGAACTATGGTGTTAATCTTCATCTCGGTGAAATTTAAATTTTAAAAGACAACCAACCAAGTGATATTTTATGTCTTAATCAAAATGATGTCAAGGAGTTGATTATGGAAATTTAGAACTTCGAGGAAGTTAAAGAATTTATTTAATATAAAAAAAGAAATGAAAAAACGATGATAAAAAGGTATGCTACAACAAATGTAATATTTTTGTATTTTATGGGAGTGGCCCCCAATAGAAGCCACATATAACGTATTAAAAAACTATATTAACTATAATGTTATTTTTATTATAAAATTATAATAGCAGATAACATGAAATTCTCTTTTAATTATCCCATGATTTATGCAACAAGGACCCATGATGAATAACACAAAGGATAACTCAAAGAATAAGTAATGATGGTTATTTGTTATAATCAAAATTGAGATAAAGTCAACTACTTGGTTGGTAAAAAAATGCATCTACAAGAGAATTCACATAGGTGAATATTGTAATTATAAAAATACACTTATAAATATAAGGTTGTTATATTAAGTATAAGATATCATTGTCAATGGTTAGTATAACCAATGTTGTAAGGTGAAGGCACTCTATTCTATAAAAGAGATAATAACAACAACTAGAAGAAACACTAGAGAAGATAAGAAGAATGAGGGGAATGCTTCTTAGAGTCCAAGGTTCTTATTTTTCTAATTGATTTGAGAATAAGTCCCAAGTTATAATTATAGAATGTATAAAGTTACAAAGAAGTTGGAAGGTGAGGCACTTTAGCTTTTACTACTTTTTTATGGTAGTTTCAATAAATAACCAAGAATTTTGTACTTATCTATCAATAAACTACATGCTAGTTCATGAAAAGTGCAAATGGATAAACTAGTGTAGAATGTTTGGGTTACCTACTACAAATGTCTTTGGATGGTGATGCATATTTTTCATTTGTAGCTTCTATCGTCTTTCATAGGTTCCAAAGATTTAGAATTAGATAATCCATGGCACCAAAATGTGGCTTGGTTCTAACCTATGTGGAAAGGACCCTAAATAGGCCACCAAGGTAAACTAACTAATGAAACTTTAGTGTCATGCTCTAGGAATCTCTAAGCAACCCCTACTTTGCTCAAATCATTCATAATCCCTTGTGAAGCAATGATACCCATTACATTAGCTTCCCAATAGTGGAAAAATCTATTTTATTTGGTCAAGAATGGAACACTTTCCTTATGATAAAAATTAATCCTATTTTGTAACCCAAAATAGATTTTATATTTCTTAGCGACTAATCTTACTGGTAAGCTTAGTCGAATTATATATTATGATAGAATTTATGCTAAATTTATATTTGTTGGGTGTTGTGTTTCCGTTAGATATAATAAAGGAGGATGGTACAGTTTGAGGAGTCCTACATGGAACACTAGGTGCATCCCCAAGTAAGGTTACATGTCAAGAACAAAGACATTCTCTCCTACCTAGTACTAGTTGGTGTAAATGACTTAACATAATGGATTGATATTCTAGTGTCAATATAAGAATTTTTCTTTCTTGAGGTGGATCCAAACCTTGCCCCAACTTAAAATATATGTAGTATATTTTTTTAATCATAGCAAACTTAATATTTTTCCTATTATTACTATAGGATCTAGTGTAACTAAGTTTGTATATTTTATATTTATTTAAGGAACTTTCTAGTCTTCTTGGCTTGAGATTATTTCATTGCATCAATAATTATATGGAAGTCAACATTGAATGGGAAATTAGTCTAGAAACCCAAGCATACTTAGAATAAAATATGTCTTTTGTATGAATGAATATTTATGTTGTAGGATTCTTTACATATGGTACTCTCATTCCACTTGTGAGGGTGGATGCAGTTGCACATTTTGAGTAGATGCACTAACATCCTATTAACTATCTAATTTTTTATCCTATGGATGAAATATTATGGAATATTGGATCTTGGTGTCTAATAGCTTACAAAGATGGAACAAATATTTCTTAATGAATATACTATCTTTGCATGATATAATTTATGGTAGACTAAAATGAACTTAGACTTATTGAAATAATAAACAACCACTCTCCAAAGCATTCATACTTCTACTTCATGGATCTATGATGGCCATTTTTCTTAGCCTATCCATGACCACAAAGATACAATCATATTGGTACTTTGTGTTTTATAAACTTGAGATAAAATACATACTAGTAGATTATCAAGGCATAGAAGGGAGTTGCAATGTGGTGTGGAGCATTATTTTCTTGTTTGCTAGTTTAAAAATTCTATGAGTCATGGAATAGTTGGTATATATATCCATTTCATGATGAATTATTTTATTTTTTGCTAGTTTAAAAATTTGTTGAGTCATGGAATAGTTGGTATAGAGATCCATTTCTTGAGGTGGATTTCACAAAGAAGTTGAAGAATATCAACAACCTTTTTATTAAAAAATACAAAAATGGAGTAGAAGTGATTATTTAACTGTATGATGAATATTATGTAATTATATGATTGTAGGCTGTTTTAGAGTGGAAAAATGGTGCACCTAGCAAGGGTAAATGAGATGCATCTATTGTTCTACTTGATCTAAGCACTACGAAAGTGACACTTCAAGCAAGCATAAAATGACAAGTATATGAAATAAATGGGTGGGTCTCCTTATATTAATATAAATGTCAAATATATGGTTACAAAATGTCCCCTTGAGGGCTCTCAATTGATACACTCATTACAATACTCAAAGGATCAAATCCTTTCAGAAATCCAAGGTGCACTTGCAGTGTCTTCCTCACACTCACAATTGAAGAGCGGGATTTTGATGCCACCACAATGTGTTATATCATTGTTCTAACTTGCTACTCCTTCCTCATGCACTGTGATACCTAGATCTACACATAGGAAACTAAAATTGATTAATAGCATGTGCATATTAAGATGAAATCGTGAAGGTGCATGCATCAATGAGCTTGAAAGAGGAAAAGTGCAATAGATTATTCAAAATTGCTCCAAATGCTACCAAAACTTAGATTCATGCATATTATGTGCTCTGTAAATGATCTAATTAAAAATAGTAAGGAAATTATGCTCAGATTTGTGGTCATCCTGGGGTGAGCCATTCAGGCCTGCAAAACACAAAAAGCATGATAACAGAAGCAAAACAACTCCAAATTGCACCAAATTTTAACAAAGAGTATATAATCTAATCTAGAATCTATCTATGCAAAAATAGTAGAGAAATCATGCTCCAATTTGTGGCCATCCTAGGGTGAGCCATTTAGGACTATCACAATTTGGGGGCCATCCTAGGGTGGGACGACCACCAAATCTGGTGGTTTTTGCCACCAATTCCTCTAGGATTGGGTCTAAATTACTCCTAGGGGTATTGTCATCAAATTTTGGGACCTGATTCACTCGAATGGGTCAATTTTGTAAATAGATTGCACATTTTGGAATCACTTGAAAACCTCCTTCGCTCGATGGAGATCTCAAGGGAAAACACACAATAAATTGGGGATAAATCTTGGTAGCACTTCGTGGTGAAATATTGCAAAGACTCCTCTCTAAAATTGGGTGGAATGGATCCACTTTATAGCCCAAGAGGGCATATGGTCAAATGGGCATGCGAGGCCATGCGAGGCAAGTGTCACCATTTGTCCAAAGGTTGCCATGCATTGGAGGGGGAAGGAATATCCATTTTGGGCCTCCAATTTGCAACTTGGCATGAGAGTTATGCACCCTCATACTTGCATGCTTGAATGGGTGGGATAAATGGTAGTTTTTGGGTGCCATTTATCCCTCCTTTGAATTTTTGAGGGTCCAAGGCCATGGTCGTCCCACCCAGGGATGACTGCTGGTGGCCATCCCTAGGTGGGACGACCATGAACTATGGTCGTCCCAGGGTGGGATGACCATGCCTACATGGCCCAAAACTTCCCAAAAGTGGGGTAGAACCTCCCAAAAGTGGTTAGGACCACTATGTAACCTCTGAGGGTTGCCCAAGGGGGCCATAGGGTGTCAATTAGAACATGTCTTGGTAGTCTAATCAGATTGACATGATTTTAGTGTCTACATATACCCCTTTTTGGGATGCATTGTGTGTAGCACAAAATTGAGCAAAAATAGATGACTAAAATATCAAATGATTAAGTTTATTCAGTAACCTAACCAAATTTAGATGCCCCAATCATGGAAAGAGCATGTATTCTTGAATCCTTGCTTTTGACGAGCTAAGGAACTTGATTCAAGTACAACCTTTCATGTAAGGTTTACTTGATCTTGGAAATTTTTTAGTCATGAAGTAGTGAGGCCTGTGTTCCTTCATGTTTCTATAATGCCAAGCATTTTTTTAATTGAAATTTTTTCTTGTTTTCTACCCCAAGTAGGGGCATGATTATCTTTGTCAATGATTCGTTGGATGAATGCAATTTGCATGATTGAGTGTTTGATTATTGATTTTGATTATGAATTTATTAATTATGACTAACCCCTCAAGCGATGAGTCAATGAGGGAATGACCAATGATAAAAGTGATGAGTCGCTTGACCCATATGACTTGGTTGGGATTTCCTTCAGCTTTACCCATTGTAAAATGTGTCTATTTTGTGAGGATTTTGATGATTTTGTTGATATTTCATGGAAGAAAGGAATTGAATACCTCATTCTCATGGGGTGGTCTGACCACAATGGTCTTCTTGGGGATTGAAGTAGAGACTTTTCCATTCATCCATGAACAATTTGGTTCAATCTTGATCCAGAGTGAATTTTTGTTAGATTTGACCTATTTTTGGTGGTTTTTAAGCCATTTTTGGTGTTTTTTTGCTATTTTTGAGGTGGGTTTTTGGTGGTCGTCCAAGGGTGGGATGGCTGCATATTCTATGGATATCATAAGGTGGGATAGTTAGCCAATTAGCTAACCATCCCACCCTAGGATGGCCATACCTTTTGTAGGGCTATTTAAGCTCAAAATTTGAAAAATAGGCTCATTTGTGCATTTTTGATTTGGTAGTTTGAGAGGTGAGGAGTAGGAGAGTGATTTTTTGAAGTGAAGTGCTATCAAAACCATCCCAAAATCACCATGAGCTAGGTTGCATACTCGATGAGTGATAGAGCCGACATGAGATGGGTAAGGGCTGAATTTGCTCCTATACCTTATTGAACTTGGAAGTGTAATTATTTTTGCATTTTCCAACAAAACACACTAAATTTTGGTAAATGAACCTCAATAGTGGTAGTTTGTAAGAATTTGTGCTTTATTTTTGAATTTTGTGCATTTTTGTTGCATTATTTTGCATTTTTAGGGCATTTTATGCCTATTTTTGGTGGTCGAGAAGGCCATTTTTGGGCCATTTTTGGGGTCATCCCTGGGAGGGACGATTGCCCTTGAGATGTTTGGGGGTCATCCTTGGGTGGGACGGCCATGATTTAGCCTAAAAAAGGATTTTTAAAGGTTTTTTGGGTTTCTTTTGCTTCTTTTTGGCTTTGTTTTGGTTTTGTTTTTAAACTTGCTTGCCCCTACCAAGTGATTAAGAGTCGATATCAATTTTTGACTCTCTTTAGGACCACTCATGGCCTATTGATAGAGGAGGATTGGGAATGGCTTGATGCCATTGGGCTCAAGCAAGTGACATGACTAGAGCTAGTGATGGGAGATAGAGCCTACCTGACTATGCTAATAGATCTATGGGACCCTTGCACCAACACCTTCCACTTGCCTACTGGGGAGATGATAGTGACCCTAGAGGATGTCTACCAAATTTTATGTATTCTGATAGAGGGGCATCTGATCATATCTACTCATCAGGATCTCAAAGATATGATTTTGGAGAGATACTTCGAAGAGGACTGGCCTGAGGCACTGTGAGATTTGCCTAGCGGAGGTATCCTAGTGGATCTATGGTATGATGTAGAGGTCTTGAAGATGAGACATACCCTATTGATGACACTTATTTCTAATATGCTACTATCAGACTCATTAGGAGCTAGGTTCCCATGGAACCTACTAGAGTTGGTGTTTACACTGGTGGAGTACCCCATAGAGAGGCCTTTAGTGATGGCATGGGGTACTACATTATTAGCACAACTTTATGATGAGCTATACGAGATCCACTATCATGGGTGGAAAGGATTGGGCTATAGATTCTTATTATAGGTGTGGGGATGGTAGCATATTATCATGGATCGACCATGGGGGCTACCTTGGATGACATGGGCATAGCTCATGGATAGGGAGATAGGATATGGGATCCTATGGTAGTGGGATCAGGAGAGGGGTCAGAGCCATCCTGATGCAGGTTTGATTGAGCATTATGCAAATTCATTTGTATAGCTCAGGGTAGATGCAGTTATCTAGTGACCATATGGAGATTGTCCAGCATGGTGTGAGGTTGAGGCACAACTTTGGTGGGTACGATGAGGGAGGTGGCTAGTTGGTCGACACAGGATCAAGTGAGAGTACTTCTCATATGCTCGAGTACTATGGTAGTTTGGGCTACACTAGGGGTTACCTAGTGAGCTAGTTATCTACCAATATTATGGTGATGAGAGGACATTGGCTTGGCCTATAATGGAGGTAGTTAGGGAGGAGGAAGATCCTATGGAGGCTACCACTAAGGGAGATGATGTTAGGACCATAATAGAGTATGAATCTTAGTGGGTGATGCATTGGTGGCATGAGGATGGACCACTAGGGGGTGACATGGATGCAGGGGTAGAGGAGGCTCATGGGGAGGCTCCAAATGAGGCTCCAGCTAATGAGGAGCCAGGATTTGGGGAGTGACCTAATAAGGAGGCTAAATTAGGGGAGCGACATGTGCATCATTGGATAATTGATGAGTGGATGGACCACATGGATGTGGAGGGCCAGTAGGTGGACTATGATGAGGATGATTTGGATGAGCAAGAAGTGTAGGTATAGTTGGTCGTATGAGATACTATCATTGCAGAGCTTTAGGATGAGTTTATCAGAGGGAGGCATGAGTAAAGGGAGTACAAAGAGGAGAGGGCTCTCCTATAGGCACATGTACAGACAACACATATCAAGATTGATCGATAGGCATTAGTGATTGAGGGACATGATACCATGATTGTAGAGTAGATGATAGAGCTAGCCATGCTTCGATCATAGGTTACTTCAAGGAGCTTTGGGCGAGGGGATAGCTAGTAGTGGTGAGGTAGCTAAACTATGGGAGGAGGTGACATAGCTCTAGACCTTATTGAGTGAGTATCAGGTACATCATCGAGAGGATACAACATACACACAAGATTTAGAGGATGAGATAGTGCATCTTAGGGGGCACTTACCATATCGCTCTTCTACCAGTGGGTCACACCAGAGTAGGAGGAGTGGTACAGGGTAGTCATCTATGAGGATGGGGGCTCCTAGCTCCATGAGGAGAGTAGATAGGGTTGGAGGGAGAATATCTAGGAGTTCTCAATGAGTGCAAACTGAGGGTGGGGGTGAGATTCATGGTGTCGATCCTGCGTGACCATGGTTTTTGAGACTTTATGGCTCTTTTTGGATTTTAGGAGTGTGAGGTCTGAGGACCTACTTTATTGTAGCCTACAAGAAGTTTTTGGATGATGATGTATCTTTTTACCCCATACATATACACATATATATATATATATATATATATATATATATATATATATATATATGAGTTGTTATTATTATCATCATGTGTTTCCTTATTGCTTTATTGGATGTATGCAATGCTTATGTTTGCTTTATTGATGCTTTGATGGATGCATGTATTGTAATATGATGTTTTTGATGATATGGATATGTGTGTATGCATAATGAAATGGATGATTTGTTGATCTATATGATGAAATGTGGATACTATTTGACACATTATGTTAGCACCATAGACTATATAAAATTCATCGATTCATTTTGTAATGTTGTCATGAGACTATGTGATGGATTTGTGAAAATGTAAACTAAAAAAATATGATAAAATAGTATGGAATGGAATGAATAGTAAGATGTTATAGAATGTCCTTGAGGTTTTCATGAGACTCAAACACTCTAGTCAACTAATCAAAAATTATATACTAACCATGCAAGACTTTTTGACAAGGTATGAATATGCTAGGATGACCAAGATACTCAATATCCCTATGTGTGCAGGTGAGTTCATTATTATGATAACACATAAAGTTACCCCAGTGCCAAACAGGATTGATGCAACCCATCTGTACTAAATATCACCCTATGAGTATCATGATCCTAGGTTTTGTACGTAGTTGGATTAGACCACTAGGTAGTACAGGCTACCAAAATCTAGCTCATCCACATGCAAACATTGGTCTATACAAAAGCAAGATGCTAATGTGATAGACATATCATCATGCGTAAGGATACCACCATTTCCAGGTAGGCTTGATGCCACCTAACCTATAATGAGGATCACCTCATGGTTTGTCAAATACTGAGAATTCTAGGGATTCAAGTTCAGTACTCCCTTCTTTTCTTTTATTTTTGAATTGCTCAAGGGAGTTGCTCATTTTTGTTTTGGTGAGCAAGGGATTTTGGGAGTGGTGATAACCACTATTTATTTTGCTTTTTGCTTTTGCTTTTGATAGTGGTGAAAACCACTATTTATTTTGGGGATTTGGGTAGGGAGGAGCTTGTCCTTTTGTCAATTCTCAGTATTTTTGAACCATTCACACAGGGGGATGAGCAAGGTAAACTTTTCACTTAAGGTAACCTGGACCACTTTGTAGGTTTCATCTTTCCTTGTGAAAAACTTGGATTTTATGTGAAAATGTGTTGGGATTTTGATGTATACAAGGTACAATCAAAGCAAGACTCTACCTTCTAAAAATCAAGATAGCTTTCTACAAAATCTAAAAAGAAAACTAGAGACGACTGAGTGACCGAAAACCCTAAAGACACCCTATACCAAATGACTAGGTGAAGGGAAACATACACAAATATGAAAGGTTGGAAATGTATGGAAATGATAGTTGTAATGTAGACGGGTGTGAATAAATGACTTTTGACAAAGTTGATTCTAAAGGATGTCTAGTATATAGACCTGGTGCTAGACATGTATGAGCAACTCTAAAATACAAAATGCAATGGTGGGTATACCTAATGCAAGTGATTGTATAATGCAGCGGTATGAAATGTGATGTAATGCAATATTTTTGTATTTTTGTTGTTTTAATGATGTTTTTAGATTTTGATTAATATATATGTATATACATTTGACCAATGGGCTTATTGGATGCCATTGGGGCATTTTGGGTGACCAAAGAGTTTATAGATACCTTTGGGACTTTTTGGGTGACCAAAGAGTTTATGGATACCTTTGGGGATTTTTGGGTGACCAAAGGGTTTATGGATACCTTTGGGTCTTTTTGGGTGACCAAAGGGTTTATGGATACCTTTGGGGCTTTTTGGGTGTGACACTTTAAGCATGAAAAGGTCGTAGATGAAGGATATTCAAGGGTTTAGGTTCCTCAATTCCTTCAATGGAGGCTAGGCGATAAGTTCTAGGTCCAATATGACTAGTGATGATGTATGGACCTAACTAGTTTATCGTAAACTTGTCCCGTAGATGGGGCGACAAGTTAGAATTTTGTTGGTTCTCTTTTAGAACAAGGTCACCAACCTGAAAGTCTCTAGGATGGAATTTCATATTATAGGCTCTCTTAAGCCTCTCTTGATAAACATGCAGGTGCTCAAGAGCATTAACATGTCATTCATCAAGCAATGTTAGTTGATCTAGGTGAACTTGAAATGCGGTGTCATCATCGATGAACTCTTGCATGGATATACACAGTGATGAGATTTCTAGCTCTAAGGGCATGACTACCTCAACACCATACACTAGTGAAAATATGGTTGCCCTAGTGGGTGTTCGAATACTAGTGCGGTAGGCCCATAGAGCAAGGGGTAATTGCATATGCCAATATTTGTGATTATCCTTAACATTTTTCTTTAAAATGGCAATCACTATTTTATTTGATGCCTCAACTTTCCCATTGGCTTGCAGATAATAGGGCATAGAAAAGTTGTGCTAGATGTTATATTTTGTTGTTAAAGCATGCACATCTTTATTCTTAAAAGGTGGCCCATTATCTGAAATGATTTTGGATGGGATACCAAAATGATAGATGATATTATGCAATATGAACTCCACAATGTAAGATCCAGTTATAGTGGTAAGGGGAATTGCTTCCACCCATTTTGTGAAATACTCGGTGGTCGTAATGATGAATGTGTGATGACCAGAGGAAGAGGGTGAGATTTTCCCAATTAAATCAAACCCCCATTGTGAGAAAGGCCAAACCGATTGAATCGGTTGTAAGGCCTGAGAAGGTGCATGTGTCAAATTAGCATGGTGTTGACACTTTGTGCACTTCTTAACATAAGCACAAAAATCCCACTCTAAATTTGGCCAGTAATAGCCCATGCAAAGAATGCGCTTTGTGATGGCCATGCCACTGAAATGGCCACCACATGTACCATCGTGTGCTTGGGCGATCACCCAAACTGACTCTTGATGCTCTAAGCAATGAAGGAGGATACCCTCATAGCTTCGATGATACAAAATATCTCCAAGTAAGACATACTTTGTCTATTTTTTCTTAAAATTTCATTTGGTGGCATGTGATAGTCCAGAAGGGATATTACCAAGCTTTAGGTAATATTTTATTTGAGTGGACCAATATTGATTTGAAGAAGCCTCAATTGCATGAATTGCTTGATCCTTTTGAAGTTCATCCCTAGAAAATTCTGATTGGGAAAGAACTTGTAAATATAGCATTGTGCTACTATCAAAAGGAGTTTGAGGGAATAAAGTCCCCCAAGTGGTATTATTCAGGTGATTGTGAATTTACGAGAACCATTCATGAGAAGGTTCAATTTGAATCATGTGGACTTCTGGCGTGGAGTGGATGTTCTCACGCTCAATCACAAATTATGATAGCATTTTGACTTGAATGGTTGTTATATCATTAGCAGGGTTCTACGGGATTAAAGACCCCAAGGAGGCCATTGTATCCACAAAATGGTTAGATGATCGAGGGAGTGCCTCGATGTCATACCATTCAAATTTTGTCAGAATTTTATCCACAAGGGCTTTGTAGGCTTGCAATATTGGACATTTGCATTGGTATATTCCCTTGACTTGGTTCACTATGAGCAAGGAATCACCAAAAATGTTGAGCTTAGTTATTTTCATGGTGATTGTCATTTGAAGGCCTATGAGCAGAGCTTCATACTCGAAATTATTGTTGGTGCATGGAAAATTGAGTTTGAAAGATAGGGGTATTGGAGCCCCTTGAGGTGTGAAAAATACAATTCTCATGCCACCCCCTTGCTCGCACTTAGAGCCATCAAAAAATAGAGTCATGTCAGCCTGTGATTCAGGCTCTTTAGGATCAAGTGATTCTGATACTTGAAAGACTCCATCATAAGGAAGCTCTATGTTAAGAGGCTGATCATCTTGGAGAGGAGCCTTTGGGAGTTGATCGATGATGATATAACCTTTAATTTATTTTTATCCGATGAATTTGAGGTCAAATTCTATCAACAACATGATCCATTTCATCGTGCGATTGTTATGATAAGTATGACTCATCATATATCGCAATGGATTCTCTTTGGATACTACATATATTGTATGATTGAGCATGTAATGGTGTATATTTTTTGTGGTGAAAACCACTGCTAAGCATAGCTTCTCAATGTATGCATATTTGATTTTGTAACTAACCAAGGTGCAACTAATATAGTAAGTAGCCTGTTCTTTGTGCAATTCATTCTTTTGGGCTAACATGATGCCCAATGCAAGCTCAGTAGTTGAGATGTATAAATATAATGATACTCCTAGTTGAGGAGGAGCCAATATTGGTGGTAAAGCTAGATATTTCTTGATTTTGTCAAAGATAGCTTGACACTCGTCATCCCAATCGAATGTGACCCCCTTGTGTAACAACTTGTTCATGGGTCGACACTTATCTGATAACTACACTATGAAGCGCTTGATAGATGTGATCTTACCCTATAGACTATGCAACTTCTTGATGGTAGTAGGGGAGACATCTCAAGGATTTCCTTGAATTTGTTTGGATCAACTTCGATACCTCATTTAGAGACTATGAATCCCAAGAGTTTTCTAGATGTGACATCAAAGACACACTTCTTGGGGTTTAGTCTAACATTGTGTTCGATGAGGCGATCGAGAAATTTGTGCAATACATCGATATGCTCATGGTGTAGTAAATATTTAGCCAATAAGTCATCCACATAATCTTCTAAAATTTTGTGCATGTAGTCATGGAAGATGCAAGTCATAGCTTGTTGGTAGGTAGCACCAACATTTTTGAGACCAAAAGGAATGACCTTATAACAAAATGTCCCCCAAGGCATTGTGAACACTATTTTGAGTTGGTCTTCTAAATTAATACAAATTTGGTTGTATCTAGAGAAATCATCCATTAGGGATAATATTTTGTGGCCTTATGTGGCATCTACTAGGGCATCAATTTTTGACAATGAGAATTCATCCTTAGGACTCACTTTGTTTAGATCACAAAAGTTGGTGTAAATATAAATCCTCTCATCAGACTTCTTTATGGGAACCATATTAGAAATCCATGGTAGATAATACACTGATATAATGAGCTTGGTATCCAATAAATTTTATAGCTTGTCTTTCACCATTAAGGCTACTTTTGGATGCATTGGTATATTCCCTTGACTTGGTTCACTATGAGCAAGGAATCACAAAAAATGTTGAGCTTAGTTATTTTCATGGTGATTGTCATTTGAAGGTATATGAGTAGATGTAAAATACAATTTGAAAGATAAGGGTATTGGAGCCCCTTGAGGTGTGAAAAACATAATTCTTGTGCCACCCCCTTGCTCACACTTAGAGCCATCAAAAAATAGAGTCATATTAGCCTATGATGATCTTCAGGATCAGGTGATTCTGATACTTGAAATAATCCATCATCTGGAAGCTCTACGTTAAGAGGCTGATCATCTTGGAGAGGCACCTTTAGGAGTTGATCGATGATGACCTGACCTTTAATTTATTTTTATTCGATGAAATTGAGGTCAAATTCTATCAACAACATGATTCATTTTACCATGTAAATTTTATGATAAGTATGAATCATCATATATCGTAATGGATTATCTTTGGATACTACATATATTGTATGATTGAGCATGTAATGGCATATATTTTTGGTGGTTAAAATCACTGCTAAGCATAGCTTCTCAATGTATGCATATTTTATTTTGTAACTAACCAATGTGTAACTAATATAGTAAGTAGCCTATTTTCTGTGAAATTCATAATTTTGGGCTAACATGATTCCCAATGCAAGCTCAGGAGCTGAGATGTATAAATAGAATGAAACTCCTAGTTGATGAGGAGCCAATATTGGTGGTAAAGCCATATATTGCTTTATTTTTTCAAAGATGGCTTGACACTCATCATCCTAGTTGAATGCGACCTGCTTGTGTAACAACTTGTTCATGGGTTGGCACTTATCTGATAACTACGCTATGAAGTGCTTGATATATGTGACCTTACCCTACAAAATATGCAACTTCTTGATGGTAGTAGGAGGAGACATCTCAAGGATTACCTTGAATTTGTTTGGATCAACTTCGATGCCTCATTTAGAGACTATGAATCCTAAGAGTTTTCTAGATGTGACATCGAAGACAAACTTCTTGGGGTTTAGTCTAACATTGTGTTCAATGAGGCTATAGAAAAATTTATGCAATACATCAACATGCTCATGGTGTAGTAAATATTTAGCTAATAATTCATCCATATAATCTTTTAAAATTTTGTGCATGTAGTCATCAGGTAGCACCAGCATTTTTGAGACCGAAGGGCATGACCTTATAACAAAATATCCCCCTGTATCGCTCCAAATTTTTTGCATCCTTACCTTCAGGCTATAGGATCCGCACTCGGAAGGGGGATGCGAGAAGGATGGGACAATACCTAGGACTGAGAGGCCCTTTGAAGGTCGCGCCTCTCGGGGAGGGGTATCAGGGTGAATTTTTGACGGATGGTGGGGTTCACCAGAAAACTTTGAGTGGCAGTTTCCACGCCTAGGTTGAGAATGGGTTTGATGTGTTCCTTTTTGTATTCAATCATTCAATTCCTAGGTTTGGCCAAAATGAATCTAAGCTATTCTATATGCCAATGCTGATTTATATGGATACAAAAAACATGAATAAGTGCTAAACACAGAAAGTGTGCTAAATAAGACAGAATGTACCTGATTTCGGATGTCTGATGAAGATTCTGAGGTTTGTAGAAGTCCAGATCGTCTCAAATCTTACATTATCATCTGCAATTGCATAGAATCATCTCAGATCATAGTCGGTCATCTGAGATCAGACGAGATCATCGTCGACCTGATGAATTCATCAGACGAATTCGTTAGAAACCTACAATCACAGAAACAGATACCAAAAACCAAAAATACAACTGCAAAAGCAAGGGGAAATGATAGAAATAATAGTAAACTTGCCTAAATGATAAATCCAGATAACAATTAAAGGAAATGCATTAATTTAATAATTTATTTTAACTTTATCATGCATCTATGCTAAATGAGGTGAACTCCGAATGCAGAAATAGAATAAACTAAGTTAATGCATAAAGAAATGAAGAGAGAAGATAAAGAAATGCAAACTCCGGGCTCTGATTGCCCCCAATCTGGACTGCAGTCGAGATCACCTCCAATCATATGAGATCATCGTCGATCTATGATAAGATCATCCGAAATCATCTGGAATCACCTGCGACGATCCGAGCTTGCTCCAACTGAAAAACAATAAAATTCCTGCAAGAAAAACTTGAAATACACAATGCAAGCGATGGTGTGAAGGTGTTCTAATGCACGAAAAACTAAAGTTGCAGGGAAAATCAGCCAGGGGGAAGTCAAGGAAAATCCTAAGTTTATATAGGATTTAGGGAGAGGTTAGGAGGTTGGAGATCACCCCAATTTGGGAGATCTCCAATGGGGGAGACTCTAACCGCGTAGACACGCTTTCTGCCCAAGTTAGAGAAGTTGTTGAAACAGAAGCTAATTATGAAAATTAGTTTTGGGACAAAATCATCTGGACATTCTGTTCCAGACGAATTCATCAGATCTGGGATGATTTCGTCTGATCATCGACGATATCGTCCAACGGTCAAAACAAATCCTAAAAATGGCACGAAAAATGAGGGGAGCGGGTAACGGGTGGTTTTGGGGTTAAAATTCAAATTTTTATCTTTTTACTAAGGGTTTAACTGCGCCAATTTTAGGGTGCTACATTTTGCCCCCTCTTTAGCAAATTTTCCGAAGAAAATGCGTTAAAGACGAGTTCTTCCCGTTTTACGAGAAAGCAAAAATTTACTCCATTTTTTAGACGACGATTCTAGGTCGAATCGTATGACTGCTTACTATGGTGCCCCCTCCGTGTTTTTACCCAAATCGAACGTTTGAGGTAAAAGCGCGAAAAGAAAAATTAAAAATGTTGTTATTTTTAAAATAAAATTAAGAAAAATAGGGTAAAACCCTAATTCATTTTTATTGTTCATTTTCACTATTTTTAGAGCTCTGCAGACAAAATGGTCGAAACAGCGCACAGATCGACAGAGGTCCGATGCGGGCTACGGGTAAGAATCTAAACCTAGTGAATTATGTTTTTAATTTGATTTGTGTAATATTTGATTTAAATTTTGACTGTTTTGGGGCATCGTGGCCGTTTTTAGGCCGTCGATGACGTCGGGACGAAATCGTCCCAATTTCGTCGAAATCGTCCCTAGATCGTCGATTTCGTCTAGCGCAAAATCGGTGGAATAGGGGCGATCCCATCCAACAAGGGGCGATCCCCAAGTTGCGAAATCGGAGATGATTTCATCCTACCAAGGACGATTTGACCCAATTTAGGACGATATCATCCAATAGTGGATGATATCATCATTGTTTTTAGAAGATTAAATTGATTTAACTGATTTTTAATGATTATCTATTGATGATTTTTATTGTTTGATTGTTTATTTTGTAGAGGGGATTACTAAAGAGTCGGGAATGGAAATACGGGGGGCTGAGGGATGACATGGCCATGCTCGACCAGGCGGAGCGAGACCGACTAGCGGAGGTCGGACTACGACATGTGGCAGAGATGCCACAAATATCGACAGACATGGGGCTACTGACAGCCCTAGCAGAGAGATGGTATCCGGGGTCGTCCTGCTTTTGGTTACCGATAAGGGAGATGGCTCCCACTCTAGAGGACATATGGAGGATCTTGAGGATCCCCATACAGGGATGGTTTATGACTCCTATGGCCAATCAGGGCCAAGCTATGATGAGGCTGTGCGGAGACCCGAGCTTCACCCTAGAGAAGGGCGGAGTGAACATCGAGTCTCTGAGGCAGATGCCTGGGGCATCTAGGTTGACTCAGGTTTTGGTAGGGATAGTGGGTGGCCTACTGTTGTGCCACCAGAGCGGGTGCAGATTACCATGGCTCCTTTCAGATGTGGTCTACGACATGAGAGACCACGGGTACAGATTTGCATGGGGCAGCTTTGTACTATGCCGCTTGTATAGGATCCTGCACGGGGTCGTATACAAGGGAGGTCGATGTCTGGTTTTGACATCGCTACTACAGGTATGGTGCTGGGAGCACATCATGGTGCGGAGGCCGGTAGGACTCCCACTGATAGGGGTTGACCGGGAGAGACCCCAAGTTTTCTATTGGTGGCTCCAGAGAGGGTCACAATGGCAGATAGATCTGTCGATGTCACGGAGGTTACTAGATGACCTCATCCCTGACCAGATCACCTGGAGGCCATGGAGAGAGCATCCAGGGTGGGGAGAGGATGGACAGGAGTTGGCTCGCATCAGGCGAGTCTGTTGGCTGAGGATGGAGCGGGGAGAGGTAGAGCTCCACCGCTACGATCGAGTTTTGTGATAGTTCGGTCTATAGTAGGGGATCCCATCTCTTAGGGACTATGAGTACTCCCGAACTATCCAAGATAATACCACACTGAGCGGGGCTCTGGATATGCAGTGATTCTAGAGCCAGGACATGGATGATGCCCCTATCCAGCCAGTGGATGGGGATGATGCTAGGGTCACTGATGGATATGATGCCTGGTACATAGGCATCCACCCTCCTCGGATGATGAGGGCATAGGGTCCGATGCATATGATTGTGTGATAGATGGGGAGGTGGCACCAGGCTACCATTGAGGCAGCACGGGGTCACGGAGGGAGAGAGCAATGATGGTCTCCATAGGAGAGATGCTAGAGGATGCCACAGGCTCCATAGAGACCATAGCAGATAGGGAGGAGGGAGGAGGGATTCCCTTATTAGCAAGGGGAGAGGCCACCATCACCTGATAAGGGCAAGGGTGTCGAGGTGGGGGAGAGCAATGAGATGGCGGCTCTTTGGGCTGAGAATGCTCGCCTTCGAGCTTAGGTGTAGACACTATAGGATGAGGCTACATGACTCAGGGCTCGGAGCGGAGGGGTGAGCATGCAGGAGTTGGCATGGTCTATGGCTCAGACCACGTTCTATCAGGGAGTATACTTCCAGCTGGTTCCAGAGGGCCAGAGGTTACAACTGCCAGCCGACATTATGAAACCGATCAGGGTGGGATCGTCGAGGACATCCTCATGATCGATGATGAGGACCCGAGACACAGCATGGACCTCTATGGGACCACCTCCTCCACCTCAGGGTGGGAGAGGAGATGAGGTTGAGAGCTCGAGGGCTTCTCGAGGCTAGCTGCTATAGATGGATTGTATATATATTTTTTGAGAGGATTGAGTATGCCAGGGTATAGATTGTGGCATACCAATCCAGTTGTGATATGATGTACATATATTTTTATATATATATATATGATATTTTTGTGATATAACTTGTCCATATATTTTTATGATGCTTCAATGTTTGAATTGTTTGTTTGTTGATTGATGATTCATGTAATTATGTCATTTGGAAATATTATAATTTGATGTCATGCTATAAAATTTAAATGAAATAATCTGATGTAAACAAATTGGTTGTGTATGGTGTAATTTGATGAAAAATAAAAGGGACTTCTAACAATAATTTCAAAGGACATTGTCGTTGTTATAGACCATTTCATGGAGTCGCCGCTCGCTAGGTCGTCAAGCTAATCCTAGTATAGAAATATTGCTAAAAGTAAAAGAGTGCTTAAGAGATTGTCTTAAGACTTTGTGTTGTGATGATGAAAAATGATGATGGTGATGATTTGTTTTCAGATTTCCATGAAAATATTATGCATGAAATATTAAAAATATGATTTTTGCTGGGTATAAAATTCCTAAGTGTGATAAATTTTTTGAATAATTCCCTAGGAACTATACCATCATTGCAAAATTGAATGTTGACATAATGAAATGAAATAGAAAAAGTGTTCGTTCTTTTTAAAGCACAATTGTGTAACATAATGATGTAAGCCATATGTTTTTATGGATTAAAATGAATGGGAAATAAAAGGAGAACAATGGTTTGCGCTAGGCATAGAATTATAGGTATAGACTTATACCATCATCGCGAAATCCAAAGAAGAAATTGATATTTTAGTTTTATTGCATGATTGATTTTTGATTTTTGATTTTTTTTTTTAAATAAACAAAATATAAGATAAGGACTTGCACTAGGCATAAAATTCTAGTTTAGGTTTTGGAACTATACCATCGTTGCGGAAGTCGAATATATAAAGAAATGTGACTTTATTGCATGTTTTGAAAGAAGTTTTGGATTTTTGAAAACAATGTATGTAATTGTTTTTATACTAAACAGATGTTCTTAAATAAGAAGATGAAATTATTCCAAAAAGAGTTGCAAAAATATTTTAAATTATCTCAAAGACAAAATGTAGATTTATAAGGAACCCCATGTGCAGATGTGAGTTCATTGCCGATCTTGATCTATCATAATGATACAAAAATCTCTCAAATACAAATGTGTGTGCAATTGCATTGTTCATTCACCAATTTTGAGCAAGATAATTTGATACAAGTAATTTGAATTAACCAAATAAGTGTTCGTTGACCATGATTTATATGCATGTAACCGTACCAGACTACTATGTAAGTCGGGTCATCAAGAGCTAGCTGATCCATAAGCAGACATAGGTCTGTACAAAAGAAGGTCGCTAATGTGACAGACATATCACCACGCTAGGGATTACCCAAGGCCAAGCGGGTTGGGCACAAACCACCTGTTATGGGGCTTACCTCACAATTTTCGAATAATTGAGAATTCCAGGGATTCAAGCTCATTCACCCTTCTTTTCTTTTCAAGGGGTAGGGAAAAGGATTTTATTGCTTTTTGCTTTTGCTTTTTCTTTCTCTTTTTTTTTTGTATTTTTGCTTGATACTGAGATAATGCTGAAATATTGCGGCGATGGTACAAAATGATATTTTTCTTTTTCTCATTTTCTTTGACTTTTCTTTTTCTTCCTATACTAGGGATACTTGCTCGGATTGGCTATAGAGCAAGGGATTTTTATTCTGGGTAGGGGTGAGCTTGTCCTTTTGTCAATTCTCAAAGATTCTAGACCATGTGCATGATAGGATAGTAGGGGAAACTTTTCGCTCAAGAAACCATTTCTACTATGTAGCATCATATCGAATTTGCAATGAAATCATTTTAATGTGAAAAGATATGCTTGGTTCAAGTAAATAACAAGATCAGTTCTCTATGCTCAAAACTTTATTTAATTCAACTGTGGACTTTGATATAAGAGAGATTAATAATCATACCAAATAAAATCAAGATATTTATTCATGTGAGTGTGAAAGTGAGGGATTCCAAATAAATGCTAATTTATCCAAAATAATTGAAAATATAACTGCAATACTTCAAGAATTGACAAGTACGAAAATAAAAGATGTTTTTTGAAGATTTTGATGATTTTGATTTTTTTTATATTTTGATTTTAATTTATGAATTGAAAGAAACACAATGTGATTGTTTTTGAAAAATTTTTATATGGATGACTAAAATGAAACAATATGCAAAATAACAATATATACAATGATGAAATGACCAGATTTATGCATAATAGCGTTTAAGATGCATAATGTTCATAGGTTCTTTAAGATCTTTACCATCTAAGGTAGCTAATCGGTATGCTCCCGAGCCAAATTTAGCAGTGATGATATATGGTCCAAGCCAGTTGGGCTCAAATTTACCTTTAAGATCTTTAGTTGCATTAGTATTTTTTTTATTTTCTTTTAAGACAAGGTCACCGATCTCAAAGGATCGATGATGAACTTTCTTGAGGTATGCTCGTTTAAGCTTGTTCTGGTAGGCTCGAAGATGCTCCAAAGCATTGATGCGCTTCTCATCTAGGAGTTCCAGCTGACTAAATCTGCCAGCACGATATTCATCTCCTACTTTAGTATCTTGAAGTAGTAGAGCCAAAGAAGGAACTTCTAATTCAAAGGGAAAAACAGCTTCAGCGCCATAAACCAAAACAAAAGGTGAAGTGCCCGTGGGAGTACGAACACTAGTTCGATAAGCCCACAAAGCAGGATATAGTTGAATGTGCCAATCTCGGCTAGATTTATTGACCAATATTTTGAGGATTTTGATTAATGTTTTATTAGATGCTTCTCGCTTGGCCATTACCCTGAGGATAATAGGGAGTGGACCAACGATGTTGAATTTTATATTTTTGACATAATTTCTTGACATCTTTATTTTTGAAACAAGTTCCATTATCTGAGATGAGATTTGCAAGAATTCTGAACCTACAAATAATTTGATTAAAAATAAACTTGGAGACTTGGGTTCCAGTGCAAGAAGCTAAGGGCATAGCTTCAACCCACTTCATGAAATACTCGATGGCGGTTATGATGAATTTGTGTCCATCAGATGACACAGGGTTGATTTTTCCAATGATGTCTAAGCCCCATTTTGAAAAGGGCCAAGGAGATGAAATAGCCTGTAGCTCTTGTGCAGGCGCATGGACAAGGTCAGCATGTTTCTGGCACTTGTCGCAATGGCGCACATAATCATGTGCATCATTCTCCATGGTGGGCCAAAAATATCCTATCCTAAGGAGCTTCTTAGCAATGGCGCTACCACTGAAGTGTCCCCCACAAGATCCATCGTGGGCTTCACTCAAAGCTGATCTAGATTCATCTAAATTCAAACATCTCAATAGGATGCCTTCAAAAGATCTCCTATACAGCGTATTGCCAATAATTACGAAGTGACTTGCTCGTCTACGTAATAACCGATGCTGGTTGCTATTACAACCTTTAGGGAAGGTCCCATTTTGAAGAAAATTAAATATATCGTAGTACCAAGGTTCAGGAGTAGTTTCGTTGATTAGAAACACATCCAAAGGTTCTAAGCATGATTTATTTGAAGCGGGTTCTTGGAGTCGACGAATAATGATGGTAGCATATTCGTCATCTAACTCCAAGGGCAAAAGAGATGCAGCTGCAACCATAGCATCAACCGCACGATTGCTAGTTCGAGGAATAGCTTCCAAGGTAACTTGATCAAATAAAGATATTAATTGTAAGACATATGCTTTATATGGACGTAATTTATCATCTCTAGTCTGATAAACATCATTAATTTGATTTATGACAAGTTGAGAATCATCGAAAACCAATAGATTTTTAATTTTTAGTGCCAAGGCAGCTCGTAATCCAAGGATTAGAGCCTCATATTCAACAGTGTTATTAGTACAAGCAAACATTAATTTAAAGGACAGAGGTATAAGATGTTTCTATGGAGATATTAAAATAATACCTACACTAGCCCCACTCATGCATCGGGCTCCATCAAAGTATAGGGACCATTGCTCTGGATGGTCTGCCTCTAATTTAAGGCATTCATCAGGAAACTCAATGATGAGGGGATGGGTAGACTCTAAGGGTGCAGCAGCTAATTGATCTACTATGATTTGACCTTTAATAGACTTTTGTCCTATAAACGTGAGTTCAAACTCGCTTAGCGCAAGAACCCACTTTGTTGTGCGACCAGATAAGTACGGTCGACTCATGAGATACCGCAAAGGATCGGATTTAGCAATAACATACATTTTTTGACTGAGCATATAATGGCATAGTTTTTGTGTAGAAAATATGACTGCTAGACATAGTTTCTCTAATGTTGTGTAGCGGGTTTCATAACTGATTAAGGTTCTACTGATATAATAATTAGCACGTTCTTTCTTCTCATCATCAAGTTGAGCTAACATCGCTCCTAAGGCAAGATCTGAAGCAAAAATATACAAGATAAATGGGCGATCAGATCTAGGTGGTGAAAGCACAGGTGGGTTAAGGAGATATTGTTTGAGGAGTTCAAATGCTTCCTGACATTCGTCGTCCCAATGAAAAGAGACATCTTTCTTAAGAAGCTTAAGAAAGGGTCTGATTTTGTCCGCCAACTTATCGATGAAGCGACGAATAGCTTGAAGCTTACCTTGTAAACTTCGTAATTCAGATATATTTGTGGGTGCGGGCATATCAGTGATAGCCACGATCTTGAGAGGGTCAATTTCAATGCCACGTAAAGAAACTATAACCCCCAATAATTTATCGGACTTAACTCCGAATATACATTTGGCTGGATTCAATCGGATAAGATATTCCCTTAATCAATCAAATACTTTTCTCAAGTCATCTAAATGATCATCTTCTTTGATGGAATGAGCTATAATATCATCTACATAATCATGTAGAATATCATGCATCATATCATGAAAGATATAAGTCATGGCTCGTTGATATGTTGCACCTGCATTCTTCAAACCGAATGGCATCACTTTCCAACAAAAGGTCCCCCAAGGGGTAATAAAGGTTGTTTTAGCCTGATCTTCAGGAGCTATCCTGATCTGATTATAACCAAAAAATCCATCCATTAAGGATATCATTCCACTCCCAACAGTAAAATCAATGATCTGATCCATGTTGGGAAGAGGAAAATCATCTTTAGGGCATGCAACATTAATATCTCTAAAGTCTGTGCAAACCCTAACTTTGGTAGCTTCTTTCTTAGTTACTGGAACTACATTCGAGATCCATTCAAGCATAATCAATGGCTTGTATAAAAATAACCTTCAGGAGTTTTTCTAATTCCCCTTTGACTAGTAAGGCCACTTTAGGATGCATTTTTCTAAGTTTTTGTTTAACGGGTTTAGCATCCGGATGGACTACTAGGTGATGCATAACTACAGAAGGGTCTAATCCTGGCATATCTTCATATGTCCAAGCAAAGACATCTTCATATTCCTTAAGAAATGCAATGTATTTATCTTGTTTTTCTTGACTCAATTCTGATCCAATGTTGATTATGTGAGGATTATCTTTGGTTCCAATGTTAATTTTTATGACGTTTTCTACTTCCATGTGTATATCTCTCTCAAAATTAGGTGGGGCGGGTGAAACGCCCAATTCTTGTAATTCTTCCGAGGTTAGCTTGGATAATTCATCTTGAGGAGTCGTGGCCTCAAGTTGGGCTATACTAGGTATAGAGCCATCGAAATAAAATCCGTTATGTAATAATTCCTCAATGGAGACATCATGGAAGATATCTCCCTCCAACTCATCGTCGGATTCAGAAATCATCTTAGGGTAAGCTATAGATAGCATATTACATGTAAATGGCTTATTCATTAAATGCAAGGCATCATGTTTATCCAAATAATCTTGGTAAGATATGAGATGGTCATCATCCTCAAATGGGAAGGGCTGACCTTTACTAGGAAATAGGCCCACACCACATCGGGCAGAGCCATGGTTCTACCTCAAAAGGTTCTTTCATACCATTTTGGAAAGGTCCCAAACCTTTCCCTTTATATCCCAATTTAAGCATTATAGGCTTAGCTTTAATATACTCATTAGTAAAATAACATCGAGCATATCCATCATAATGAGTCTTGATGTTTCTAGGTATTCTACCCCAATCATATCCCTTATAAATAAAAGTGCAACTCCCGACTTGGTAAATACTTCCCATAGGCTGTGGGAGGCCCAAGGTATGAGGAGAGGGTGGCAAATTATTTAAAATAAGGGAATCTTGCATAGCAACATTTGTTTTTTCTGATATAAGAATTTTAGATAAATCGGGTAAGAGCTCATCAGTAAGAGCGTAAGAGGTAGAAGGAACATTTCCTACATCTTTGGATGTGGAAAATATGCCTCTGGTAGGTGTAGATGTTGTAGGGATGTCGATGGATGGGTCTATAGGTATGGAAGTTATAGGAGTAAAACAAGAAGCATTGGTTGTGGGTTTAGGATCTTGTTGAGGTCCTAATGTGGTTTGTTCTGGAAGATGGTTGAACTATATGTAGAGGTGGAGTTGATGGAGAAAAAGTAGATGATGTTATGGGTGTGTGTTTCACACGTTTAGACAGATGATGAGAATTAGGATGTGTGGATGATAGAGTAGGGCAAAATTGAACTCCAAAGGTTCTGCCAAAGCACACATATCAAAGGGTCTAGGATCACCATGAATGGTAACCAATTTATTTTTAAATTTGAATTTAACACACTGATGTAAAGTTGAGGGAACAACTTGCATCACGTTGATCCAAGGGTGACCCAAGAGTATATTGTATGATGCAGGGAAATGTACAATAAACATGGTCGTGTCTAAGGTTCTTGGACCAACTTGCAATGGGATAGTAATAACTCCACATGTTTCTTGTGTTTCGTCATTGAAGGATTTTATGATCATATCAATTCTTTTCATTTCATCACTTCTAAACCCAAATATTTGGTAGAATCAAAGTGAAATGTTTAAATATGACATTATAATAAGATCGTTAAAACAATAGGGAAAAAAAGGATCTATGTAAAAGTTGGATATATAAAGCAATAAATGATCTCAGTTATGATAGTATTGGCATGGGTTCAGAGTTGAATATTTTGTGGTCAATTTGGCTTAATGTGAGCATTAATTCATTATGTGTAGGAAAGATCTTAAAAGGTCCAAAAGGAAATTTAGATGTAGTATTTGATAATTGTTATTAATATTATAAGGAGGTTTAGGTTGAACATTAGGCACCTCATTCCCTTTATTAGGAATTTCAAAAAAAGGAGTTGATCCATCATTCCGAGTTTGATCTTGTTGAGAATTTTGAGCTGTTGTCTAGTAACCTCTCATGGTAACAAAATGTGGAATGAATGGCTTGGTCTAGCATTATGGTGTATAGTTGGATCAGGTTCCCGGATATTTGGTAATTGGATCAAACCTCGTGCTAATAATTATGGTAGAATGGTTGATAGAGGTTGATTTAACCTAGTAAATTCTCGAGGTGGTTTATCAGGAGGTTTTAGTATAAACTTCTCCGTTGTTTTTGTAGCATTAACATTAGCAATGTTTTTGCTATCAGTGACTCCATCACCCACAACTTGTTTATTCTTATATTGATTTCTGGATGTTTTCTCATCATCTTTATTTTTAAGCTGACCTCTCCTAATGAGAGCATCTTCCACTCTTCGAGCTAAGTCTATAGCTTGATCGAAGGTGGTCAAGGTAGCAGTTGATAACTCATAGGATAGTTGTTCTTGTAAATTATTGATAAAGATATCCAACATTTCTCGATAAGGTAACACAAAGTGTAATTTTCCTATCAACTGTCTCCACCGAGCTAGGAAATCAGCAAAACATTCATCTTTGTCTTGTTTTAAGTTGTACAAATATTTAATGGTTACATGCCTTTCGATGTAGGCACTAAATTGATGAACAAAAGACTCGGCTATTTCTTTGAAATTCCTCAAAGAATGAGTGGGTAATTGATAATACCACTCTAATGCCATTCCTCCTAAACTTTTTGGGAACATTTTTAGTAATAACAAGTCATCATGTGATATATCATGACATGCTATCCTAAACATACGAAGATGCTCTATGGGATCTTCGGTTCCTTTGTATATAGGTAGGACAGGCATAGGAAAGTGTTTAGGATATGGTTGTGCTACGACTATAGGATCTAAAGGCTGACTACACATCTCTCGATAATTGTACGAGGGATGGTAGGGATCTATCTGGTCCATGCGGGAGACTAACTGTTTCACCATGGCTTCCAGATTACTAGTTTGTCCACCATATTGGTTCGGTGGTACATGAGTATGGGATTTATGAGCGTATGATGGCGTGATGTAAGGATTAGATGCTATATTGCTATTATGCAAATGGTTGGTAGGGAGAGTATTATGAAGAAGATTTGTAGTAGCATTATGTTGTATCCCAGATTGTTGGAAATTGGTGTTTGGTTTTGTTTTGGGCTTTTGTTGATTTGAGGTATGTTGATCAATAGCTTGGCAAAATAGAGCAGTGAATGAAGGTTTCTTTTGTGTGGGAATAACTCTAGGCTTGGTAACAGGCACTCTAGGTGGTTGGGTAACCTGTTGTTGTTGCATGTTCTGGATTATAGCGGCCATATCCAAATTGGATGGTCCAGCTTGATCACTTTCTTGATCAACGAAGGACAAGGGATTAGTGCGTGTGTGATATATTTCTTCTAGGGTTGCTTGAGTGTCACTAATTTGATCCTTGTCCATATGGACTGCTCTATTAAGAGTGCCAATATTAGTATTGAGGAACTTCCAGAAATGTTCCATGTTCTCAAAAGTAACAGACTCCTCCCGGAGACATTTTAGGGGATGAGGATCCTTCCTCTCTAACAGTTTCTCTTTGTTCATTTCCTTCAACAAACTCTTCTTCTTGTTGGTCTAGGGTTCCTTCTTCCTGAATTGGGTCTTCAGGAAGGACATCTAGTTTATTTAATGGTTTTCCTAACCAATCTTCTTCTACTTCAATCTGTTTTCCATTCCTAAGTCTAGTCATTATGCTTAAACTTAGATTTTAGCAAATATATATTTATATATATATATATATATATATATATAATGCGACAAGTTTGGGAGGTATATATTTTAATTATATACCTACTATAATACTTAAAAGAAAACGTTTTAATTTTTGTTATATTTTTGTTTTGTTTTTTTTGTTTTTATGATAATATTATAAAGACAACAAACAACATACTAAATGCAAGAAATAATAATAATAAAAGAATGGCTTAGTTTTCTATAAATAGTTTATGGATATCATTAATAGGATCAAGTTCATCGGGAGTCATGAAATGCTCCTCTTCAAATTGGAAATGGTTTTTCAAGAATTTGACAAAGTGTGCTATGGTGATATTATCTGTTTCAGACTTTGACCTGTAGAAATAAAGTTCATGGCAATACTCTCGATATAACACAACTCTAGGAACTCTATTCCATCTCTTTCTATCCATAAGAACGACCTCTTGATCCTCTATACGAGATAGAAATTTATGTACTACAACTACGTTGTCGAGGTATTCCTCAAAGGTGTACAACTCGGAAGACACAAGTGCTCTTTTATCAACTAACCACCTATGGCAAGCTCTCTGAAGCTCATGGTACAAAGTCACCTGATCGGGATCCAGGATTCTATCTAGGACAAACCTCTTAATTTGCCTAAGTTTTGTTGACCTAGATGAAATAATACTCAATCTCCTATCAAGTTTGTCCCACAAAGGTTGGACTCTATTTGTTTGAGGTACTCTAAGCACAGAGGTAATCTCTATGGCTGCTAATTGATTTTCAACATTTATGGTGACAACTCGTCTTTTATTATAATCTACCATCTAAATATGATATGCAATCTTAATAATCTTCTTCTATTTTTTTTTTGTTTTCAAAAGGTTTTTAGTTTTCACGTCGGGTTCACCAAAATGTATCGCTCCAAATTTTTTGCATCCTTACCTTCAGGCTATAGGATCCACGCCCGAAAGGGGGATGCGAGAAGGATGGGACAATACCTCGGACTGAGAGGCCCTTTGAAGGTCGCGCCTCTCGGGGAGGGGGTATAAGGGTGAATTTTTGACGGATGGTGGGGTTCACCAAGAAACTTTGAGTGGTAGTTTCCATGCCTAGGTTGAGAATGGGTTTGATGTGTTCATTTTTGTACTTCAATCATTCAATTCCTAGGTTTGGCCAAGATGAATCTAAGCTATTCTATATGCCAATGCTGATTTATATGGATACAAAAAACATGAATAAGTGCTAAACACAGAAAGTGTGCTAAATAAGATAGAATGTACCTGATTTCGGATGTCTGATGAAGATTCTGAGGTTTGTAGAAGTCCAGATCATCTCAAATCTTACATTATCATCTACAATTGCATAGAATCATCTCAGATCATAGTCGGTCATCTGAGATCAGATGAGATCGTCATCGACCTGATGAATTCATCAGACGAATTTGTTAGAAACCTGCAATCACAAAAATAGATACCAAAGACCAAAAATGCAACTGCAAAAGCAAGGGGAAATGATAGAAATAATAGTAAACTTACCTAAATGATAAATCTAGATAACAATTAAAGGAAATGCATTAATTTAATAATTTATTTTAACTTTATCATGCATCTATGCTAAATGAGGTGAACTCCAGAATGCAAAAATAGAATAAACTAAGTTAATGCATAAGGAAATGAAGAGAGAAGATAAAAAAATGCAAACTCTGGGCTCTGATTGCCCCCAATATGGACTGCAGTCGAGATCACCTCCAATCGTATGAGATCATCGCCGATCTACGACAGGATCATCCGAAATCATCTGGAATCGCCAGCGACGATCCGAGCTTGCTCCAGCTGAAAAACAATAAAATTCCTGCAAGAAAAACTTGAAATACACAATGCAAACGATGGTGTGAAGGTGTTCTAATGCACGAGAAACTAAAGTTGTAGGGAAAATCAGCCAGGGGGAAGTCAAGGAAAATCCTAAGTTTATATAGGATTTAGGGAGAGGTTAGGAGGTTGGAGATCACCCCAATTTGGGAGATCTCCAATGGGGGAGACTCTAACCGCACAGACATGCTTTCTACCCAAGTTAGAGAAGCTGTTGAAACAAAAGCTAATTATGAAAATTTAGTTTTGGGATGAAATCGTCTGGACGTTCTGTTCCAGATGAATTCGTCAGATCTAGGATGATTTCGTTTGATCGTCGACGATATCGTCCAACGGTCAAAACAAATCCTAAAAATGGCACGAAAAATGAGGGGAGCGGGTAACGAGCGGTTTTGGGGTTAAAATTCAAATTTTTATCTTTTTACTAAGGGTTTAACTGCACCAATTTTAGGGTGCTACACCCCAAGGCATTGTGAATATTGTTTTGAGTTGGTCTTATGAATTAATATGAATTTAGTTGTATCTAGAGAAACCATCCATTGGGGATAACTTTTTGTGGCTTGCTATGGTGTCTACTAGGGCATCAATGTTTGACAATGATAATTCATCCTTAGGACTCAATTTGTTTAGATCACAAAAGTCAATGTAAATATGAATCCTCTCATTAAGCTTCTTTATGGGAACCATATTAGAAAGCCATGGCAGATAATCCACTGATATAATGAACTTGGCATCTAAAAAATTTTGCAGCTTGTCTTTCACCATTAAGGCTATTGTTGGATGTATTTTGCATAGCTTCTACTTGATTGATTTGGAATTAGGGTCAAGTGTAATAATATGTGTGATGAGATTTGGATCAAGTCCTAGCATGTCTTTATATGACCATGTAAAATATTCCTTCTTCTCTTTTAAAAGAGCTATGAAATCAGCTTGCTCAGTAGAGGATAAGCCCCCCCCTAACTTGATGAATTGAGGGTTTTCAAGATTTGAGCCGATATCACTATCAATTGTTATTTTAGTTGACATATAAGACCCCTATTCCAACTGGTGGGGAGTATGGGTCAGATGAATGTCATCAGTTGGGTTTATATCAATGATTGGAAATTTTGGTTCAACCTCAGCATGAAACATATTGAGTAGGCCTTGGAGTTAAATGAAATTGTTGTAACATCTCATCGCAAGGCCAATACTCAGAAGGAGATGATGGAGAATCTCCCCGATCAAAGTCAATTACCTCAAGGTTGAGGTTCAATGGCTTTGACAAGCTATTTGGATCATGTAGAGGCACAAAAAGATTTATGGAAATCATGTTGATGTATAAATGATATCCTATGGGTGTTTTATGGGGTCTATTGACAACAAGTTGTCACAAGACTTGTGGAGGTGGCTTTGGTGCAAGAAAAATGACTGAATGTAGTTGATATATATTTGGGTGAGCTTGCTCTTTTATAGGTAGAAACTATCACCAAAAAGGGTTGTAATGGGAACATATGTAGATATCTCTCATCTTCATCATCCAATGGGATGATCCATGTGTATTCGATGTGTGGATTAGAAGATTTGATATTTTCTACTTCGTAATAATCATATGTCCATTCATAGGGAGTACCTTGATATTTTTCCTAACTATCATGTGGAAGGGTATGCGAGCTTTCACCTATTTCATTGTAGACACCAGAACAACACCAATCCGATTATGTGACTGCAAACACTGATCGCTTTGACACACACAACCCCCAGGGCAGCCCTCAGAGGTTAAAAAATGATCCTAACCACTTTCATAGCAATTTTTTAAGGTCAAGAAGCAATTTGGCATATTTAAGCACTTTGTCCAGTATTCATTTCACCTAGGGACAAATACTAACTGGTATTCGTCTCACCTAGGGACAAATTCTGAAATCATCTATGGTCAGGACGAATTCTAGGTTTAATGGGCAAAAAGAAAAATGCCGCCAAGTGGTAGCCAAGGATAGCCAATTATTGCCTCCTGTCGTGCATGCACGTGTAGGTGGGTAGGTTGGCAGTTAGTGGATTGTCACAAAGGCAGTCATGGAAGCCCAAGTCAGGGAGGAGTCTCCTCCCTCTTGGGAAGGCATGGCCGCCACATGGCATCCATGCATGCCACTCCAAAGAGACCCCATGGGTCTATAAAATGGTGGACTTTCCCACCCAAATGAGGATAGATTGGAGGCATTTTCAAGCAACGAAGTGCTGCCCAATTGAACACCCACTTGCATCCTTTTGATTTGCCTTCTCACATCCATTAATCTCTTTCGCAAGGGAGGTTATTGGGTGGATTTTGGAAGCATGGATCCAACCCAAATCCAAAATTTGGCCACCTTAAACCACCAATTTGCCGACAACACAATCCTAAGAGGTTTTGGGCCCATCCCTAGTGGATTGGCACCGAAATCAAGTGCCAACGGTGGGAGGCCCACTTGGGCACCCCACATTTTCTAAGTTTCATTCTAAAATATTTGGGATCATTTGTTCATTTTGTATTTTATGTTATGCTGCTTAGTTAACTCATAGCTTCAATTCTATAGCATTTTGATCATATTTCACCATGCCTTTTGTCGCTTTGTTGTCCCACTAACTTGCAGGTAGAAATGTCAAATTCTCGAGGATAGAAGCCAAATTGGGAGAATCCGACCATCTGGGTTGTCCCAAAATGGCCCCAATTACGTAACCCCTTTGTATGTAGGTGTTTTGGAGACCTTGAGGTTCGACATTGGAGCGGCAGAATTTGGCTTTCCTAACATAGTAGAATTCGTCTCACCCAGGGATGAATAACAACAGAATTCGTCCCACCCAGGGACGAATTACAGTCGACAGCAGATTGGCCAACTGTTTCAATGGCAGTGGCCATCTGGTAAGGTATTTTGATTTCTGTCAAATTTGCAGGTGACTGAGATTCATTTTATTCGCTGTATTTGACAATATTTTACATGCATCTTTTGTTAAATTCAAAGAACAAACTTTCTCTATTTGTAGCAGGTGCTACTAACACCCTTATTGTTTCTTTGATTGCAGGAGAAGTAGCAAGAACCAAGGATTCATCAACAGCAGTGGCGAAAACACTTTGGCCTACCCATTTTTGCATGTGGGCATGCAGAAGGAGGAGTATTGATCACGATTGTAACAAAAACATTGCTAACACTCCTAGCCCCTAAAAGGGGAGGAGATGGATTGTAACCGAGTTTGGAATTAATATAAAATGGTTGTGCTCCTACTTTCTCTTTATGTTTTGTCATGATTTGATTAAGTTCGTCTTGTTTCATGCATCGAGTTAGTTTTGTTTATATTGCATCTTAATACTGTTTTTCTTCCGAAATCTCATGCTTTCAGTGGCGATCACGGTGGGACTCTGTCCCCTATTTTTTTAGATCAAATAACTGATCCTTTTGTTTTTTGTACTTGACAGGTACAAGTTTTTTCAAAGCAGACTGTTATTCGTCTCTGACTGTGACGAATACCTGACTGTAATTCGTCTAACCCTGAGATGAATTTAAATTCATCTCTGGAAGGGATGAATTATGTTCTGTAATTCATCTCATAGAGGGACGAATTCATACCTGTAAATTTTCAAAGCAGAAGGTCAAAAGCAGTCGGTCCAGGCAGAGAAGAGGTAGGGATTTTTATAGTCTCTATTAAATTTTTCTATTTTTCTTTCTGTTTCTTTTGTTGTTTTTAGTTTATCCTGCTTGCTTAGGGAAAGTAATTTATGCTTGTTTCATTTTAATTAAATAAAATGAACCCTACACACATCACGTGGTAAATTAAACCAAGGAGCTGGTCGTAAGACCCCAACCCTTGAGCAAGACCAACAGTGGGTTCATCACCACCTTGGCTTAGCTTTGCATCCATTTCCCCGATTGTCACTGTTGTTAGACATAAATCTTGACCAAAGTTGACCGAGTGTCGTTGGGGTGATTCCCATGCGTGCAAGGATAAGTCTTCTATGTTAGGTGTCATTAACAGGACAATACCCCTTCTGTACTGCCTATGTTCCATGTACCATCTGCTCTCACGTACCTATAGTTTCCCTCTCGTAAGGTCGGGTATATAGAGAGGTTGGTATATCGGTCCGACAATGGTATATTGAAGGGGCAACCATTTATGGGAGTCATATGAGCCAACATTATGCATTTAAATGTTCTTCAAAACTTGCAAAAACAAAACAAAACATCAAAATGCACTAAACCGGTTTAGGACACACTATTAATCCTTAAAAGAGATAATCACTGTTTGTGTATGTGTGTGTTCATTTCTCGCTAGTGTAACAAAAAGAAAAATCATCATAAACGAGATAAAAATCTGCTTAGCTAGTAGAGAAGCACCACAATGGTGTACACCCATAGCCAAGCCCAATCAAGGGCGGACGCTGCGGAAGGTGCACAAAGAGAGGGCGCTGGTCGCCTTCGCTTTAGCCCTGAGGACTTGGCCATACCGCCTTGGCGGTCTGACCTACAAAAGAGTCCACATCAGGCCACATCAAGAAGGAATTATTGGGACCCTCCTCTATGGAGTTTGCCCATTCAACACAGCCCCTTTCGGGAAGAAGCTTTACATGTAGATCTCAATGTAAATAGAAAATTGCCTTTTGAGGCTAGATCCGAGTGGCCACAGCATGATGAAGTGCTAGAAAGGCACAGTGTCAATGAGGAGAGACAACGTGAATACAGTAACTCTCCTTTGCCTCCCATTAGAATAGAAAGACAAAACCTAGAGCGTAGGGCTCTTCACACAGGGTGAGCTAACTCCGCCTGCCCCTTTCAAACCCATGAAAGGGAGTACAAGGAAATCCATCGCATTCCTCAAGGACAAAAAATAGTGTAGGAGCCTTGCATTTCTGGACCTGCTAGATACAATGATCACCCCTCGAGGCCAGAGCCTCAAGTAAATGCTGCTTACCTCGATAGAGGGAAGCGACCCATTGAAATCTTAGATCATCAAGATCGAGGAAAACACATAGGAGAAACATTCAAGCCTCCTGAGCAAAAGAGGGTGAACCAAATTGACCCGACAGTCGCCAGACATGCTGCCTGCCAAGCCCGAATCACGTAGCTTGAGCAAGGACATCAGGAGTTAGAGTACTTATACCGCATTAATAAAGAGCGCATGCAACATGAAGCAGATGAGCTGAATTATAAAATACCTGAGAGGGTGCCAACCCCTTGCACCCAAAAAGTAGAACAATATGAGAGGCACAACCCTTTGGTGCAAGACAGGTCTTTGCGACCTCATCAAGCTTTGCATCTGAGACCTTATAGACCCGAGAGGGAGGCCAATCCCAAAAACAATGATGGATACCCTCAACAGGGATTCGCTCAGGGTCATAGGTCTCGCCCAGAGACTCCTCAAGAAGTTCATGAGGAATATGAACTAGAAATAGAATGGGATGAAATGCCCTATCAAGGCAGGAGGGCTGCCATTCGGCCACCCCCCCATAGGCCTCCAGTCTCCCATAACTCACAACGAGAGCGAACAAAAGAGGAATAAATAAAATCTTCCGATGCATACAAAGCACTATTAGAGCATTTGGAGTCTATGGAGACAAAATATTCTGGGCATCAAAAGCCCACGTTACGTCAACTCCACAGTTCATCCAGTGCATCCCTTAGTTCCCATACCTCTTTACCCTGAACATTTCAAGTTGCCTCAATTGGCAGTCTTTAAAGGTGAAGAGGACGCACAAGAACATGTCATAAGATTCCTAAGCCAATGCTTCGGCATCCAAGATAATGATGCATTGTTGCTTAGGACATTCATAACCACATTCGCAGGCCCTACCTCGGATTGGTTCACACAGTTACCAAAACATAGCATAAACAACCTAGATCAATTAGTAGATGCGTTTCTTGAATGCTTTGCCTTCAACACAAAGAAGAAGGCATCACTGAGTGATCTGGCCAGCCTCAGGCAATATGAGGAAGAGACAATGGCAGCATAAGGGAATCGATGGAGGGCTTTGCTTTCTAAGCTACCCTACCTTCCCCCTATGTCTGACCTCACATAGATGTTTACATGGAGTTGCTTAAAATCAATCTCTGGGCTATTGCTACTGCAGCAATACGCCAGCATAGAAGAAGCTTTGGCGCAAGCCAGAGTTATAGAAGAGATTAAAATAGGCGAGGGTGCAATCGCCAAGCCTAAAAAGAAAGAGTGGAACAAAACCACTAAGATAGGGACTACGCAATCACAACCCACTGCAGTTAACCAAGTTGCGATAAATGTTCCCAAGCCTGTACAAGAAATACAGCCCCAAAAGGCTAATTACCAGGCAGTGCCTCCTAGTTATGAAAGAGATAATAAAAAATAGGAGCAAAATCAACAGCATCGCCCTAGGCAACAATTCACCTCTTATGCGAAGTCCAGGGACTCCCTATTTGACTGCTTGTCAGCAAAAAATTTAGTCACCCTTACAGAAATCCAAACTGTAGATCCTAACGCTCCCAAGCCTAAAGGATACAGAGAGGAATTATATTGTAGATTTCATAGGCGAAGGGGACATGACTTGAATGGATGTTGAAAATTCAAGGGATTAATCCAAGATTTGATCGACAATAAAACATTGGCCGTGGACAACCCCGTAGAGCCAAATAATCAACAAATGGGGGTTTTCAAGGACCCTTTGCCTGCCCACGAGGCACAGGAAAAACCTCTCTAGGTTAATGAGGTGCGACAGAATCTTCCCATGCAAGGATTTGTGGGAATGATCAGCATAGTGACCAAGAACAAAAAGTATCCAGCAGTTGCCCCTGAGGTAGCTGCAAGGGAAGTTCCAACAACGTCGTAGCCTCAATAATGCCCTATGCAGTTGCCTCCACCTAGACCCGAGGTCACGATACGGACCAAACTCATGCAGGGTTTGCGGACCACATCAGCTAGGCTTTCCATTTACGAGCTTATTCAACAGTCAACACCCCACAGAGAAGCTCTCATGGAAATTCTGAAAGCCATTGAGTTACAGCCTCACGAAGCAAATTCTTTCAACAACTTCGTGGGACATGTGAAATGATGTATGAAGTCGATCATTACCTTCAGAGAGGATGAAGTTAAAACAATATCGAATGACATGGTAGATCCACCCCTGCACGTTATCACGCGGGTCAACGGGATCCCGTACAAGAGAGTGTTGGTAGATACTGGCTCATCCAGTAACATCATTACCACTGTAGCCTTAAAACATCTGAAGCTGCCAGCCTCTCATATCACAGCTCCACATACACACTACGAGCTTTCAATGATGCAATATGCTCGACAGTTGGCACAATTGTTCTGCCTGTCCAGGTAGGACAAAAGACAATACCAACATTGTGTCATATTTTGGAAGGCGAGATGGCTTACAACATACTGCTAGGGCGGCCATGGATTAGGGACATGAAGTGTGTCCCTTCGATCGCTCACCAGTGTCTAAAGTATGCATTTGAAGGAGAAATACATGTAGTCCCGATGGACTTAGAACCATTCAAATATTGCAATGCAATACAATTAATGCCTCAATCAACCCTCCCTTCAACGCATTTGGATTTCTAGTTAAATCCATCTAAACAGGGTCCAATACCACAGGCACCACTGGTGACCAAATCATAAAAATCCCAGCTAGGTGAGTCTTCATCATATGCTCCTTCACTACCAATGCCACCTGTCATGGCTAAATAGAAGGACAAGGGAAAACAGATCCTGGAAGAGGCTCAGCCCCTAAAAGAGGGGTTGCCAACAATATCAACAGTATCAACAAAAGAAACACCTAGCACAACGGAAGCTGAGACTCCTAACCCACCAAACATGGAATGGACTCAGGAAGGAATCCCGTTCCCTCCCTCCCAAGCATCAACAATCACTATTGAAATGACCAGTACAGGCCTGGGGGAGTATCTAGTGCAGAATGTTGTGGCAACGCCCACATTAGAATCAGTACAGGACATGGGGAGACCTCACCTTCCCATAGGAATAGTTGTTCCTCTAGGCTCCCCACCAAACTAGACAAATTTTGTGTATGGGAGCCTTGATCATGGTCTTGAACCATGCAAGCAAAAGAACGAAGACGAAGAGCCTTTTGCTGAAAATATCAACTATCTGTCAAACTCGAACTTCGCTCTAAGATATCTCGACCAATGCAATTGGCATGGATACGGGTTAGGTAGATATGAGCAAGGGATGCATGTCCTTTGCCAACCAAGATATCAGATGCCATATGATAATTCGGGAGTAGGGTTCAACCACCCCTGCCCTTAGACATCTTGGTAGAAAATATGCAAGGCCTAGGAATAGGCAACAAGGGGGGATTGGCACCAGATCTTTATGCCAACCCAAATACAGAATATACATTGGGAGATTACCTCCCATGGTCAACAAACACCCTTGGCAATATTAGTAATCCCTCTCCTTTGCTAGAGAGAGGTGAAATTTTGGACACTAATTCCCAAAGAGAACATAAACGGTGTCCGGACATATTTTTGAAGCTGTTCCCATTAGAGGTTCCAGTTGAGTTAATACAATGTCAAGAGAATCAGGTCCCTCCACCAAGAGTGGAACAACCACAATGGGACCAGATTAATTTACTGGAACAAGGTGAACCCTCAACATCGTAAATAGTTGCTAAAGAAAATGAACATGTTTGGATCTCCGACGATGATTCAGAAGATGAGACTAAAATGGACTATCTTAATCATGCGCGATAGCACAATCACCCTTTAACTCATGAAGATCTGATGGGACAATTAGGCATAAGGTTAGGGCATGAATGGTATGTAGACCCAGCAGGGTGGGACCAAGTGTTGGATCCATGGCTCCAAATTCACGATGAGCACCGTCCACCCCAAGACCCTATAAGGGCATCAGTGTCGAGGGAAGACCCTGTCCTCCTATTCGCACATAGGGCCGATCCATTCGTGCCCATTCCACTAGAGCCAGATCCAGATTATAGGGAGCATCCATAATGTTCAAGGTATCATACTTGTGGTAATGGAGACCAAATTCATTCCATCCACATGATATCCATTGATTTGACCGCACCCATCTGCAATCCAGCCGATCCAGCACGATCATTGCATCTAGACACAGATGCCATCGATTGGGATCGCGTCAATTCACCTTTATCACCATCAGAGTACTGGCCTTTCAATGAAATGCCTCATTTTACCCCAGGGACAACTCAGGATATTTTTCAAGCTGAAGAGGGACCCGAGGTTCCAAATGCAGATTTAAATTCAGCTAATGATATCCATTTGATCTTGACTCCACATCAGTTGGAGGATGGATCCCACATGTCAGTCGAGGAGATGACTGACGTAGATATCGACACAGATCCAATGAATCCAAAAATTCTCAAGCTGGAGGTAAGTCTTTCCCCCGAAGAGCAAGCCGACTACATTGCCCTTCTCAAAGAGAAGAAGGAGGTTTTTGCATGGTCGTACAAGGATATGCCAGGACTAGACCCGCAACTAGTCACACATAATTTAATGCTTGATCCGACAATCAAGCCTGTAAAGCAAAAACTACATAAGATGCACCCAATAGTGGCCTTGATGGTCAAAGATGAATTACAAAAGTTGTTGGATGCACAGTTTGTCATCTGCATGGATTATCTGCCATGGCTGTCCAACATGGTTCTCGTCAAGAAGCCCGACAAGAGGATTCACATATTCACTGATTTTTGAGATCTAAACAAAGCGAGTCCTAAGGATGATTTCCCCTTTCCGAGCATCGACGCATTGGTAGACTCTACAGCAGGTCACAAAATGCTTTCCCTCATGGATGGTTTCTCAGGATACAATCAGATTCGTATCAATCCTGAAGACCAACTAAAAATGGCGTTCATAATGCCTTGGGGGACATTTTGTTATAAGGTCATGCCTTTTGGCCTTAAAAATGCTGGTGCCACCTACCAACGTGCCATGACGTACATCTTCCATGACTACATGCATAAAAATTTGGAAGATTACATGGATGATTTGTTAGCAAAGTCTCTTTTGCACTCAAATCATATCGATGACTTAAGCAAGATCCTCGATCACCTCATGGAGCATAAAGTTAGACTAAATCCCAAGAAGTGCATCTTTGGTGTCACATCTAGAAAACTCTTGGGTTTCATAGTCTCAAAGTGAGGAATCGAGGTGGACCCAAAGAAAGTCAAGGCAATCCTTGAAATGGTTCCCCCAACTACAATCAAGTAGCTTAGAAGTCTGCAGGGAAAGGTCGCGTCGATTAAATGCTTCATAGCGCAATTATCTGACAAATGCCGACCCATGAACAAATTATTGCACAAGGGTGTTACATTTCATTGGGATGACGAGTGCCAGTCAACCTTTGACGACATCAAACAATACCTGGCTTCGTCACCAGTATTGGCACCACCTAGACTAGGAGTGCCATTCTACTTATACATCTCAACTACTGAGGTGGCATTGGGTGCCATGTTAGCCCAAAAAAATGAACTTCACAAGGAACATGCTACTTACTATCTTAGCCACACCCTGGTCAGTTATGAACTTAACTATGCATACGTCGAGAAACTCTGCCTGGTAGTGGTGTTTGCTACCAAAAAGCTATGCCACTACATGCTGAGAAAAACTACGTATGTTGTGTCTAAGGAGAATACATTGCTATACATGATGAGTCGTACTTATCATAGTAGTCGCACGAAAAAATGGATCATGTTGACGAAATTTGACATAGAGTTTATTGGACAAAAATCTATCAAAGGACAAGTCATAGCCGATCAACTAGTAGAGGCTCCTCTTGAAGACGATCAGCCTCTAGTCATAGAACTACCCGATGATGGGGTCTTCCATGTCTCAGAATCGCCAGATTCTGATGAGCCTGAGTCACAGGCCGACATAACCCTATTCTTCGATGGTTCTAAATGTGAGCAAGGTGGTGGCACGAGAATTGTATTCTTCACACCGCAGGGTGTTCCAATGCCCTTGTCATTTAAATTAAACTTCCCATGCACCAACAACAATGCAGAGTATGAAGCCTTGCTCCTAAGTCTTTAGACAAAAATCGCCATGAACATCAAATGAATGAATATCTTTGGTGATTCGTTGTTAATTGTCAATCAAGTCAAAGGGGTATATCAATGCAAATGCCCAGTTTTGCAGGCTTATAAAGCCCTTGTGGACAAATTCCTGGCAAAACTTGAGTGGTATGACATCGAGGCACTCCCTCGATCATCGAATCGTTTTGCAGACACAATGGCCTCCTTGGGGTCACTAATCCCGTAAGACCTTTCCGGTGATATGACAACCATTCAAGTCAAAACCTTATCACAATCCGTGATGGAGCATGCAAGCTCTGACTTGACGTCAAGAATCCACATGATCCAGATTGAACCATTCTCGGATAAGTTATTTTGAATCTATGAACATCTAAAATGTGCCAACTAGGGGTCCTTGTTCTCCCCTACTCCCATTAATAGCAACACAACACTAATTTTACAGGTTCTATCCCATTCAGTGTTTGCTAGAGATGAACTTCAAGAGGGATTGGTTGTTCATACTGTCAAGGTTTCTGATCAACAGGATTGGTATTTACCCATTAGAGACTACCTCAAGTTAGGTAATCTCCCGCTTGGATTGACGCATGTTGCAAAACGAGCACTCAAGAAGAAAGCGGCTAAGTATGTCTTGATAGGAGACATTTTGTATCATCGCAGCTATGAAGGAATCCTCCTTCGTTGCTTGGACTAGCAAGAGTCCACTTGGGCAGTCGCCCAAGCGCACGATGGTACATGTGGTGGCCACTTTAGTGGTATGGCCATCACAAAGCGCATTCTTTGCATGGGCTATTATTGGCCATCTTTAGAGCGAGATTGTTGCGCCTATGTCAAGAAGTGTGTAAAGTGTCAACATCATGCCAATTTGATGCATGTACCTTCCTAGGCCTTGCAGACAGTCTAGTCTGCTTGGTCGTTTTCATAGTGGGGCTTCGATCTAATTGAAAAGATCTCCCCTGCATCTTCAGGCCGTCACACGTTTATCATAATGGCCACAGAGTATTTTACCAAGTGTGTGGAAGCAGTTCCGCTTACCTCTATGACAGGACCCCACATTGTGGAGTTCATTTTGCATAACATCATATGTCATTTTGGTATTCCATCCAAAATAGTCTCGGATTATGGGATGCCTTTCAAGAACAAAGACGTGCATGCTTTGACCACAAAGTACAAAATTTAGCACAAATTTTCAACACCCTATTATTTGCAGGCGAATGGGCAAACAGAGGCGTCAAACAAAACGCTAGTTGCCATCCTTAAAAATACCATCGCAAACAACCATAAGGATTGGCACATTCAAATCCCACTTGCCCTATGGGCCTATCCCACTAGCATTCGGATGCCCACTGGGGCCACTCCATTTTTGCTCGTGTATGGCTCCGAGGTAGTCATGCCTCTAGAGTTGGAGATTCCTTCCTTGCACATATCAATGCAGGAGTTCATCGATGATGACACTGCATGGCAGGCCCGGTTAGACCAGCTTACATTGCTTGACGAACGATGCGTTAATGCTCTTGAGCATTTACGTATTTACCAAGAACGACTTAAGAAAGCTTACAACATGAAAGTTCACCTGAGGGACTTTCGGGTTGGTGATTTGGTTTTGAAGGAAAACCAACAGAACTCCAGTTTGCCATCCCACCTAAGGGACAAATTTGTGGCAAATTGGTTAGGTCCATATGTCATTGATAGCAAAATAGGACCCGAGACTTATCGACTAGCTTCTCTTGATGGAATCAAGGAAACAGAACCCTTGAACATCAGTCATCTGCGCCCATTTCATATCTAAGAAAGCCAAATCCCAAAATGCTCCAAGGATATCTTTAAATCGCTTGGTCAATCCCAAAAATCTCCAAGGATTATCGTAATCGCTTGGTCAATCCCAAAATGCTCCAAGGATCTCTTTAAATCGCTTGGTCAATCCAAAAATGCTCCAAGGATCCCTAAAATCGCTTGGTCAACCCCAAAAATCTCCAAGGATTATCGCAATCACTTGGTCACCCCAAAAGCTCCAAGGATTATCGCAATCACTTGGTCACCCCAAAAAGGCCCCAAAGGATTCTCGAAATCCCTTGGTCACCATCAAGAAAATTTAAAAACAACAAAAATCATCAAAAACAACAAAAATTTGCATCTCATTTCTAGGCATGCTCAAATTCATCAATAGAGAGCTTTTCTCACATCTCATTTTCATATTCACAAAAATCAATCCATCAAAAATACAAAAATACATAGCTACATTAAGCATTGCATCCATACATCGCATATTTGTGGTCGTACAGATCAAAGGCACCATAGACTGTAATTATTTTGATAAATCCATCTTGTTCCACACTTTTCCATTTTACAAAAAGCAAACACAAACGCCATTTACCGCTTTTCACCACACTAAGAGTCAGTGGTCTTCTAATGTATCAAGAGTTTTCATAATTTAGTCATTATTTTTCTCTTTAGCCACGTAATATACAGAGTCAGACAGATTTTAAGAAGGTAGAGTTCTACTTGAAATACACCTTGTTATGTAACATCCCATCACAAACTAAAACATAAAACAATTCCCAAGTTGTGTGAACGAAAGATGAAACCTGCACAGTAATCCAGGTCACCATAAGCGAAAAGGTTATCTTGCTCATCCCCCTATGCAAATGACCCCAAGAATGCTGAGAGTTGGCAAAAGGACAAGCATCGTCCCTACCCAATTCCCTAAGAATCCCAAAAGTTCTCAATAGTTGCAAAACATCAAAAATTTGCAAACGTCAAAACTCCAAAAATTTGACACCCCACATTGCATACATCAAAAAATACATAAAATAGTGATTCTCGTCACTCCATATCCAAATCCCTTGCTCAAAAGAAAAACAAATAAAAATAAATAGTTATTTTATCACTACAAACGAGCAAGTATCCCAATACAATTGAAGAAAAGAAGGGAGTCGAACTTGAATCCCTGGAACTCAGCATTTCGATAGGTCATGAGGCAAACTTCAGTACCGGTTTGGTTGATAGCTTATCAGTCACTGGTGGTAAACTTCTCGCATGACAATATATCTGTCACATTAACTTGTGTACAGATCAATGTTTGCATGTGGATGAGCTAGCTTATGGTATCCTGGATAACACCGCAGATTAATCTAAGTACATACAACAAAGGAGTTAGTGGAGCTAATTAGGTGATACTCAGTACAGGTTCGGTTGAAAGCCCACCTGGCACTGGCAGTATCCTGACAAATACAACATAAATGAACTCAATTGCACACATAGGGATGTGAAATAGCTTGGTAAAAAACAAGTCCAATTCATACCTTGTTCAAAATTCTTGTAAGATAAAGTACAGTCGTGGCTAATGATTTAAAATCGTCTGAGTCTCAGAAAACCTTAGCTACATTTCTAAACCAACTGCACTAATTTCCATCTTTGCAAATACCATCAGAAAATACAAAAAAAAAAAATAGAGAAAAACCACATGTATACATACAAAGTCATTTACCACAACAATCGTCTAAAAACAAAATAAACAGAATCCTAAACAGTCTATGGTGCCATAACCAACCATCACAAATTCCATCCATCCATTTCATTTTGCATATCACATATAAATCAAAAACATTTGCATTCATCATAACATATGCATTCATCAAAATAAATAAACATGCATACATACAAAGTCATCAGCCATCATACATAAAGATCAAATCATCACATGTGCATAACCAAAATAAAATCGGTATATATATATCGTCAAAAAATTCCCGCAGGATACAAAACTGGTCCTCAGACCCCGCAATCACATAACAAAATCACCCACCCTAAGGCATCGACCACCATGATCATGCATGATCGATGCGATGGGAACTACCCCCCATGGTGTGGGTCATATGGGACACTGTAGGGCGGCTACTACTAGCCCTCGCATCACGCTTGCTACCACCTCCCTCATCCAATCGCCTACGACGAGACGATGCTGACTGCTCAGTAGCACTATCCCTCGTTCGAAGCGAAGATCCACTTCCTGATGGCTTAGATAGCCACCCACCGAGGCAGATGACCTCCCTCTCCAAATCTAGCTGATGTTGGAACCACTATGCCTCCCGCCGATGGTAGTAAGCTACTGCATCATCACGCTATGCCAGAACCCTATACCACTTTGCTAGCTGAGCCTGTAGGAGATTCCTCTCCCGTAGTGCGTCCCCTAGCTCCTGATATTGTATCCATAGTAGCTCCACAAACCGTGCAATCTCAGTGTGTACCCTAGACTCTATCTCCTATGTATCCACCTAAAGTACAAGACTCTCTAGAACAACAGCCTGCTCTGGCTCCCACTACTCCATGTCCTGCATGTCCGGCTGATCCGGAGCTCCCAAATCTACATCCTCATCCCCCACCTCAACCATGTCCGCATCCTCTAGTGGAGCTCCCCAGTCATCCCCTAGTGCCTTAGCACCCTCCACTGCCACCTCCACACCTCCCAGTGGCCCCTCTCCTTGCCATTGCCGCAGTACCCACCACGAGTCATACTCAGTGGTAGTCCCGACGTCATCCACATCCAGAACGTCAATCACCACATCTGACTCCTCGCCCAATGGCATGATAACCGAATGATCTAGAGTCCTCTCATATCCCCAATGCCGATAGACCACATGCTCACCAGGAAACCCTTGGCGCACCCCAAACTGTCGTGTCACCTGGCTATATGAGAAGAACTCATGCCCAGTCTCGTGTCGCCCAATCAACCACCGCTCCCTGCGTACCCGTCGGAGCCACTCTTCAGCCTCTGGCTAGGCTGGACAGTCCTAATAAGGGTGCCAAACCACCTCCCCTAGAGTAAATTGAGAGAAGGCATTGGTATAGTGCTCTACGACACCTGCCCATCACCGACTCTGCCCCTGCTCCATGAACTGTCACCACAAAACTGCATACCCTATCTCCTTATCCTCCATCACCGCCCGAGTCGTCCATGGTAGCTCGGTTGACCTCTCAACTGCTATATGCTGCCAACCCCAACACTGCAGCAGATAACTATAGCTGACCCCCTTTCATTGCCTGCAGCGGACCCCGTACAGCTCCCCGTAGAGCTATGCCAGCAGTTTCTATCCCCATCTCAGGATCAACAATACCTCTATCGGACACTCTACCAACTGCCACACCAAATCCAGTAGGTTCCCTGGGAACATCGCACCTGACGAGTCAAGTAATAACATGTTAGAAATGAGGCCCATTAGGAATGCGTGCCTCATTCCTAACACCCCCCTCTCCTACCACCATATAACCAAAATCCTGCCAACCTAGTAGTCCACCTCGGCCGTCTCCACTGGGTTCTCTACACCCAGCTGCTCCCCATGCCCGAAGCATCTCGTCAGTACAGTAGTCCGTTGATCATGCGACAATGTCCGAATGGGCAGTCCATCTATCAAAATCCAAAGAAGCCGATAGACATCCTCTAGAGTCACAGTCATCTCCCCTATGGGGAGATGGAAGGTGTTGGTCCGTGGATCCCAAAGTTTGATCAATGCCATCAGATAGGCCTGATCTGGGACCACAGGCTCCAGTCGAGCCACCTGCTTGAGCCCAAGGGCATCAAGACACTCCCAGTAAGCATCAGTCAGTGCCCCCCGCGCCTCAGTGAAAGAAACGGGTACACGGTACCAGCTCCTAACAACCTGCAAAAGAAAATAATTCAACAAAAAAATTAATTAAAATCATGGAAAAGAACTGTACAGAAAAACAACACACTTACAATTTAAAAACAAAATAAATAAATAAATAAATAAAAATCTAAAGAGCACTTACAGGTCTTGCTTCAGATCCACTGCTTGAACTAGTTTGGGTACTCATGATGGCAGGGAAAATCTCGGTAGCGCTTCGCGTCGCAGAATCAACCTCCTCCTCCCAGAGCTCCAAAATCGCAAGAAAAATTTGACACAAATGAGCCCAAACTCAAGATTTGGCCCTTAAATAGGCCTTAGAGCTGGAATTCATCCTTTACTAGGACTAGCACTTTGGTTAGCACTCGTACCACCCAAGGACGAATTCTACAGCTAGAATTCGTCCCACCCTGGGACAAATTCGGGCTAGAAACTTCAAAAACATCAAAAAATGAACAAAAATGCACTAAAAACAGACAATAAATTTTCCCGATGTGAGTGCTATTGCACTTGACATCTCGGGCATACAAAATAGATGTTGGGGTCACAAATTGTCATTATCCTACTCCCTAAGAAGGCTATCTTAGCCGGACCGCTCCATGGGAAGATGAATTTTCGCCAATTTTAGCTCCGAACAACGTCGTAAAAAGGGTTAACACCCACCAAAAACAGGTCCAAATGTTGGAAAAATTGCACATGCTTAACGATAAACCATCTAAAGGCACCCTTGCACAAGTCATCTTGGGTCAAGCAACTCGTCGTTTTTCTCACGAAGGTCATTCCCTCATCGATTCGTCTCTTGAGGGGGTAGTCACACTTAGTCACCAATCAACAAGCACACACCCAATTAAGGAAAATGACATGCATTCAAAGAATCATTGACAAAGACAATTACGCTCCTGCTTGGGGTAGTAAACAAGAAACAATCAAATTGATCAAACACTTGGCATTCCCGAAGCATGAAAACAAGGTTCCCCTGTGGACAAAAGGTTGCGTCCTTTGCCTAATCATGACTGATCAATGTCCAATCTCAAGTCACACCTCACCAAAACAGGTTAACACTTGAAATAAAATTCCTTAGCTAACCAGAAGCAAGGATTCAAGAATGCATGCCCTTTCCATGCTTGGGGCATCAAAATTTGGTTAGGTTACCAAGAAACCCTAATCATTAGTGCTTTGGTTATCTATTTTTGCTCGGCACTGTGCCATGCACAATGCATCCCAAAAAGGGGCATCTGTAGACACCAGAACAACACCAATTCAATTATGTGACTGCAAACACTGATAACTTTGACACACACAGCCCCCAGGGCAGCCCTCAGAGGTTAAACAGTGGTCCTAACCACTTTCATAGCAATTTTTTAAGGTCAAGAAGCAATTTGGCACATTCAGGCACTTTTTCCAGTATTCGTCTCACCCAGGGACGAATACTAACTGGGATTCGTCTCACCCAGGGACAAATTCTGAAATCATCTCTGGTTAGGATGAATTCCAGGTTTAACGGGAAAAAAGAAAAATGCCTCCAAGTGGCAGCCAAGGACAACCAATTATTGCCTCCTACCGTGCATGCGCGTGTAGGTGGGTAGGTTGGAAGTTAGTGGACTGTCACAAAGGTAGTCATGGAAGCCCAAGTTAGGGAGGAGTCTCCTCCCTCTTGGGAATGCATGGCCGCCACATGGCATCCCTGCATGCCCCTCCAAAGAGACCCCATTGGTCTATAAAATGGTGGACTTTCCAACCCAAATGAGGACAGATTGGAGGCATTTTAAAACAATGAAGTGCTGCCCAATTGAACACCCACTTGCATCCTTTTGATTCGCCTTCTCACATCCATTAATCTCTTTCACAAGGGAGGTTAATGGGTGGATTTTGGAAGCGTGGATCCAACCCAAATCCAACATTTGACCACCTTAAAACACCAATTTGCCGACAACACAATCCTAAGAGGTTTTGGGCCCATCCCAAGTGGATTGGCACCGAAATCAAGTGCCAACGGTGGGAGGCCCACTTGGGCACCCCGCATTTTCTAAGTTTCATTCTAAAATATTTGGGATCATTTGTTCATTTTGTATTTTATGTTATGCTGTTTAGTTAACTCATAGCTTCAATTCCATAGCATTTTGAACATATTTCACCATGCCTTTTGTCGCTTTGTTGTCCCACTAACTTACAGGTAGCGACGTCGAATTCCCAAGGATAGAAGCCAAATTTGGAGAATCCGACCATCTGGATCGTCCCAAAATGGCCCCAATTATGTAACCCCTTTGTCTGCAGGTGTTTTGGAGACCTCAAGGTTCGACATTGGAGTGGCAGAATTTGGCTTTCCTAACACAGTAGAATTCGTCTCACCCGGGGACGAATAACAGCAGAATTCATCCCACCCAGGGACGAATTATAGTAGACAGCAGATTGGCCAACTATTTCAATGGTAGTGGCCATCTGGTAAGGTATTTTGATTTCTGTCAAATTTGCAGGTGACTTAGATTCGTTTTATTCACTGTATTTGACAATCTTTTACATGCATATTTTGTTAAATTCAAAGAACAAACTTTCTCTATTTGCAGTAGGTGCTACTAACGCCATTATTGTTTCTTTGATTGTAGGAGAAGTAGCAAGAACCAAGGACTCATCAACATCAGCGGCGACAACACTTTGGCCCACCCATTTTGCATGTGGGCATGCGGAAGGAGGAGTATTGACCACGATTGTAACCAAAACATTGCTAACACTCCTAGCCCCTAAAAGGGGAGGAGATGGATTGTAACCGAGTTTGGAATTAATATAAAAGGGCTGTGCTCCTGCTTTCTCTTTATGTTTTGTCTTGATTTGATTAAGTTTGTCCTATTTCATGCATCGAGTTAGTTTTGTTTATATTGCATCTCAATACTGTTTTTCTTCCGGAATCTCATGCTTTCATTCATAATATCAGGTGAAATTGTGAGATATATCTTTATTTCTCATGGATGTAGGGAATTAATCCCCCAAAAATAGAAATGAGTAGGAATGGCATAAGGATTTCATGCAAGATCATCATTATATTTTAGGCTCATGCACTCTAAACTATCAGTGAGGACATCAAGAGGCACAGGCTTGTTATGTCCTAAACTATACTTATCATATGGTATTTGATATTGCATCTCAATACTGTTTTTCTTCCGGAATCTCATGCTTTCATTCATAATATCAGGTGAAATTGTGAGATATATCTTTATTTCTCATGGATGTAGGGAATTAATCCCCCAAAAATAGAAATGAGTAGGAATGGCATAAGGATTTCATGCAAGATCATCATTATATTTTAGGCTCATGCACTCTAAACTATCAGTGAGGACATCAAGAGGCACAGGCTTGTTATGTCCTAAACTATACTTATCATATGGTATTTGATATTGCAACTGGTAAGGAATGCAAGTACCTTTTTTGTACAACCCCAAACCATAGCCATACCAATTGCAAATATGGATATATGTCATGGCAAAGTGGAGATTGGACATGTAATTAATATCCTTAGAAAAGGATTTTTCATCCTCTTCTTGTTGCTGATAGGGTTTTATTCCATAGTCAAGACCTCTATAAATGAAATTTATTCAATTAGGATGTAATCCTATAGGTACTATGACACCTATGGAAAGATGAGGTCGACCCATGATTTACACTGTATTGATGGTAGGAGATGTTGTGATGTTCCTTACTAGGTGTTCTTCTAAACCAGTGGAAGCTAGATGAATTGTGACTTGTAGTGGAAGAGATGGATGATATGATAGCAAGGCTTGAGTTGATCCAAATTTTTCCTCATGAGGTGGTTTCTCATCTTCTAAAATAGGAATATCTTCTATGGATATGATAGATATGGTTGGAGGGATCTTGTCGATGGGTCTCTTCCACATATTCCTCTATGGAGGATTTGATGATGATGAAGGTATATATAGGGGTGTTGATGATGAGGATGGTGTGGTAGAATATGGTGATGGATTAATGGAATGTGACAGTGAAGGGGTCGGACCTTGCCTAGACATGTTCAATTGGAAGTACAAATGGATTTATCGTAAGGTTGACTCAGAGATTTACTACACCATATTACATTATTTGAAGGGCTCAAGATCCACAGGGATAACATGTACTTACCCTTTGTAGGTGTACTTCAAACATTGGTGAATGATGGATGACACACATTTCATATCCCTAATCTAGGGTCTGCACAACATGATATTTTAGACTATTTCACCCTTCAAGATATGACACAACATTGGTATGGTATTTTGTCCTACCTAAATAGGTAATACTATGGTGTAAACCATTGAGCATATAACATAGTTAAATGCTTGGATGGTATAGATGGATGCAATAATATGAGATGCTGGAAGCCCTAGATGTTTGAGATTCATCATGGTGATGATATTGTTGGAGGAACATGTATCAATAAAAACTCTCTTTTTAAGGTGTTTCGTTTACACATGCAATCCTGTGTAGGGGAGGATCCACCATATCATTTGGTATCGGTTTGAGTTCATACTCATGAAAGGTAATTACTGGTTTTGTGCATTGCTGAATATGCCCCATAAAATTATTCAAGGAGTTAGACTCTTAGGGTTGTAGCTCAATTGACTTGAGGATCCCCATGAGAGCTTCTCGATGAGGTGGAGACTATTGAATAAGCTCATATATGGAAAACCTAGCCGATGTTGTTCATAATATCTTATCAATATTACGATTTATTGCTACCATCGATTGAGGTGGAAGAATTTACACTTGAGGTGATAGAGGCTATGACATTGAAGGAATATCACTTGAATCTATAGGTGGTGTGACTTGACTTGGGTACCACTTATTCCTTGTCATAATGCTGACCATGCAGACGAAGCCTTGTTTAGTAGGTGTTATATGGAGCTCATTCACTTATGGTGTTGGCTTTGTATGCTCCTTATGAGTAGGCAATGGGTCTTTAAAAACACCTATTTGTTTATTCTTTGGAGTTATAGGGTTATCGACCTGAAGATAATTCCTATCGATCATGTCCTGCACTAGTTTTTTAAATCTATAGCACATATGCATGTCATGCCAATTATGCCTATGGTTTTTTCAGTATAGGTCTTCATGATATCCTAGGGTATTTGGTGTATTTAGGTCTACAGGTTGAATTTTAGGTAGATTAATTGTGTTAGATACATAGAGGTGCTCAAATAAAGAGTCCATGGACTTAGAAATGGATGTAAATTGTTACTTAGGATGATGTTATTGGTTTTGTCATTGATTTGTTTGATTGTTATTATTGTAGTTTCCAGGCGTGGCTTGATAATTAGGATTTTGAGGTGGCATTGATTGCACAGACCTTAGAATACTAATAACAACTTGGTTGACTACTATCGGCTATGGTTGCATCGACTTATTAGTCCATTCCTTCTTGCAAGGTTTCATAATTTCCCCCTCTTGAATTTTAATGTCTTTGATTATTCTAGCCTGCACTAGAGCATCTTCAATAGTTGGGTACTGTTGGAGTTGCAACAACAAGGAAATTGGCTTCAAGTAGCTCTTAGAAAACATTTGAGTTAGCTCAGACATGGGGAGTAAGTATGGCAGCTTGGCAAGAAATGTTTGCTACCTATTGACATAGTCTGTGATTGACTCATCATCATACTACTTTAATCCTATGAGGTTAGATAAATTACAATTTAGCTTGGGGTTGAAAGCAAAGCACTCTAGGAATGCATCAGCAAACTGCTCGAAGTTGTAGATGTTATACTTTAGGAGTTGATTGTAACATTATATGGTAGGTCTAGAGAGGTTAAGCAAAAATATCCTCAAAAGCAAGGCATCATTTTCCTAGATGTAAAAGCAATGATTCAAAAATTTGGTGAGATGCTCATGCGCATCTTCCTCTCCTTTAAACTTATCTAGCTTAGGCATATTTAAATGATCTAGATAGGGAGAGGAAGGTACTTAAGAGTGAAGCAACTAACTACAAATCTGACACAAAGTTGGCTTCTGAGCCCCAGACCTAGAGGTCTTATTCTCTATTGATTCCATGCATTCTAGCAATTATTTGTATGCATTAGAGGATTTGATATCCTCTTCTTTGCTTTGGCTCTATGAGGGAGGGTGAGGAACATCACGCCTATTGCATGTGGTTGAATGTCATCCACACTATCTCTATAAGGCATTTCAAGATATTCTACTTCTAGTTCATGCTTGGTGTAGGCTCTATAAGGTGTCTCTTGAGCTAGCCTACAAGGAGGGGTAATCGCCTATAGAAGGTGATCCATGTTTGGCCTAGGAGGTAGGTCCCGATTAGGCCAAGGAGGTCAAGGAGGCAAAATTTGGTTAGGCCTAGGAGTCCTATATTGATTGAAAGTAGGTTACCTCCGATGTACCTATTGTCTATGGGTATTTGGGGTAGGAACCCTCTCGTGTAAGGTCTTTTTAAATAGCTCATTGGTTTACTGCTCAATTATTTTCCTTTCTAATTGATGTAAGTGGTCTAAGCATTCTTTTTCAGTGAATGGAATGATGTGTGTCGATTCCTCTTTGGATTTATCAAAATCTATCAATATAACATTATATTATTCATAAGACTCCTCAAAGTCATCATTGTGGGTGGTTTCTTCTTTTAATCCTAAATGAAGGATTTGGAAAGCTTGTTCAAAAGAAGAAGTGGTGGGATGAAAATTATAGCCTAAACCTAAATGGTCATGCACTTCTCAATATGGAATATCAATAATGTCGTGCATGCCTTGTTCATGTCATCATAGGCCATATCCTTACTAATTGACTCGATGAAAGTATTGATATGGAAAACCTGACATTTGTTCTATATAAGCAAGGGTTGGTTGCTTGCGTTCTTCTAGGGGATGTGGATCGAATGAGTAATCGACCGCCCCATAAATGAAATTGATATGATTATGTACTGAATCCATTGTGTAAATTTCTCCTATGGATAAGGGTGGGTTATGTGGACAACTATAATCTCTAACTATTTGGATGCTTAGCAATGTAATGGTGATGCCAAGATTGGTGAGGTAGACTGCAACTTGTGATGATGTGGAAGAAGTGGATGGAGTGGATGTGGAAATGGAAGGATCATGGATGACTTGTGGCTCTTGTAGTGAAAGAGATGTATGGTGAAATGGTATCTCATAGTCTATCAAATAGAATTTTGAGAAATTTACTGATGTGTATGAATATGGATTTGGTTGAGAGGTTTGATGAATGGTTGATGAGGTTGATATGAATTAAATGGTAAGGATTTTTTATTTTGATGATGTGGATGATATTGTAGTGGATATTTATGTTGATTATGTGGATGGGATGGTAGTGGATGTTGATTTTGATGATGTCGATGGTGTATCTTAGGTTCAACCACATATACATGCAACCGATTGTGATGAGGGTGGAGCTGTAGAAGTGGAAGTCTGATGTGGGGTAATGATGGGGACCTCCTCAGGGATGGGAGATTTAGATGAAAAAGTTGTGGATGGTGCGGTTTATGGGGTGAGTAATAGGTGAGTGAATGGGATTATGGATTCATAGGGATTTGATATGAAATTACAATTTTTAAATGGTTCAATGTCTATTGGTATGCAATGAAGCTATCCCTCATGTACATATTTTAAGTATTAATGTAGGATGGAAGAGGCACATCTCATATCCCTAATACAAGGGTGTTTAAGGAGTACATTATAAGCCATGGACCCCTCTAGGATGTGTAACATGGTGTGCAACATTTTTACCCCCACTTATATGGGTAAAATGATAGTACCAACTATGGAACAAAGAGCATCATTGAATTAGCACTGGAAGAATATTGAGATGTTGGAGGGCTGATGTGGTGATTATGTTAATGGAGGATCCGATATCAATTAGCACTCATTTAAATGGCTTCCTATCAACTTGAGACATAATATGCAATGATGGATCCACCGATTTTGATAAAATTAACTTAACTTTAAAATCATAAAATGTGATGGATGGCTCCATACATGTTTGAATGCTCTCCAAAAAATTATTGAAGGCATTAGGGTCTTGGGATTGAAGTTCAATGGATTTTAGAATATCAATTAATGCATCACAGTTTCAGGGAGATTGTTGTCTGAGATCATAGATAGATAGTTTGTTTGAAGCTATTTTAAGGCTAGTTGTCAACGGGTTGCTCAGTGAGATGATGGGTCATTGTGGATGAGTTAGACGATGGGTTGGTTGTGATGAGCAAGTTTGAAGATGAATGATTTGGGATGAATTGATGGATAAATGAATGGGTGATGCTGAATTTAAATGTTGAGGAGACACGTTTGCTTGAGGTACTGTAGGATGTTGAACTACTTGTTGTTGTTCATTTTATCTATTGGCACTTCTTTGACCACAGGTGACTACATGAGTAGTCCCCATAAATCCTTGATATTGTTGTAAATGATTGACTTGATTAGGAAAAATCTTGATAGTTGATCCCTCTCTTACCAAGGTTTTTGTTTTGTTGAGCCAAGGGACTATCAAATATGATGGCCCCTAGGTCTATTAGGTCTTGCACTATATCTTTGAATGTGAAGTAGTTGTTAAATTTATACCTATTATATCGATGATAAGCACAAAATAAATGTTCCCTTTAGCTCTTATTGTATTTGGTTGGATCATTAGATTTAACCTCAGGTAAGGCAAGTTGATTTGTTTCATACAACCTATAGAATATGGAAGCATATGATTCATGCAAGGGTGTGTAAGTGTGATTTTATCAAATAGATTATCAATGTTGGTTATTTTCCACAGTTGGCACTATGGCATGAAGTTTTTAGGGTAGGGGAATCACTTGATAACTGATTTTTTGTGGTTGTTATTGCACTTGTTGCTATTGTTTTTGAGTCATTACCAACAAACTTAGGACCACTTGATTCACTTGACTAGGCTTTGACTGGCCTAAATAACTTTCTTTTGCTTGGCCCTTATTTTTCCATTCTTTTTTCTTAGGATTTATCTCACCCTCTTGGATTTTGATATCTTCAATGACACGAGTTTGGGTAAGAGCCTCATTGAATATTTTGTATTATTGTAGCTGTAATAACAAATATATGGTTCTTAACCAACTCCTTGTGAAAATTTGGGTTAATTCTTCCATTGGTAGGGAGAATGAAAAATTGGTAATAACTGCCCTCCAAAAATTACCAAAATCATAGACTGAATCTTCTTCAAATTGTATAGGGTTTTATAGGTCAATCAATGTGGTTTTCTTTCGAACATTAAGGGAACTTCTTTCCAAAAATTTATCTATCAATTGTTCAAATGTGAATATGTTGTAATGAAGTAGATGATTATACTAGTCTTGAGAATCTTCCCTAATATTTGAGAAAAATTTTATAGCATAAAATCATCTTGATCTTGAATACAAAAATACGAGTGTATAAACATGTTGATGTGCTCTCAAGGGTCCTCATTCCCTTTAAATTTATCAAATTTTAGTACTATGAAGTCTACCATATATGGCGGTGATGGTACCAAAAAATAGATAGGTTGATTGGCTAGTTGTCTCAAAGTAGGCTTCTGGTACACCATACCAAGAAGGGTTATGCTTAGTGGATATTTATTGCCAAATTGGCTAAAATTAGGATTTTCAAATTTTGGAATTGGCTAATATTTGGGACCCTTGACTAGGCCCATTAGCCAACAATGTTTGGGTGTAAATTTTTTTTGGGTCGATTCGCCCCAATTTTATAATAATTTGACCATTTCAAGTTTAAATTTCTAACATTAACTCTAATAATAGTGTACATTTTACATGTTTTTGGACAATATTTGCATGGATTTCAAAACTGATTCACCAAATTTTTATAGATACATTTTGGGGTTGATCCCTTATGCATAATTCTAATACTAGGAGTATGCTTGATCAAGCTATCAATATGTTGTTGCATTACCAATATTTTAGGGTCTTCTCTATGTGCATGGAATCCCTAAACTATTTGATAATCATGTGAAGATGTGGTATGTGGAGTGGTAAACTGTTGAGATGGGATGTGGTGTTGATGACTAGATGGATTGAGGGACATTTGATGATGTTGGGCATGTGGTTGGACTTGGTGGTGGAATGATTGTTGTTGGTGAAATGGAGATGAGGTTTGGGAAATGTGAATATGTTGGGTTGTGGAATTGAGATTGGTATGGGTGAATGAGGGTGTAAGTATAGTAACCTGAGAAGGTTGTGATATCCAGGATGGATTTGAGATGAAGAAATTGTGTTGGCTTGGTATAGAATGGGATTTGAAATCTACTATATGTTTATGCTATTGGAAATAAGAATGAATATCTTGCTGGACCATGAGAAGTTAATTGAGATGATGCCATGCTTGTTGTATGGTAATATTTAAAGCAAATTGTGTAGGTGTGATGGAGGTGGATATGGGTAACGTGTGAATGTTGGCCATGTTGGTGGATGTTTATGGAGAGGTAGTGGATGGAATGATAGATGGAATGTGTGAAGTTGCATTAACATGTGCTTCATAGAGTGGATTGGTATACATGGCAGTGTGGGTAGATGGAATGGAGGTAATTTGACTATGTTGTTATGGAGACATGTCATGTGAAGGTGTGGAAGATGATTCAAAAATATGATTAGTATAGGTTTGGCTAAAGTTATTTGTATGTGAATGAGTAAATTCCTACAAAAAATAAGGAACTTGGCTATGTGGAATTTTAAGTTGTTCTAAGACTGGTCTAGTTGGTCTCAAGTAAGCCCCAACTTTATCCATGTCTATGTAGGTGATTTGGGAATCAGTAGGTGTAGAAGGCTCGGTCTCTGGGATGGAAGTGTGAATAGCCCTTTCCATCACATATGCATTTGAAGTAAACACAGAATGCAAAGGTCAAACAGAAAAACCAGAATAGCTTGTCTATGTCACACTTGCAGGGTTAGCCATGGAAGTTGCTAGGAAATAGGTGATGCACTCCATAGATGAAGTGGGTTTGCTAGTGGATGCTTGACTCATGATTTTGGCTTGGATTTGAGTTGAAACCATAAGCTAATAAGCCAACTAGGGTAGTGAATGTTGGGAATGTGTGTGAAGATATGGAATGAAAATGAAAAGCACAAAAAATAAATCAAATAATCCGATCCTATGTCTTGCAACAATTTTTTTGTGTTTTTATGCGGTTGATGTTTTTTGATGTATGCCTAAAACTAGACTACTATGCAGGGTATTTTACTAAAGCGGATAGCAAATGAAGATTATTTTGGTGATGAAATCCAAAACATTTCTCATAGGTTGCTAAGGTGTCTACAGGTCAAGATAGCACATGGAGATGAAACCCACCATCACTATTCTTTATCAATAGTTGGTGATGAAGCTCAACACACTAATTTTTAAAGTGATACATGCTCGTGGGTGATTTTTTTTAATTTAAAATTATCTATAGTGTTCATACAGTGCCAAGAAACCTACTTTTACGTAGTTAAGCTAGTAACCAAGGATATTAATACCAAGTTCCCTCAAAATAACCTAGGGTAGACTTCTTAAAATCCACCCTAAATCATCAAGTGATTCTAATAGTGGAGGGTTCACCTAGCTCTTCCACCCTTAATCATCAAGTGATTTCAACAGTGGGAGTATATTCAAATATCACTGATTGGGTTTCATATTAAAAGAAGCAAAGGTGGGAGACTCTAGCCTAGAATTCAACTACTTATGCTTTTTCATTTTTATTGTAGGAAGAAAATAGTGTAAAAAGTGGAAACACCACAAATAACAAAAAAATTAAATTTACTATGATGCATATATTGATCCAACTAGCGTGGATGCACAAATGTAAATCTATCCTATGTGCAAACTATATGAGATGATATTTATAAATGTCTAATATGCAAAAATGTATTCATTTTTAAACATAAAGTAAATATTTCTTTTTTTCACTCTCTTTAAAAAGCAAAGAAAAATGGAGGTGGGGTTTGATCTACACTTACCAGGAAGTCTATGTTTTCTTCTTTCCAACTTTTTTAAACATGATAAGGAATATCCTATACGTGGTGAGGCATCTCCTGGACACAGTAAGGCATCCCTTGAATGTTGCAAGACATTCACGTAGTCATAGATCAAATTTTCCTACTTCTAGAAACCCTAGTTTCATGATTTTAATGTGATCGAATATCTAAAAATATGCAACAAAATAAAAAAAATTTAGATTAAAAAACAAGGTTAGTTAAAATATAAAACCCTTTGTAGGTCCCACCGTGATCACCATTTTGTAAAGCAAAATTTGACAACACCAATATATCAATAAAAGAATTAACACACAAAATATATTGCACAAGGAAGAAAGGAATGTATTGTATTAATGTAGGAGAAGCCTTGATCTCCAATGTTACAATATGGTTTTTATCGATACAATAATTACAATACAATGGTTTAAAACCCTTGTTCGTAAATAATAGTAGGTGTCTTCTATGTCATCCTTTGGTGCAAACAAGTTGTAGTTGAACATGAGTATCCCTACAGGGCCAACCTAGCTATATTAACTTTAAATAATATCATTCTTACACATACAAATAGATCAACAACACCAAGAGATCAAAAGCATATAATAGAGCTCCACTTTGTGAGTCCCTCTTTGAATCAAATATATAAACCCTAGTGCTAAAAATGATAAAAAACATATAAAATACAAGAAACATAAGATTTCAAATAATAAGATATTTACCTTGTCAAAGAACATCTATTGTTCTAATCTACGTTCATGTCTTTGCGATTTGGAGACATACAAACACCTAAAATCATTTGAGGGTATGGTAGTGGCAAATTGAAAGGTTGGAAAACACTAAAAAATGTTCAATGATGGTGGTGAATTCCCAACAACATTTTTGGAATGCTCAGCAATATTCCAAGGATATTGGGAGGCGTTCGGGGGATTTTATGAAAGATACTACAAAACTAGATCTGGTTCACAGGGGTTTAGGTGATTAAAAATAGAGGATTTGATGACAATAATGAGGTAGATGGGAGAAAAATGCTAGGGTTTTGGGGGATATGGAAATGAGGGCTTAACAAGAATACTTAATCACTTAAAGAATAAAAATATTACTTAGAAATCAAATAACTACTTAACCTCATTCATGAGAATGAGTGACCTTTTATAACTTGCCTTCCATATGCTAGGGTTTTGACGACACCAATGTACAGGTCAATATTAAAACATAATGGATGGCTAGGATTATGATCTTTAAAATGTGACATAGATAAAGTCAAGTGTATAGTTAATATTAAAATATTAATGAGCGGTTGTGATTTATTCACCCACACACACATACATATATATATTAAATATATAAATATAAATATATATATATATATAATGGGTGGATGTGATTGGATGATGTGGATGGAGGACAAGTGGCTAGGATTTGGTGTTTACAATAATATTTCTTTTCTAGCACTGGTAGTTTAGCCTTCATGCATAAATGACAAACCATTATTTCCATGCTTATAAATATCCTCCAAAGAAAATTTCTTCATGCAATCCAAAGATCCTTCCAAAATTTGAGAATATAATTCTATAATTATCCTCCTATAACTTTGTATTGATACCCAAATAGAAGAAAATTTGATAGCTAAGGCTTCTACTTCATTATTCATGGCTCTGCCTAGTACTTGCAGTTCCCAATAGAGCATTGTCCCAACATAGTTATTGCACACCACTCCAATTCCAGTTCTACCTAGATTACCTTTTGTAGCTCCATAAATATTAATTTTAATCCACCCTTATGGGGGTGGTTTTTAACTAGTTATGTATTGCCCCTCTTAAAATTCACCTTCCTTCTCCATCATCCCTATATTTGTTTCCTCTTTAGCATAAACTCCAATAGTTTCCTTGACTTTGCTCCAAATGAACTGCCAAATGGCATCCAAGTATGCAAAGGTTTCTCTAAAAAATTTACCATTTCTCTCCAACCACACTTGCACTAGATGTAGTTTAATCCAATATTCCACTTGATACAAAGATCTTAATATTTAAATCTACCCTTATTCCATATTTTCTAAATATTAATTTAATCCAAATCATCTTTGGCTAAGTTTTTATAAGTTAAAAACCATCACTCCTAGATATGACATGTGAATAGGTACTCAGACATCAAGTGATCAAATGTTTCCTCAATATTGTAGCATAAAACACATTGATATGGACCAAAAATTCCCCTACATCTTAGATTACCAAAAGTAAGAATTCCATCGTGCATGAACTACCAAGAAAAAATGTTTACTTTCAGTAAACCCTTGATTTGCCAAATATTTTTCCAATCCTCAACCTGATATGCATGAGGAGGAGGTTCTATAAGGATCTTATCATATCCATTCTTCACTATGTAAACTCCAAGGATCCCATAGCACCAAGCTAATCGATCCTTCTCATCTCTACCTGTGAGAAATATTTATGCCAATATTTTAGTCATGATGGGTGTCAATTTTAGAGGGATTAGAATTGGCCACTCATCCAAATTCTTAAACTACTTAACGCTATAATCCTCTAGCTGACTAGTGTTGAAATAACTTTCATCTAGATCCAACCCCTACTTTCCATGGTTATTTTTACTAGTTATAATTCTGAAAATTTAGTAATGATAGGTGGGTATTGGTCCCATAAATTTATCCAAAATTGTGCCTTCTTTCCTCTCCCCACTTTTCAAAACAATCCATCCTTCACTACCTAAGATCCTAATAGTCATGAAGTGATTTCAATTTAATTCCTACTTTCACTTTATTTAAATACCAATTATACCAATAAAACTTACATATTAAGCCTTTTTTTTTAAAGAATTATCATATAAAAAGATGAGGTCACTCCTCTTACAATATTATTTATTATATAATTTATTTTAATAAAATCTATCCAAAACAATTTATATTTAATTAAATATATATTGGTAGCATTTAAACAATATAAATAAAAAATTATTTTATTTTATTTTATTTGGTAAGTCCCAGAATCCCCTACGACCAAACATTTAGGGATGCGCATGACCCCTCGTAAGGTTGAGAGTTAAACTTATCAATAGAGGATTAGCATACAACCATACACACCTCATGGTTTGTACCTTAAACTTTTCGAATAAGAGCCAATCTCCTAACTAAAAACTAAACCATTGCATTGTGCCTCAAAACTAAAAATAAATTTAAATTACAACAATAATTATGAACTACGGTTCTTAATATATATTCATTTTAATTTTTAGAACAAATTACTTCATTTTAAAAAAAATTAACTCAAAAAATCAACGAAAGAATAAAAAGAAAATTAAAAACTTCGAGTTCAACCGTTCAACCATTAATTTCTTAAACATTAAGAAAGAGTCCAACAATTAAACCTTATCAAAAGATATAGTCATCACGGTGTGGCCATTTTACTGCCAAATTAAAAAATTAAAATTTCTCAAGTAAAATTATTTGAATATTTACCTATTTCTTTTTTTGAATGAAAAAGTCAAAATTGTATTAATAAAGCTTAATCATACAAAACAGTGTGGGTGGGATTAACACACCCCAATCAACCAAGAGAAACTATTACAATTAGGAAGAAAAGTCACACTAACTGTAACAAACATATCACTTAACATATCTCTATACATAATAGCAGGAATCAACTATCAGAAAATATAAGAGCAGCAATCATATAGAAAGAACTGAGACCAGTGATGAGGAGTTGCAGATCCATGATCCCGGGGCGTTCTGCCAATGGTTCATAAGTTGCCAAAGGTACTGAAACTCCATGTTGACTTTCTTAATTTGGGCAAAAATCTGCAACCAACAATCATAGAAAACCTCATATTTATCAGACAGTGAAAAATACAAAGAGGATTCTTGCTGGGAAAAAATAACTTTGTTGCGAGTTTTCCATATGTGGAAGAGAATAGCAATTCTGAATATATGCCAAACCACTGAAAGATTTGTGGAGAACTGAAGAGGGTATCCCAATAAGATATGCCTCCAGGAGCATGAACCAACAATAAAAGGTCTGAAAAATGAAAGAATCGAAGACCAAGCCTGTCTAGCCCGAGAACAATCCCAGAATAAATGAACATAGTTTTCCTCCTGACCACAGAACTTACAAGAGACATCATCAACTCCCAAGTATTTCAGGCGCTGACTAATAGGCAAACCTTGAAAAAGCACACTCCAAGAAAAAAAAGACTACTTTGGTTCAATATATTTAGCCCATACAGTATGAAACCGAGATTTCCAAACAGATTGAGAAGAATTTAAATTCCATCTTCCATTGAGCATGGCTGCCATAGGAACTCCAAGGGAAAGCCAGGAATAACCCAAACGGGCAGAATACTTAAGTAATGAAACATGTTTAGGCCATTCCCAGTCACACCACCATGGCTTTTGAAAATGTCTAGACAACTTGGACCAAACGCAAAAGGGAGTGTGATCAATAACAGCTTCATAAGTGGATTTATCATCTTGTTTCAAACCATAATAGTGTTTAAAATCTTCCCAAAGGATCCAATTCTTAGTATGAAAGGAAACAAAATCAGAAAGTAATGCAATTCCTTTTTTATAAAAGCGTTGGGCTCTAACCCATTGCACTTGTGCTAGTGGCAAACCTTCATAAGAAATAGCCTGAGACCACCATACATTCAGAAAGGAGATAGAAGGGCCAACTTTCCCGCCAAAGCCCTTCTAGGATAACCAAGGTTTGAGAGCTTCCCAGGCTTTCCAAATGCTTTTAGCCACGAAGGACCCTCAAATTTACCTATTTCAACTAAAACTATATTTATATAAAAAAAACAATAATTAAACTACATCGTTTCCAAGGTAATAAAAATAGTCAGAGATGAATTTCACGATATAAATAAATAAAAAGAAAACATAATCTCTTTATTTCAGAGAGGAAGTCAATCCACATCAACATATATAAATATTATAAACTAAAAATATATATTTAGTCACATACCCAACTCTTCAAATTTGACTACTGCTGGTTAAAACAGGGACAATGTTTAAGGCGCTTTTCACACCACGCAGCTGAGTACTTGTTCAAACGATTCTGGACAAGCTCCGATTCCCTCTGTCATGTTGCGCGCATTATTACCGTGTGTTTTCCTCCTACATAAAAAACGGAAGAAGACTCCGTGACACACGGATAAGATCAAAACCCTCCTCGTTCTCAGGTTCAAACATCTGTACCTCATTTTCTTCTAATGATCTGCCCTTTGTTTCTGGTGTGAGAAATAACGTGCACAAGCACCCAAAGCGGCTTGCTAGCCCAAGGCCAAGCAAGGCATGGCTCATACCTATTCCTTTCGGATAACCCTCGTCGCAATCAGGCCATTTGGGCCTGTTCCGAGGCTGTGATGCATACAAGAACCCAAACGCCCCAATTATGGCGCCCACTTTTCCAGACGCACCAGAAATTCCATGGCACATCGATCGCAGCCTCGCCGGAAACTACTCTGCCGGCACAATGAAAGTCGTGGTGTTCGGTCCAAAATTAGAAAAGAAAAACTTTATGGAGTAAATAACTAAAAACCCCTTCTCATTCGATTTCCAAAAATCGTACCAAATGCCCGGCACAAATATGAAGACAGACATAAAGAGAAATCCGGAAAGCTGAATTGCGAATCTCCCAATACGCTCAATCAGCAAAACCGTGAACAGGTACCCTGGCAGAGTCCCGCAGAGAGCAATCAGCGCCTGCGCTCTCGCTATGTAAAACACTTCCTCCAACGGATTCTTATACCCCAGCTTATAGACCCCAGGTTTATCGCATTTCGGTTTTTTCAACCATCCAACAGCTTCATATATGTCTTTCTGAAAAAGATTGTTGCTGTAGAATGCAATGTCCACGAAAAACCAGGCCGATGCCATCCCTAGCAAGTCTAGATCGTGCAACTTTGCGAAAGCCTTGGAAAACAGACCGAATGGGCGCTCCTCAGATTCGATCCTTAAAATGGTCTCTTCGTCTTCTTCGATGTCCACGTTAAGAACTCTGGACATGTCCTCCGCGGCTTGCTTGGCGTTATTAGCCACCAGCGCCGTGAAGCGGGCGGTCTCCGGCATTTTCATTCGCCAGTAGTACGTGAAGAGAGCCGGAACTGCTCCAAACATTAATATTATGCGCTGTTAAAAGAAGCCCGAAACGATTATGGCCACGGCTCTTCCGGCGAGAATTCCGAAACCTTGCAGAGGGAATATGGCAGCCATAAAAGATCCCCTGGTGCGGGTGTTTGCGTATTCTGCCATGATTGTGGCGGACAGCGGGTAGTCCCCGCCGATGCCAAATCCTAGCCAGAAGCGGAAGAAGCATAGAGACGTTATCATTGTTTGGGGTGAGCTACCAATGGAGAGGCCGGAGGCGATGGAACTGACGATCATCAACATGAGAGCAATTCCGTAGACCCTCTTTCGGCCGACCCTGTCTCCCAGCCACCCGAAGAAGAGGTGGCCCGCAAATGTTCCGCACAAAGCAATTCCGTTCACTGCCGTATTTGCGCTGGGCGGCAACGGACGGCCATCGTAGTAGAGTCTTCCAAGTAGTTCGGAAACGGGCGGAATGTAGAACATGTCGTAAGCGTCCGTGAAGAAGCCCATATCCGCAATAACTATCGCGCGGAAATGATAGCACTGCGTTCGCGCTTCGTCCAGCGCAGAAAGCACCTTCAACGCCATAGTTATTCCTAAAACTTAGCAGAAAATGGGTCTGCCTGGATACTCTAAAAATCATCCTGCTGATGGTTAGTCCCTTGAATTAAACTTCTGTTGTGAAATCATCCTACTGCTCGTAGTCCCTTAAAAAATTATCCTACAAATTGTGCAATCATACTTCTGGTGTGGAATATTTCTGTGGTGGAATGCGTTCCATGTCAATACCTGGTTCACAGTCTTTTTATAGAAGATTCAACGAAAAAGGGTCTACTCTAAAAAAAAATGGTGGGGATCACTTGTTCTTTCTTGTGCATTACTTTTGTAAGAATATTATGTAATATGCTACCACAGATTCTCATTGTATTAATAATTTTAATTGTCGCAGGTATCTTGACTTTTGGCTACAGAATAGGACGACGAATTAATTTTGTTCCTTGTAAGTAGGACTACGAATTAATTTTGTTCCTCGTATAGATTTTACATCCAGAGAAGAGCCGTTAAATGTTAGGTTGTGGAATCTGATTTCGGTTAAATATTAATAAAATAATGTTTTTATTTTCTAGTTTGATTGTAGATGATCAATCTTAAAAAAAGCAAAAAGAAAAATTAATTTTATGATTGCTTATAATCAAGCTTTTTTTTAATTTGTAAAAGGAAAAAAAACGATAATTTTAGGATTGGTTAATATTGAGTTTTTTTTCTTTAATTGTAAAAGGATTGGTTAGAATTAAGATTTTTCTAATTGTAAACTTGAATTAAGTCTTAAGTGGGGATTGAGTTAATTATAGGATGCTTGTTTTAGCATGTGTGGTTGAGCTTTTTTCTTATAAATATGTAATCCATCTATAAGTAATTAGTGAGGGTAGATTTGTAGAATTGGAGAATTCTTATTGATTGGTGGCTCTTAACTAGCATCAAGTCATAGGAGATTCTTGGAGGTGAGAGTTCTTGGTCTGTGAAAGGAGAAAGAAGGAAGAGAAGTTGTGTGAGAATACTTGTGTATTCGGAGAGGAGGTTGCAATTGTTGTGTTGTAGGATTGTTCCCTTTGGGTGGTTTGTATTGGTTTAATACAAGGATCATATATCTTGGTGGATGTAACCCACATTGGGTGAACCACGTTACATCTTGTGTTCCTCTTGTCTTGCATGGTTTCTTTTGTTGTTTTAATAAGTTTTCGTTTTTATTATTAGAAGGGTTTGCTCTCAAGTTTTATTTTATATAGTAGATCCTAACAACTGGTATTAGAGCCAAGTTTTTTGTTGGGTACTCGACAGAAGGAAATATGGATTGAATGGGATCAATGGTAGAAGATTTGAAGTTCAGGGTGGAAAAATTTAATGGCTAGAATTTCTAACTCTGGAAAATATAGATAGAAGATTATCTCTATTAGAAGGACCTCTATCTACCTCTAGAAGGTAAGACAAAGAAACCAACTACAATGTTTGCTGATAAGTAGGTTCTCTTAGATAGGAAGGCATTGGGTACTATTTGGTTATGCCTTACAACATCAGTGGCATTCAATATTTTAGAGGAGAATAATATGAAGGATCTTATGGGTACACTAAAATGTTGTATGAAAATCCCTTATCCTCGAATAATTATTTTTTAATGAAGCGTCTTTATTATTTGTGAATTTCAGAAGGTGGGTTTGTTGCAAGTTAGTTGAATGATTTCAATATGGTTGTAAGTCAGTTAGCCTTGGTTAAAATTAAAATAGATAAAGTTATGAGAGCCATTTTATTGTTGTGCTCATTACCAAAAATCTGGGAGAGCTTGATTAAGGCAATTAACAATTCTATTTCTGGAACTCTTGCTTTTGATGATGTGGTTGGTGCAGTACTTAGTGATGAGAAGCCACGAAAGAGCATGGGTGAATCATTATCTGGTGTGGTTTTGAATATCAGAGGAAAACAAAGGACGAGAGGAATGAGTTCGATAAATTATGAAGAGCAAAGTGGACCCAAGTCCAAGGGCAAGATGGAGTGCCAACATTGCGATAAGAAGGGGCATCTGAAAAAAGATTACTGGTCTTGAAATGGAGATGCACGAGGAGGTCAAGAAGCAAATGTAGTAGGTTAAGTGTTACAAGAGGCCTTGATACTCTCTTGTGATGAAAAAAATTGTATTGATATTGTCTGTTGAAGATCAAATATTGGCTAAGCGATGGGAGCAATGATAAACAAGCATGTCCAGGGGGATGGACATGGCACTGATATTAATGCATGATTTAGAGATGGATCACATGATGTGGTTGTGGTAAGTCACATTGTGTGTGAGCAAGCTATTGGGGTAAACATGGTATGTGGATCTTGTCACAATGGTGATGGTTGAATCATCATGATGCATGGGCGATTGTGGAGATGTTGAAGTATCACGGATTTGTGATAGGTAGATTGTGTGTTGCTTGTTGATCATAATAAAAGTGCATGGATGACACAAGTGATGGTTCAAAGTATGATTACAACAATATGGAGGTGTTGGCATTCTCTATTTGGATTGAAGATGTTCTTTTGCAGATGCCACAATGGTAGAGTTATTGTGGATCAATATCCAAGTGGGGGATTGTTAGGTTATGGAGTTTGATTTCAACTAAATATTGATAAAACAATTCTTTGTTCCCTAACTAGATTGTAGATGACCAATCCCAAACCACGGGTAGAAAAAGGAAAAAGAAAAAGTTAATTTTAGGATTGACTAAAATTAAGCTTTTTCTAATTGTAAAAGGAAAAAAAAAAATTAATTTTAGGATTGGCTAAAATTAAGCTTTTTCTAATTGTAAAAGGAAAAATAAAAAGTTAATTTTTTTGTGTGCTATTAAAAGAAAAAGAGGGTTTTTATAGGAATTCCACAACCTATACAATCAAGATGCCACCTGGGCGAGCACCAACATAATTAGACACCCCACCAAACTAACAAGCAAATAGAAACCACCGGGGAAAAATAAAAATTAAAACTGCACTAAACCCAAGACCCAAGAATAGGAACATAAGGGAGAACTAAGATGGTTCTACCCTATCATGCCCATATCTGGAGCAATAGTAGTAGCCAAACACAAAACATCCTTTGAGAAATCTAATGCGCTCTTCAACGAGCTCCAAATATTCCATTGATTAATATCAATAAGTTTTAGGTTGTGAAATATGGACCTTTTATTTTGAGGATGTCCTATGGAGCATAAACATCATTGATAGATTTATCCCTATGACAATATCTTGGTAGGACATCCAAATCAGGAGGGGGGAGAGAGGGGATCAACCACCATCCTCACGTTTTTTATCTCGTAAATGTTTGGAATTACGTACCACTTCCCTCTGCCATGCTATTCAGCATAAGGCCCATGTCCACAAACCTAGAGTCAACCACCATAGGAGATGATTCTATCTTTAACAAAGGGCCAGATGTAGGAGCATGAATGTCATCATAGTAGGAAGACATACTCCAATGCAAGGGGTGATACACTAAACCCACACCCAAGGGAGCACAGACTAAATGTCAAGACCATACTACGAGAACAACAAAAATCTAACTTGAACACCAAGAGGGAGGACCAAAAAACCCTTGTCACCTTCGAGATATGGCCATCCCAGCATAAAAAACTTGTCACCAAAACATAAAACCCCCAGACATGTGTGAGGATAAATAGGAGAAAACTAAGTAAAACACTACCACATAGCAAACCAACTCATAGAAAGAGGAGGCTCGAAACAGGAAGCTTCCAACAATTAAGAGAAAAAATGTACAACCTCCCAAATCGAGAAAAAAAGAAGCACAAAAGAGATAATGATCTAACATGGCCATACTCAAAGAAGTTTCCAAAATCCAATGCCTAACTAGGGAATCACACCACACTGCCAGGAGAGAGGCCATTGGAGGAAAATTGAAATTTGAAATTTGAAATTTGAAATTTGAAATGTAAAAAGAGAGGAAACCCCCATGACACCACCAGAATTGACCAACATGCCAAAAAATCCAAAAAGGGTATCCCGAATGTAAGAAATAAAGGCGGCCCGCCACCAAGCCAGAAACTTGCATACTATACCACCACCCAAGGATAAAAAAAAACAAGAGAGGATGTAAAGCCAACTAACAAACTTTAAGTTTTCTCTTCATTCACGAGGTGGAGAATCTCAGGAAAAAAATCTGATCACCATACCGACAGGTCCTGATGAGATACACCAAGATTTGCTAATAAATTAGCCATCAAGTTCCCTTATCTAAACTCGTACTTAATTAACACCTCCTCCATGGAACACATATGGGAAATAGATTCATCTATTAAGTTAGAGATGCACCAACTAGATCGATAGTCCCATTTGAGCATGTTGATGACATTGATCGAATCACCCTCAATAACTTCCCTAGGGATGTCTAAAAATTTTAGCATTAAAACCCCTAAGAAGGAAGCACGAGCTTCAACCATGTGAGATGATTTGACACCAATATGCTTCGTAAAGGCCAAGATCAAGTTGCCACTATTATCACGGATCATGCCCCCAGCTCCAATAGAGCCTGGATTACCTTTCGACGTCGAAATTAATTTTAAACCACCCATAAGGTGGCAGGGTCCAACGAATTGACCTTCTCAAATTAGGAGCTGGTGGGGGCCTCAACTCTAGATGAAAACCAAGATAATCCTCAATATAGAATTTTGGGTGGCTATGAGGCGTTGAGGAACAAGAGTCTTTGGTAGCTCATAACACATTCTTTACCACCTTCCACACAATTTTTTGACTGACATGGTAGATATATTTGTCCGATTTTTTAAATACCCCCACTCCTTCCACACCCCAAAGTAAATGAGGTAACAAAAAATTTCAGAAGTATTTGAGTCGGGGCAAAGAGAATGGTGATGTCCATTGCTGAATATAGTCACTTATCGAGTCAAGAAATATCCAGGACACACCGAGGTACTAGAGAATAAAATAAATTATCTCATGAAAAACCTAGCACTTAAGAAACAAGTGAGAGGTTGATTCCTAATATTTCTAGCATAGAAAATATTTGTTAATAAAATTGAAGCCCCTCTTATGCAAATTTTCAATAGTCAAAATATTATTTTGCACTGCCAACCAGAAGAATATATTAATCTTGGGAGTCAATTTTTTAAGTTATATCTTCATGCTTGGAAAGTTGCCATCCCCTTCGGGATAGAGAAAATCATAAGCAGAATTGACCATGAATTAATATTCATTGTCACAATTTCGGACCAAACGGTCTGCCACCTCCTCAAGCCTCACAATGTAAAAATGCATTTCAAACAAGAGAGAACTCCATGTATGACGATCTTGGATGATCCTTATGAAGGGGGGAGGGTAACCAAATTTTACAACCATTATGAAGAAATAAAAAATCAGCTACCTTAGAGAAACCCACCACCCTGAAATTTAGACACACTTTCCTAAAGCGAGGATCCTCAGCAAGGGGGCGATCTCTGAGCCAAGGATAATACCAAAATGGAACTGATATCCCATTACCAATCACCCAAAAACAATTATTTTTAATAAAATCCCTAGCTTTAATCAAACTATTCTAGAATGTAGAACCGCCACTAGGGAGGGATCCAAAAGAAACAACTCAAAATTATATTATGCTCTAACGATTCAGCACCATAAATGATCTGAATTAATAGCAATTTTCCAAGCAAGTTTAGAGACCAGTGCCTTGTTTATTTTGACCATGTTATTAATATTTAAGCCTCCATATTTTTTTCTTTTGCATGTTTGCTCCCAAGAGATTAAGTGAAACTTACCCTTAAGCTCAGGACCAGCCCAAAGGAATTCCTTATAAATTCTATCAAATTTAGATGCCACCTTGCCAAGAAGGTCGAAGAGATAAAGGAAATATATGGGAATACTTTGAAGCATACTCCGAACTAACATAGCCTTACCTGCTTGATTGAGGAGTGCTACTTTTCATGAGGTTAATTTTCTTTAAGCCCTCTCCACCACTGGAGTCCAGAATGAGTTCTTATTATACCAATAAAAAGCGGGAGGCCAAGATAAGTGGATGGAAGGGGAACATTCTTGCATCCCAAAATAGAGGTAATATTTCATTTGCGAGCTTACAGAGTTTTTAAAAATAAGATGTTGCTTAAAAAAATTAATCAGTTGTCATGCCACTCTCCCACAGCAGTACATAATAGACTTGACAACCCAAGCATGAAATACTGATGCGACACAAGAGAGAAGAGTATCATTAGCAAAATTTTTATGGGAGATTAGAATGATTTGTAAAGCCAGTCTTAAACCAAAAACAATACCGCATCTGCTAATAGACCGTCCAAGAGCTTCCACCATGAGAATGAAGAGGAAGGGGGAGATGGGGTCTCCTTGCTGAATCCTCTAGAAAGAGTTAAAGAAGTTAATAGGGGAGCCATTATTTTAGGATCCTCAATCCTAACATTATTAGTTAGTATTAGTTAGTATTATTAATCATTTAATTATTATATTATTAACTTATAAAGTGAACCATCACAACCCTTCATAACGTGAACCATCACGTCTCTTCATACATGAACCATCATGTCTCTTCACCAATGTAGCTTTATGTTAGATATATATATTAGGGTGGCCATCCATATCAAATCATCCATGAATAATAAGAATAAGAGTCATATATTCCAAGCAGGAAGCCCCCTATAGTGGCAAAGTGATTACAAGGGAGACTCCTTTGAGTGTCCTATGATTACATTTACATTAATTTGTTAATAATTTTATAGTAAGACCTTGGGATCTTACCATTTGGTATCAAATCCATGTGGGCGCAAAGCACTTACACAACCCCCAAATCTAACCAAACTTTACGAATTAAACATCTTAGCTTTGAGGAGATGAAGGAACGATGAGCAAAAGGACTTTGTGATAATTGTGATGAACAATTTGAACCCCACCATAAATGTGCTACACTAACATTGTATTTATTGAAGGAAGTTGATCCCTGTCTCTCCATAGAGCAAGCATATGAGGTAGTTGTGTCCGAAGTGACCAATGTACCTACTCACGATAATGAAGACAATGAGGTCGATGTGCAAGAAGTGATTGATGTACCAAGCAAGGATGAGGTAGACATACCCAAAGTGATCAATGCTAGCCAAACATGCACTCTCCAAGACCTACACATATCTTCCTCATCAATAGTGAGTTCTTGCCATATGACCAAACCTATTCAGAACCAACGTAGAGTGACTACACACTCCTCCGTTGGCTCTACCAAGGAACCAAAAAAGGATATGAAATCATTACCATCAATTTTGATGCATCATTATGAAGTATTTGAGGAACCCCAAGGGTTGCCCTCCCATCGTCATCATGATTTTCCTAAGGAAGATTCTACTATTGTTATTGGCAACCCCCTGCTAATGCTTCATCCTTCTTGATATCCCTTCCTACGAAAGGATGCCATTAAAAGAGTCCAAGAACTTACACAAATATTTATTGGAAAAAAAAGGACAAAGCTTCTCAATTTGAGCTTTGAGGACAAATCTCTTTTAAAGGAGGGTGGCATGTTAGTATCCTCAATCCTAACATTATTAGTTAGTATTAGTTAGTATTATTAATCATTTAATTATTATATTATTAACTTATAAAGTGAACCATCACAACCCTTCATAACGTGAACCATCACGTCTCTTCATATGTGAACCATCATGTCTCTTCACCAACGTAGCTTTAGGTTAGATATATATTAGGTTGGCCATCCATATCAAATCATCCATGAATAATAAGAATAGGAATCATAGATTCCAAGCAGGGATCCCCCTATAGTGGCAAAGCGATTACAAGGGAGCCCCCTTTGAGTGGTCTGTGATTACATTTACATTAATTTGTTAATAATTTTATAGTAAGACCTTGGGGTCTTACCACATTAACCAAAATTGAGAACCATGCCTACGATACCTAGGCCTCCAACAAATTAATCCTAGAATTACTAAAACTAAAATTTCTCAAAACACTAAAAAAGAAAGGCCAGGACACCCGGTTGTAAGCCTTATTAACATCCAGATTAAGGAAAAATCTTGCTCTATTGCTCTTCTGGATTGAGTGCATAAGTTCATGAATGACAATGGCACCATCCAAAATCTACCTCCCTAGCACAAAACCACTCTAAGACTGATCAATCATAAGAGGTAGAAGGGGCTTCAACCTGTTAGCCATAACTTTGGAGAATATTTTGTACATTGTGTTACATAAACTTATGGGCAAGAAGTCAGTGAAAGAAGACACCTTGTCTTTCTTAGGAATGAGAGCAAGATAAATCAAATTCAATGCTTTCAGAAAAATCAAAGAGCTCTAGGTATGTCGAATCACATTACAAACATCCTCCCCACATATATGACAATATTTTAAGATTGACTAAAATTAAAATTTTTCTAATTTTAAACTTTATAAGTTTGAATTAGGCCTTAAGTGGGGATTGGGTTAATTATAGGATGCTTGTTTTAGCATGTGTGGTTGGAGCATTTTATTATAAATATGTAATCTCTCCATTTAATGGGTTGATTTGTAGAACTATAGAATTCTCATTGATTGGTGGCTCTTAACTAGCATCAAGTCATAGGACATGCTTGGAGGTGAGATTTCTTGGTTTGTGAAAGGAGAAAGAAGGAAGGAAAGTTGTGTGAGAATACTTGTGTATTCGGAGAGGATGTTGCAACTTTTGTATTAAAGGATTGTTCCCTTTGGGTAGTTTTTATTGGTTTAATACATGGATCAGATATCTTGGTGGATGTAGCCCACATCGAGTGAACCATGTTACATCCTCATGATTTATTCTATTGTTCTAATAAGTTTAGAAGGTTTTATCTCAAGTTTTATTTTATATAGTAGATCATAACATGAATAGGTCATTTTTTTCTATGAAAAGTTTTATTTACAAATATTGTGTGCGAGGAACATGGTGTTCTAATGCAACCTATTATCTTTGTTAAAATCTCACTAAACTGTAGCAATTCTAAAAGACTGAAGCAATTCTACAAGACTGAAATCCCTTCCACATAGGAAATCTTGTGCAATTCTTGGTGGACATAAATTTATCTACACCTTCTCTGAAGCTTCGAAGATTTTGACATCTATTGTTGTTAACTCGTGATTGAAAATGTAGACACATTTAAAGTCAGATGTTCACATTTTCTTGATGAATGTGGAAAATGGCTGAACCAAAAGTTTGTAGGAAAATAAATAACTGGTTAATTCCTATAACTTCTTTCCACATTAATATTGTGTCGAAAGGAACAGGAGGTGATTAAAAATAGTGGGCTGTTATCAATGTTTAAATGTAAAACTAGTGGGCCGTTATCAACGTTTGAATCATAAAACTATCATTCAAAGTTACAAAAATTTTACCATTAAAGATAGTCAAGTTGTAAGTTGTAAGTTGTAGGTGAGAAATACATTTTATTATAATTATTTTTAAAGATATTCTTTAATTATATTCAAACCATATGAGGTGGAAAATATGTTTTACATAGTGCCTTGATGCTTGGTACTTTTCTTTAATTTTTAGAGAAAATGCAAAGAATGAATTCTACAACATAATATAAATAAATCTAATAATTACCAAAAATTTATTGTATTTTTTTTCTGTTATATATTTTAATATGAAAATGATCTTTCTATTAACCCACTACCTATATATAAGGAGATAATGTAACTATTTTGATTGATATTATTTATTAGAATAATTAAAAGTGTAACTTTTATGGATATACTTATGAAAAAAATCTAGTTTTTAATTAATAATTTAACTCTCAAAGGAGAATTCAAAAAATAAAATCCAAAATTAAATATAATATTAACTAAGGATTTTGTCACATGCAAGTCACCTGCTCATTTTTAATATTTTTCTATCAAAATGATGATTTGGCATTGGTTTCTTTACATTAAACCAGTATTTAAGTACAAAATATAGATATAAGTGCAGTTGTAGTTGGAAGCAAGCATGAGAATGCGTTGAGAGTGAGTGTAGCTGCAACTAAAAGTGAGTGCAAGTGCAAACAAACATTGCATGTAGCTGAAACCAAAAGTGAGTGTGAGCACAGACCGAAAGTGAGTGCAGTTGTAACTGAAAGCAAGTGGAAGCATGAGCTGGTAGTGATTGCAACTATAGTCATAAGTGAGTGCAAGTATGCATGAGAAGTGAGGAGTAAGTGTGAGTAGGGAATCAAAAATTAGAAATAAAAATGTGGTCAAGGAAGAAATGTCACTTCTTGTTCTATATCTTAGGAGAATTTAAAGGATTCATTTGAAGAAAAACCAGGGAACATGGAAAGAAAGTCATTTGTGGAATTCCTTACTAAAATTATGAATGACCAAGTTGAAAGTATGAATACACTAGCTAGCAATAAGAGAAAAAGTGAATCTTTGGAAAACACAGTCCAGGTAGGCAATTATACACCAAAAGTAATTATCAAGGATGAGATGATTGAGCATGATATACTGGTTCTTAAAACTAGAGGGTTAGTATGTAAGTTTCATGGATATTGGCCAGGTTTTTTTGAGATTAAAAATTGGATCAAGAGGAAGTGGATATTGAATTCAAATTACTCCATGACTTGTTTGCCAAAAGGGTTTTTCCTCATTATTTTCTCCAGTTCATAAAAAAAGGATAAAATAATGGATGGAGGCCTATGGTTTAGGGGTAAACATACCTTATATTTTATACCTTGGTGTGAGAATTTTTTGTGGATACAAAAACTATTAAAAGTCTTCTGGTATGGATTAAGCTTTTTATATTTTCCTATAAACTCATAAATAAGGAAGTTTTGAAGAATATTGGTAAAAATCTAGGTGAATTCATCCTAGAGGGACCAACTACTAAGGAGAGAAGGCATGTTGTATACACTCAAATATATGTTGCCATGGATAATTATAAACCTTTATCGCAGTCGATTAGGATTAAATCTAAATCAAGATAATGAGATCAACAAGTAAATTATGAAAATATTACATTTCAATGTCGTAAATATCATGAGACTAGGTACATTACAAGAGACTACAAAGTTAAAATGGAGGAAGAGATGGAAATTTTTTGGCATGAGGGTAGCTTTAGTTTGAAAAAATGAGATCATATCACAGGAGAAGCTAGGTCAAATAAAGGATTTTCCACTCCTAAGAAAGTGACTAGAAAAATCTCTCTACATCATTAGATGGCAAAGGCCATTATAGTTCAATAGAATCAATAATTAGAAGAAAAAATAATGTGGGAGATAAGGAAGTACAATATGCAAGTTCAAATATAGGAGCTACAGGTACAAAGGAAGAGGGCAAGAAAATTTTTAAAACTAAGGAATATGGGGAGATAAAATTTTAAATAAAATGATGTGAAGGAGGTCAAGCTTAATCTAGGTAAATCACCTTTATTATCCTAAAGTAGCATACAATCTTCTCCTTACAATAAAATGAAAGTAGTATGAAATGTATTCATTGCACTTTAGGATTTCAAGAGCAGTATAGTAAAGCAAATATTATAGAGGATATCAAAGAACATTTAGGGTTTTCAAGCCAACATAAGAAAGTGATGGCTATGGAGGATCATTTATGCAGTTTAGAGTTTTCAAGGTAACATAAAGAAGAAAATGCTAATGAGGATATTCCTTGCACTTTTGACTCTTTAGGGTAACCTGAATCTTTAGAAGATAAGTCTCATTTTGAAAAATATGAAAAAATATAAGAGAATGATGAAGATGAGCATGTTGGCAAGAAAGGAATAAGGGGAGGAATACCATGAAAGAAAGAACAAAGAGAAAAAAAACTCAAAAAGATATTGATTTGGGAAGCTAAATAAACAAGAAGTTGGGCTAAGTACACTAATAAAAATAAAAAATGTTTATGATGAAAATTATATCATGGAATATTAGGGATATGAATAAAATCCCTAAAAAAAGAGTTATTAAATATTTAATAGATTTTTATAGCCCTGATTTTATTTTAAGACAAGAAATAAATTTAAATAGTGAGGAATGTAAGGATGCTTTTAAGAAGAATTGGAAGACAAGTGATTGTTTAGCTATTTCTTATATAGGCTCTTTAGGCAGTATTGCAATAATATAGGACAAATACAAATGGTATGGATAACTATGAAAAGAAAAAGCAATTGGGTTATTGGATTATTTTGCAAAAAATATGAAAACATCAAAGTTGAGATTATAAATGTATATTCTCCAACTATTGTTATTCCTCGTGAAAGATGTTTGAAGGACCTTAGCATATTTTATCAAATACAATGATGATTCATTATGATCTATGGATTCTTCGGGTTGATTTTAATACTATTCTATATCATTTGGAAAAGAAGAGTGGCATTTCAAGATGGTCTAAATCAATGCAATATTTTTATTCATTTTTCAATTCAAATGATGTTTGGGATGTTAGTCCCTCAATATTTCAATATACATGGGATAATAGACACTTTGGGAAAATCATAAAACAAAAAGATTGAATAGATTCTTGTTATCCAATAAATGGTTGCAAACAAAGTATACAATCTATTAAGATATTTTATTGCAGTAGGATCATAGCATAAACCAATTCTCCTGTCTTGTGAGTTACCTAATAATGGTCATCCAAAGACATTTTGCTTCTAGTCTATGCGGCTTCAAGATCTTGATATTTTTCATATGCTTATGTTATGATGGACTGGATCAAAATTTGAAGGATCATGTATGTATAAGTTTATTCAAAAGTTGAAATATTTAAAGGATTAAATGAAGATATGGAATGATAAATATTTTGGTAACATTTAAAGGAAATCAGATAGTAGACAAATTAGTGAATGATGGTGTTAGTATTCATCTTGGTGAAATTCAAATTTTAGAAGACAACCGACCAAGTGAAATTTTATGTCTTAATCAAAATAATGTCAAGGAGATGATTGTGGAAACATAACACTTTGAGGGATATGGTGAAGTGTCATGTAAGTTAGAGTGCAATAGTATGAGGAAAAACTACTTTGCTAGGGTTTGATGAAAAAAATTGCTCTGCAGGGATGGCAGCAACTTTTGGAGGTCTAAAAATTTGGAGGAATGTCGTGATGGCATCGGGTCCGACACAGAGAGTGCATGCTCGTGATGTTTTTTCATGGAAATTTTTTTGGAAGGAACATGATTTTCCATTGCATGTCGGGAACCATTTGTTAAGTAATAATGGTTGTTTGGAATAATGTGAAGCCAGGACAGTTCTAGTGGTTCAACCAGACTTGGTGGTGGAAGATGTGGAGTATCTAACCAAACATGACCTTATTGGAAAATTTTTGGGTATCCAAATTTCTCTCCCTTTTATGGAGGCTTGGGTCAAGAAGACTTGGAATCCTGAAGGTGATGTGGAGGTGATGTTGAGTGCGAACAACTATTTTATGGTGGTTTTCTCTTGTATTGCAGATCGTAACAAAGCATTTGAAGGGGGCCCTTATTTCTATAACCAAGTGGGACTCTTTATTAAACCCTGGCATGTGGGTTTCAAACCATTAGAGGAGTGACCATCATGGGTTACAGTATGGGTACGGCTTCCATGACTCCCGTTGGAATTTTGAAGAACTAATATCTTGCATAAGATTGCCCTTCCGGTTGGACTGTCATAATAGACAATGGATCAAAAGGTAATATTTTTTGCTTATTTGTGTTGAAATTGACTTAAATAATCTTATTCCATATTCTATTGAAATACAATTTGGATCAACTACATGGGTTCAAAAACTTGACTATGAAGCTCTTCCATTTCGTTGTCGGATTTGTAGTGAATATGGCCACCTACAAATAAAATTCCCTAAGTTTGTCCTTCTTGTGGCTTCAAATCCTAGGCCCTCTCATTCTGGATAAAGTTTGGATAAAGGAAAAGCCCCGATAAAGTAAGAGGAACGGGATAAGGAAGGTTTTGCTCCGGTAAAATATTGAAATAGAGGATGAAGGGCAAACAAAGACCTTAAGGATAGCTAGCTAGATTCTCTACTCAACCATTTGAAATATTATATGATATTTATCACTGCATGGAGATACCTGAAACGTCACTATCTGATGCAAATATAACAAGGTCGGATCAAATGTCTCTTCTTAAGGGGGAACTTAAGGAATCATATCTAGGGGGTTTAAATGAAGAACAAATGGATTTGGATCTGAGTATAGGGAACATGGATGGGTCTAGCCCTATAAGGGAAACTATTTTAGAAAGTGGTTCAGATTTAGTTATGCCCTCTCCTACTAAGGCATTGATGCAGTCATCCTTGGACTGCAAAACTCCTACGGTGTTGGGATTGCAACAGAAAATAATTAAAAAAAGTTTTTTCAGATAAGAATATGAAGGTGGGTCGGAAGAAGGACCAGGATAAAATTAAGTTAATTGGGGAGACTTTGGTGGAGTCAGGCTTGGTGAGAACATTGGAATCCCATTTTTGTAACCCCAAAAAATGATTATCCTCTCAAAGAATGTAAGCGGGTTGATTTGGTTCATGTGCATTCTCTGGATGTGGTGGTTATTCAAGAGACTAAATTTACTATTGATAGTATTTTCAATATTACTCCCAATTTGTGGAGAAGGGGGTAATTCCAATGTATTGGTGCTTGTGGATATGTTGGTGGTGTCGCTTGTTTATGGGATCCAGTTAAGATATCCCCTCTTACTTGGATTTCCAACAGATGGTCTATTTCGATGGTTGGGCATGATAATGAATCTGGTGAAACCATACTACTTACAAATGTGTATGCTCCTATTGATTAAAATGGTAAAGTGAATTTGTGGAAGCACATTTGCTTTATGAGAAGTTTGGTTCCCCTGTACACACGGATTTTGGCTGGAGGCTTCAACTCTATCACTTGTCTAGAGAAGAAACATGGTGGGGTGGACTGTCTCAAGCATTTTTCTTCTATCTTTAGTGCTTATATCTAGGCCCTAAAATTGGTTGAAATAAATCCATATAATGGGATATTTACTTGGCACAATAGAAGTTGTGGGGAAGCTTCCATCTCACAGAGACTGGATAGGTTTTTGATATCCAGTTATTTGATGGGTAATAAAAAAAAGTGCTAGTTATGTGATTTTGGAGGGTATGGGATCTGATCATTAGCCTATCAAACTCTTTGCTTTGGAGTTAGAGCTAAGCAATAATATCTCCTTTAAGTTTCAACTTATGTGACTTCGTGATCCTAAGGTTCATGATTTCATGCAAGGCTAGTGGACCACTAACAAACCTCCTCATGGCATCGCTATGTATTCCTTTATGAAGTGAGTACAATTTTTAAAACATAAATTGAATAGATGGAATAGATTATATTTTGGGAACCTTTCCTTGGCTAATCTGGAAGCTCTTAGGAGGATGGAAGAAGCTTCAAGGAATATTAGAGATCAGGGATTCACAAAGGAACTTCTTGTTGAGGAATTCGAGGCTATGAAAGACCTCGCTGAATGGGAACTGAGGGAAGAAATTTTTTGGAAACAAAAAGCTTGAGTAGATTGTCTTCAAGAAGGGGATATGAACACAACCTTATTTTATAACTCAGTTAAGGCTCACCGTAATGGTAACTTGATTATCTCTCTTATGAATTCTCAGGGTACCCTACTCTCTTCTTTCAGGGATATTTCAGAAGAGACTAAGAGGTATTTTTCCTCTCTCTTCAAGGAGGACTCCATATTAGATGATGAGAATGAAAATATTATTCTAAAATGTATTCCAACAATTTTTTCTAGAGATATGAATGAGCACTTTATGGGTCCAATTTCCCTTTAGGAGTTGGAAAATTTTGTATTCAATATGAAAAAAGGAAAAACCCAGGCCTAGATGGATCCCCAATTTAGTTTTACTAGGAGTTTTGGTATTTAATCAAATTTTATCTTTTGGAGGTGGTCCATGAGTCCCAAAAGAACAAATAGATGCTAAGGGCCCTAAATTCTACCTTTGTGGTGCTTATACCCCCCCCCAAAAAAAGAGAAAATTACTTGGATATGTTCAGGCCTATTGCTCTCTAAGATGTTGTGTATAATATCATCACAAAAATTATTGTTGAGAGGTTGAAGATATGGTTGAGCAAAATCATATCTAAGGAGCAAGAAGGGTTTGTTGATGGCTAAAAAATCTTGGATGGGGTTGTTATTGCTACAGAAGATATTCACTCAATGGAAACTTCTAAGGAGAAAACTATGTTCATTAAGTTTGACATGGCCAAAGCCTATGATTAGGTCAGATGGTCCTTTCTTCATAAAGTTATTGCTACTTTTGGATTTTAGGAGGAATTGATTAAATGGGTGATGAGCTGTGTTTCTTCTTCCTCATTCTCTGTTATTATTAATAATGAGCCATCAGAGCTGTTTGAGGCCTTAAAGGGATTGAGGCAAGGAGATACTTTATCTCCTTATTTGTTTGTCATTATGGCGGAAGGGTTAGGAAGATTGCTCAAGTCTCAAGTAATGCATGGTCTCATTCAGGGGTGGAAGTGGGATAGTAGTTTGCCACCCCTTTCCCACAATCAATTTGTTGATGATACTACTTTGTTGGGATTTTCCACTATCAGGGAAGCTAGCAATATTAGATAGTCTCTTGACATATATCTTGGTGCTTCTGGACAATTGATTAATGAGGACAAGTCTTCTATTTTCTTCTTCAATACCCTTCCTCTTATTCAATCCAGGATTGCTCGCATTATAATATTCTAGGTTGGGACTCCCCCCTTCATTTATCTTGGTATTACAATTTCATCTCATCCTCTACCTAGATCTTCTTGGCAATCTATGCTTGATAATTTTATAAGGAAGGTGAATCACTGGAATTTCAGATGGCTATCCACTATATGTAGAGTGTTGCTTTTAAAATATGTTGTTCAAGATTTATCCATTTATAGATGTTTTTTACAAATAACTCCCTCTCACTTCATCAAGGACATGGATGCTTTGTCAAGACAATTTTTATGGTCTAGAAAAGTTGATCAATCAAAATAGAGTTTGGTTAGGTGGGATTCTATATGTAGACCGGTGTAAGATGGAGGCCTTTGGTTGCGATAGACAACTCTTTTTGGGCAGGCTTTGGATGCAAAACTTTATTGGAGATGGTGTACCTCTCAAGATCATATTTTGGCTAAAATATTATCTTGTAAATACTAGAGAAGTATTTATGAGGCTGAGATCCCTAGAGTCAACTTGGTTGGGAAAGTTTTAGTTATCTAAGACACTCTAAAAAGAGGATCTAATTTAATCAAGTAGGTTTTTTTATGGATTTGCAATCAGGGATCAAATGCTCTTTTTTGGGAGGATTATTCAGATGGACACCCTCCTATCTTGAATCAATATCCTAGGTTACATTCCCTAAGCATTTTATTCTAGGAAGCAGGCTGGTATCGTGTGGAGGGCTTTAAAAAAATCCAGTATTTTGGAAATATGGAGATGTACAGGTGGAAATATCTACAAGAATGGCCCTAGGGGGGACTGGCCAAGGACAAAGAGGTACTTGCTCTTATTCTTATGGGAAGTCATTGTTCTTCATTGAGGGGTAAAGATATTCTAGCTTGGAACCCTGATCCTAAGGGAACCTACTTGGTAGCCTATGGTTATCAGGTTCTTGATAAGTAAAAGTATGAGAGTCTTCTTATGACTTGGTGGAAAAAGGTGTGGAACAAATTTTCCTGGCCAAAATATAACTTCTTTCTCTGGTTGGTAGCTCATAATAAATGCCTCACTTGGGATAATGTGAGGAAGAGGGGATTTCAGGGTCCCTCTTTTTGTGTCCTTTGTAGTAAGAATGAGGATGACTCTTCTCATTTATTTTTCCAATGCTCCTTTTCCAGAGACATTTGGCACCATTGGTGGAGTGCCTAGAACCATCCATGTTTTCATGTGTTATCCCTGGTGGAGTTTTGGATTAGTCTAGACAGACCTCCGACAAAGACCCCCTTACTTCAGGTGGCTTGGAATTTAGGCCCTTCTTGCATCATTTGGAAAATTTGGCTCGAACAAAATTGGCATATATTTTAGGGCAGTTATTTGGTTGTTAAACATATCTAGCAAAGGATCCTGTATATGGTTCAGTAAACCATCCATAGCAAATGTGATGTGGACCCTCTTTTGGATTCTATGGAGGAGAAGGTACATCAAGCCCTTGGTCTCTTTGGAGATGGTGTGAACACTTCTAGCCCTAGTAGGGTTCCTCAGCTCTACAAGAAGGTTAGGAGATATGGTAGGTGGAGGCCACCCCTAGAGGAGTTTTAAAAATTAATGATGGATTGTCCAAGGATAATCCTGGACATGCTGGCATTGGCAGTGTTGGGAGATATTCTACTGGTGGTGTTAGTTTTTTCTTTTCAATTTATAAAGGTGTTCAATCTAATAATTTTATGGAAGCTCTTGCAATTCTTGAGGCCTTGCGAAGGGGGTTTTCTCTTGGCTGGCATAGGATTATCTACGAGTTTGACTCTCAAATTGTGGTTAATATTTTAAATAGTAAAAGGGTGGAGGAAGTTAATTGGCAGTTGGCCTCTATAGTCATTTAGATTCTTAGAATGAGCGAAGAGTTTGAATTTATATCCTTTGTGCACATTCCAAGGGAATGAAATGTGGTGCTGATTACCTAGCCAAAAGGGATTCTGAGCTGCTAGATCCTTGGAGTATCGATAATTGGGAGAGTCTCCCATTTGGGGACTCTCAACGCCTATGGGAGTTGATCCACAAGGATGTACAAACTTAATGTGGTTTGTTCTTGTTGTATTTTCTGGGTGTCATTCTAGTCTAGTGGTTTTAGCTTGTTTGGCTATTTATTTGAGTCCTGGTTGGAAGATCAGTTGTAATTTGTAATCCAAAATTTTTATCAATACATTTTTACCCCTTTATTTAAAACATAACACTCTGAGGAAGTTGAATAATATATTTAAGAGATAATAAATAAAATAAATATGACAAAAAGGTATGTTGCAACAAATGTAATATTTTGGAATTTTGATGGGAGTGGCCCCCCATAGAAGCCACATATAACTTATTAAAAAGTTATATTAACTAAGGATTTTGTATTTCTAAAAAATATATAAAATATGTATAGGTATGGTATATGTTTATTATGTTATTTTTTATTATAATATTATAATTTCAGATCACATGAAATTATTTTTTAACTATCCCATGATTCATGTACCAAGGACCCATGATGAATCACACAAAGGATAACTCAAAGAACAAGTAATGGTGCTTATTTGTTATAATCAAAATTGAGATAAAGTCATCTACTTGGTTAGTAAATAAATGCATCTACAAGAGAATTAACATATGTGAATGTTGTAATTACAAAAATACACTTAGAAATATAAAGTTTTTATATTAAGTATAAGATATCATTGTTGATTCTTAGTATAACCAATGTTGTAATGTGAAGGCACTCTATTCTGAAAAAATGATAAGAAAAAAAACTAGAAGAAACAATAGAGAATATAAGAAGAATTATAGGAATGCTTCTTAGAGTACAAGGTTCTTGTTTTTCTAATTCATTTGACAAAATTCCCAAGCTATATTTATAGAATGTATAAATTTACAAAGAATTTGGAAGGTGAGGCACTTTAGCTTTTATTGCTTCTTAGCGGTAGTTTCAATAAATAACGAAGAATTTGACACTTACCATTTTTTGGTATTATTAAAAAAGGAGGGTTTTGAATGGATCCCTCAACCTTGAACATCAAATCCTCCCAGAGAGAACTACAACGAGCAAAAAATAAACCCAAATAAGGCAGAAACAAGAAACTCAAAATAGTGGGGGAGAACAATAGGAGACTAAGCACACCAAATAAGAAACAAGGTAAAACCAAAGGAAAACCCTCAAAAATGTAAAAAATAGAATTTATTTAGTTTTATAATTTTAAAAATGGTTCCAAGACTTGAATAGATTCACTCACAATCTGAGTCACTTCCTCGGTATAATCAACAATAATTTTAAGAGACTCCAGAATGAGATGATGTTTTATTTCCATCAATTTTATATTGTGAACAACATTAGACACCTCCTCATTAGTAACACTAGGAGAATACAACTCATTAACCGCCACTTCCTTATGAAAATGTCTGGGTAAAGGATCAGAATCCAAATGATTCACCAAGAAATGAATATCAAACTTACTAGTCGACTTACCCGAAAGCCTTTTAGATTTTCTTTTCGAAATCCCACCTACACTAAAGATAGGAATCCAACCCCCATCAATGTTGTTAGGTAAAAGAGCCTCCTTCATAGAGATATTAGGGGAATCATTTGTCTTCACCCGAAACATCAAAGTCTTCCCCTTAACACCACAAGTAGTAACATGATTTTTTATAGAAATTCTATCTTTTCCAGTCCCCAAGGAATATGAATAAAAATCATCACAAACCTAGATATCATTGGACCCTCCCGAATCCACTTAAAAAAAATATATTTTAAAACTGACTGACCCTCAATAGATTTCAAGATATTATACATAATTAAGCCATGTTCACTGCCAAACTGCTTGAACACCAATAGAGCTAGACCTTGATGGTTAGGGTTCAAGCCTTTGTGTCCTTGAATGTTCATCATAAAATTTTTCATGGAGTAAAAAATAAATAAGGGGATATTCATCCAAATGTAACTCTTGAGATGATTAAAAAATATGGCATGAAATCTCCTAATAACTTCATAAGTCAGGTCAAGGGTAAATAAATCCATGATTACTTTTATCACCCTATCCCAAGGAGAGGAGAGAGTCTTAGCACTAAACCCATTTTGAACCTTCGGTAGGAACTCATTCTCATCTAGAAAATAAATGATCTCCTCGAGAGGGGATTTATTCTACTAATCAACTTAGTCGAGATCTCAAAGGTCCAATTACCCACTTTAACCCAGCCATCCTTCCAAGGATGGCTCATCCATCTCAACAAAAAAATATGACCATGAAACTATTAAAGACAACTTAGAAGACCCCTTTATTTTAGGATATGCTTAACCTCCTCATCCATAATAAATGAAGAAAATTATAACCACAACTTCAATGGTAAGGATTTATGGATAGAAATATTTGCTTTACCCATGAGGAAATTCAACAAGGAATAACAAACCAAACACCCTCTCAACTAAAAAGGATACCACCTCACCTTAACATAAGATGATCGATGGAGACAAATCAATGGTATTAATCTGAATAATAAAATAGGGAGACAAGAACAAGCCATGAAAATCCAAAAATATCCCATACCAAAATCCAACGAAGGATGAACCCAAAGTGGTAAGAAATTTAAAGATAGTACGTCCCAATATATATTATGATTACCAGGTCTAATCTCGAAAGCAAACAAGATCATGCCACATCTTCTTGCCATCCATCCTTTGAGACAACATGGAAAAATTAAACTCCATAAGCTAAGGGAGGATATCCAGGACACAAGGCAACAAAAATGACCTCTCTCAAAAAAGAAAAATCACTATCTGGAAATCACTCCTCCCTCAAATAGACAATGAAGCACAAGGAGAAAAATATGTCACCAGTCGAGGCATATAGGAGCGAGAAGGTGAATAACCATATGAGCTTACTAATCACCTCATCAAGATCAATAAAGAACCACCATATCGATTGACCAAAAGGAATCTAAAAAGCAATGCAACTAGGCTAGACATGAAAGGGAACATCATTCGTCCAATCAATCCACCCAGTGAGGCAATTTGAATTCAAACTAGATGGAGACATCACCAACTACCACTCACTAGGGATGAGAGGAGAATGGTACCAACAGGGTCTCTAATATCTATTAAGGACCCCATGCATAAAAAGGGCAATTATCAAATAATTCAAATTTAAATAACCATCGACACTCTGGTAGAAATTAAGAACAGTCATCATGGATGTGATTAATGAGTTCCTCAAGAAAGTCACTTCTCCAAACCAAGAACCCCGACCAACTAGTTTTGATATTGGCCATAAAATCAGCTATTTAATTATCTTCTCTCAAAATATTCTTAATCTAAACTTGCCTAAGAATATTAATAACTCTCCTCGATTCCTACATTATATTGGCCACCTACCAATTGGGCAAGATTGTGCGATTGAGCATATTAATGACATTCAATAAATATCCTTCAATCACTACATGTGGATCTCCCAACTCCATCAATAACATTATACCTTGAAAGGCGGTTCTAGCCTCTATAAACTTGAAAGATTTATAGGAAAGGTGTTCAGAATATGCCACCACCGGATCCTCCTTAAATTTTTTTGTTAATCACTCTTGCACTAGCAATCCCCAAGTTTCTTTAAAAAAACCTTAAAGTTCAACTTGACTACGTTAACCTACCTAGTTGGACTTAAAAAAACCTTTTTCAAAACTAATATTGAATTTTTTTCAATTTAAAGGTTTTTTTTAAATTATTTTTTAGTTTTTTTTATTTATTAATATTTAATATTTCTTTTGTGTAAAATCATTTTTTTTTTTAAATTGAAGTTATTTTTACAAAAAATATTTTATTATTGATAAAATTATGCTAGAATTAATTAGACATGCAATAAAATTAAAAATTGAAGACCAATTTTTTTTTTTTTTTTTGCAAATTGAAACAAATTGTGTTTTTTTTTTCTCAAATTTTGATATGTATGACAAAGGAAAGCACCATTTATTTTGCAAAACTAGGAAGCCCTAAAAACGTCTCAAGACCTTGTTAATTTTGCATAATCAAAGGGGGAAAAAATCAAGAAAATTAATTATTTCTTACAAAATTATTACATAAGGCAACACCAAATTTGTAAAATCCAAATTTAAAATTTGTGCATTTGTTTTTCTCCAAGGAGGAATGTAACACAAGAAATTGCACATTTTATTTTTTGCAAAACCGAGAAGAGATTGAAGACCTTGGGTTGACTAAAACCAAGTCATGTGTCGACTGGTTTTGGAAAATAGAAAATGTTTTTGTTTGAAGTACATACAATAAAGGGGTGATTATACCTCTTTTTAGGCTTCATAAAATAGAACACTCTCTTTGTTTGAAGTACTTGTAATAAAAGGGAGGGATTTTCTGGTGTAATTTTCAAAATTTGCCTAGGAGGCAATCTTTGTAAAAACCTTAAAAACCTTCATGAGTTGCATATATTTTGCACTTAAGGGGTGATAAACATTCCTTTCCTACATCACACATTTTTTTCTAAAAAGGGAGAAAATTCTTATAAGGGTGCATTTTCGATAGTGACCGACACCTTAGTCACACTTCTTGCAGAAATTCTATTACAACATGTTTTGCAACAAGGGAGGAGACTTATAAGGGTGCATTTTCAGTAGTGACTGACACCTTAGTCACACTTATTGCAAAAATTCCATTACAACATGTTTTGAAATAATGGGGGAAACTTATGAGGGTGAATTTTCAGTAGCGACTGACACCTTAGTTACCTTATCAAAATTTTTGCAAAATCATATTGTAATAGAATGAACTTCGTATGTAGTTATTTACTCTTGTACACCTAGCAGTTGCAGTAGCTAGTTACCCATGCAATCCTATTAGATGATAAGATTACAATAAGGACATTAATTGATGTGAAAGAAACATGAGTAATGGCACACTTTTTTCTTAGAGCAGTTAGAGCATTGTGATAGAGCTCGAGCCAGAGCAAGAGCCTGCATATCAGCATATTTTTCACTGTATTGGGGCAGTTATATACATTACCCAAATAATGTAATAATAGGGGATGTTATATTTACTATGCTACAATAACTATACTTATTACATCATTTGATAATTTGTAATAATTTCCTAGGTAGATTTTATTTACATGGTAGATATAAATTACTGCATTATTTTTACTTTTTACTTGGAATATATTAACTGTTTGGAATATCTTATGGCAACTAGGTAAGTAGGTGACAGTAGTCAACTTGACTACGTTAACTTACCTAGTTTATTAGTTGTTAAGCACTTTTCATTGAGACCATGTTTGTTAGCTACAACATAGGAGATATTATTTCTTAATATCTATCCTATGCTCCTATTTACTATTTAAGCACTACCTACTGAATACATTTTTCTAATGCTTTTACGCCTATTATAACAAAAATAATGGAGGAAAAACATTAGGTCTTGAAGCTTTGAGAGGGCCCATATATCCTAACACCTCCTTAATTTCATCATTGAAAAAGGAAGCTAGGAGACCAGAGCTCATCTTATTTAAAATAATAGAAGAGCCTTCTCAGTCTGTCAATCTCTAATTAGAGCTAATCCCAAGAGGGATAAAAAGAAATCAATAACTTCATCTTTGATTTCTAAAAGATATCTCGTAGTCAAACCATTAGTTGTGGAGATTTTCTTGATTCTATTATGACTACGATGGCGAAGAATGGAAGCATGAAAAAATTTAAATTTCGATATCCTTCCTTCAACCAAAGGTCACAATATTTTTGCTTCCAAAAAATATCCTCTTCAACAAGCTTGTTATGAATATTAGAAAGAAGAATTTTCTCTCTTTCAGTAGATTTGATAGAAAAATCTTGGGTTTCTACGTTAGCCTCCAACTCTAGGAGCTGTGATCTCAAGCTTTCTTTAGCTCTAAATATATCACTGAAGACATATTTATTCCATCCTTAGAAATTTGATATGAGATTTATAAGCTTATTGATAATAATATCCATTCCAACACCTAATGTTTCTTCATTCCACCACTCCTTAACACGATCTTCAAAAAATTAATGAGAACACCACATGGCTTTGAATCTAAATGGTCTCAAAAGAAAAGGAGGATTTTATGACACCTCCAGCCATAGAGGATTATGGTTAGACCCAACCTAGGGAAGAGACGACAGGGAAGCATCACCAAAGAAGGGAAGAATCAAATTGGAGACCAAGATCCTATCTAATATACATAAAATGACATTCAAACCTGTTATTTGATTATTCCAGGTGAATTTAGGAACTTTAAGATCAAAGTATTGAAGTTCCACCAAACTAATAAAATTTGCAAAGTCTTTCATAGTTCGGAAATCCACACCATTACCACCTATTTTTTAGATAGAAATAAATGCGATTTAAAATCACTCACTAAGATCCAAGATTCATTCTGAAATACCTTCCTCATTTCCAGTAATTCCATCTAAAAAAGATGCCATCCAAGATCAGAATTGGGATCATAAATATTGGACATTACCCACCTTCTCTCGATCACCTTGCAAAAGAAAAAACATATTAATAACCTGGTTAGTGGAAGAAACAACATTATCCTCAAACTTGGTTTTGTTCCAAAAATAAAGTAAACCTCCCACCGATCCAGAATATTCACTAGCTGCAAAGCCAACTTCTTTCCAAATATTCGAGTGAACTAAATTCCAACAAAAGTCCTCTAGCTTAGATTCCTATATTAACAAAAATCTAGAGACTTGTCTCTTCTTGTAGAGGTTAGGATACACTTTTTAGAGGTATTGTTCAGTCCTCTAATATTCCATGAGCACATATTAATTGATTCAATTTAAAGGATAATTTATTGATAGTCCCCCCTCAAAGAGGAGACTTGTATCCATCTAATTTTAGCTAGTTACTACTATTATCACCTCTCTTCTCCATCTTCATAAGAGCTTGGCCACCATTAGCAATATCATTTTCAACTTTTCTTTTCCACACTGAACAATTTGGTGGTTTACCAACTTTAATCTCCACTCTCACATCAATTCTACCCCTCCTATGACTTCTAGTCTTAGGACCAGGAGAGCCTTTCTCTAAGACTAGTATGAGGGAGACCATCGGTCTACTTAAACACAAAGGAGAACCAAATCCTTCATTAGGAGAAACCATGGAACCCACAATATTTGAGGATGATTTAGAGAAAATTGGCAAATACTCATCAATATGCTATAGAACAGGGTTCTCAAATGCTCCGCAATCAAAAGTATTTTTCAAAGGAACTTCACTTCCTCTCTCTGCAAGCCCTGATACCAACACCACTTCCAAGTTATGAGGAGTTTCAATCACCTCCTCCACCAAAATATTAGAAGTAAGGCATTCCTCCCCTTGAATGGCTTCCTCACTAGCAGTATGCAAATCATTCTGCTTAGGAGGGGATAAGATAATATCCTTCTATTTTTCACCATGGACATTTTTCTAGGAGTCCATATTCTTTTTACAATTGGCCGAGCTGAAGGCTAAAATTTTTGACTAAGGGGACAAATTTTTATGATATTCACCCTTTCCATAAGCTTGGTAAACCATCAACTTATTTTCATACTCAATGGGTTGAGTCTAGCTCCCTAGATGAAAAATAAATTCGATTGAACTTGGTAGCTTCTTCTCAATGTCTACCATTACACACATGCCAACATACTACATCTTGGACAGGGAATTGGTGGTGCAATCAAAAGAGATAAAGTATCTAATATATTGAGCCACCACTTTGAAAACACTAAAATGGCAAAGATGCGAGGGGAAATCTGATAGTATAACCTAAATGGGAACAAAATTAATCCTCTACAAATATGAATTGAAATCTGATCCCCATTTTCTAAGAAATAACCCCATCTTACCAAAGAACCAGGGGCCACCTTCTAGAATTGTCCTCGAATCAAATTCACAGTTGAGTTTTATCATAAAAAAAATTCCTAGGAAGTGTCGCAAGCTAGAGAGAACCACACGGGCACCACCTAGCGAAATCCCAACACTTTAGGGCATCCATATCTAGCCTACCCAATGAAATAAGACACCGAGTCTTTCTTAGGAATGAGAGCAAGATAATTTGAATTCAAGGCTTTCAGAAAAACCAAAGAGCTTTGGGTATGTCAGATCGCATTACAAACATCCTCCCCACATATATGCCAGTATTTTAAGATTGGCCAAAATTAAGTTTTTTCTAGTTGTAAACTTTCTAAGTTTGAATTAGGCATTAAGTGGGGATTGGGTTAATTTTAGGATGCTTGTTTTAGCATGTGTGGTTGGAGCCTTTTCTTATAAATATGTAATCTCTCCATATAAAGGGTAGATTTGTAGAACTGAAAAAATCTCATTGATTGGTGGCTCTTAACTAGCATCAAGTCATAGGACATTCTTGGAGGTGAGATTTCTTGGTCTGTGAAAGGAGAAAGAAGGAAGGGAAGCTGTGTGAGAATACTTGTGTATTTGAAGAGGATGTTCCAACTGTTGTATTGCAGGATTGTTCCCTTTGGGTGGTTTGTATTGGTTTAATACAAGGATTAGATATCTTGGTGAATGTAGCCCACATCGACTGAACCACGTTACATCTTCATGATTTCTTCTATTATTCTAATAAGTTTCCGGGTTTGCTCTCAAGTTTTATTTTATATATTAGATCCTAACATGAATAGGTCAATTTTTTCCTGTGTAAAGTTTGATTTACAAATATTATGTGCGAGGAACATTGTGTTCTAATGCAACCTGTTATCTTTGTTAAAATCTGACTGAACTGTAGCAATTCTACAAGATTGAAATCCCTTCCACAGATGAAATCTCGTGCAATTCCACAGAGGAAATCTCGTGCAATTGTTGGTGGACATCAATTTATCTACGCCTTCTCTGAAGCTTCAAAGATTTTGACATCTACTGTTGTTAACTCGTGATTGAAAACGTAGACACAGTTAGAGTCGCATGTTCACATTTTCTTGATGAATGTGGAAAATGGTTGAATCCAAAAGTTTGTAGGAAAATATATAACCGGTTAATTCCTATAACTTCTTTCCAGGTCAATATTGTTTCGAAAGGAACATGAGGCGATTAAAAATAATTTGCCGTTATCAACGTTTGAATGTGTCGTAACGCAGGCAAAGAAATTTCAATCCACTGTAAATTTAAAAAATTATAATATATAAAATATGGGATTCCACAAGTTCTGTGATAAAATATTGAATCCGTGAAAATCTGGCCATTAGTGGCTTGCACATATGGACGTAGCCAATTAAAAGTGCCTAGGACGCTCTTTCATTAAAGGTGCCGACAACGCTCCTTCGTCGATAGGAACAGCAATGTAGAATCGAAGGAATAATAATCTATTAAAACAACTTAAATACAAATTTTGATTAGTTTAAAAGCAGTTTTCTTAAATTTAGTCTTCAAATATTTTTGAAATTTAAATTAATAACAATAAATATTTATAATAATATAATACTTATAATAATTTAATACTTATAAAATTTAAATTTATATTTTAAATATTTTAAAAAATTAATATAAATATTATTATTTTAAAAATATATACCATTATAATTATAAAAATATATATAATACATTAAGAATTTAACATAGCAAGTTATCAATCATCAAAATTGTTAAGAAGTTATTTTAATAAAATTAAATTGTATGTTTGTGCACATATATAATTAATATTATTTATATATTTTAATTATTTAATTTTTTTTTTAAGCGAAAAACTCCTTGTGTGGCCGCCTTGGTCTCAGAGAGACCACGAACAGGGGGTCTATACCGTCAAAGTCACCCACATTATCAATTGGATTTTGGATATCCAATTCAGCTTTTTGGTAGTGTGGAGATTTGAACCTGGGACCTCCTTTGGAGGATTACCCTCTCTTCTCCAACTCACCTACAACACCTGGGTGAAAAACTAATTTATAGTGGAAAACACCCCTTTCGAAGTACCACTTTCAACAGGTTGAGCATAGGAGGAATGGAGCCTTGTCGGCCTCTACCAGCACATAAGACATTCCTAACTATACCATATATCTGCGGGATGGAAACAAAGGGAATGGATCTTGGGTCGACCTCTACCAGCACCCAGGGTATTTACCACTGCACCACAACAAGCAAATATATATTTTAATTATTTATTACAACTTTAATCATTTAAAAATAAAAATTTATTTTTTAATAATTATAAAATTTTTATTTTATTTTATTTGATATATAATACAAATCAAACATCTCACATGCACAAGCAGTTTAATTATTAATAGAAGTTTAAAAGTTATTTGTTCTTGAAAACTCTTGCACCAGCTAATTATTATTAATTCAAGTTACATTATTTTTATATGTTCACATTTTATAAGTAAAGTATATAATATACTCTAGTAATATAGGGTGCTCAACGATTTGGTTTTAGTTTTTCTTCAGTTTTATCTTTTATTTGGAAGCTCTAAAGTTTAAACGATGGTGTGGGCGAGTGTGAGGGGTGGTTGTGTGTTAAATTCACTATTGATAAGTATAGCTCTCGAATTTATGAGGGATCGACTTTACTAAAGTCATGGAGGAGAGCTTTGGTCATAGGGATTTCTCACTTTAACCAAATAAAAAAATATGGGGATGCTCACTTTAAATAAAGTTTAAAATTTATTTATAATGTGTAATTAATAGTTATTTAGTATAATTAGATTTTAATAAGTTTATTTTTATTGTATTTTTTAAAATATTTAGTTCTATATATATTCCAATTAAAAGATTAAATAAAATATATATTGAGATATCTTAATTTATTTTATAAGTAATTGTATGAAATAGTTGTCTATGTTGGAACATCAAATTGGTATTTGGATTATAATCAAAGAGACATAGCTCCCAAGGGTTAGGTGGATTGGTAAGTGCTTGTCTAGTTAAGAACTTATTAAGAAGAGATTTGGGTTAAAACCTTGGGGTGGCAATTTGCAAAGGTAGTAGTTTGCTTTAAATCTCTTGAGTGTGTCAAATAAATGATGACGATACAAATATCAAGGGATGGATGGTCAGTGGTTTACTAAAAATAGTGTGATTGTAACAAAAATAAAAGATAATAATAAAAGAGACATAAGTAGGATGTAAGTGACTTCATTTTATGTCCTTGATTTAAAAAAAAAATTATAAAAAAACTATATGGTATAATTATCTTTGTTTTATTTATGCAATATCATGTATCATATATAGTTTTATGTTATAATTGTATATATTTTTTGTATTTATTTATTTATTTTAATTGAAATTGTTTTCATATTAATCAAAATTTTAAAATAAAAACTACAATATAAATGTTAACCGTGGTTTAGGTGCATGTCTACTTCAAAGTCTGAACATCCAATAACCATTGAAGCTATGATAAACTTTCCTTTAATGAAAATAAAGCAAACACATGTACCGAGAGGAGACCTAGGTTCCAATCCCATGAGATTGCCCATGCACAGACAGTAACCTAGATCTGATTCCTCTGAGTGGTGGGCTAAATTGATGATGACGGTGCAACCCCTGTGTGTCCGACGGTCCCCATCTCATGCCGGGTTACCATGTACTGAGAGGGTGAAATTCTTGGGAGCCTTCGGAAATAGTTTGAACCCTACTATTTGTGCTGGTAGTTACTATAAATTGTGATTGTAACCATTGCTTTTATATATAAAAAAATTAAAAAAAATAAAGCAAACACGGGTGCATTCATAAGACCACGCAAGATACCCATCACAATAAATAAGCACAACCCATGTGGTAAACATAGAGCTATATATTCTTTTACCATTTTATCTTTATTTGTATTAATTTATTATTTAATATTACAAGAGTGTAAAGTGCAAATAAATCCATAAAATTAATTGATTTATGTAAATGAAAAATTATGTCTAATCGTGATAGACATTGGATATGAAAGGGGTCTTTTTTTAATATAATTTTGAGAAAAAAATCCATAACTATACATATATAAAATTTTATAATAAAAATAAAAATAACATTTTTAATTAAAAAAAATAAAAATATTAAAATTATTATTATGCATGGATAATGAAGTTTTACATCTATTATTTAAGTATAATTATTTTAATATTTATCTTTCAATCATATGAAACTAAAGTAAAATTAAAATAATTTATAATATTTATTAGGTCATAGGATATATAGGAGAATTCTGGTAATGAAATTTATTTATATAATATGAGTTTATCCAACCAAATTTAGGATACAAAATCATATTGTATAACTTTACCACTATTGTATTTGAATCTTAAACCTATCATTCAAACTTACAAAAAATTTACCATTAAAGATAGTCAAGTTGTAAGTTGTAGTGAGAAATACATTTGATTATAATTATTTTTAAAGATATTATTTAATGATATTCAAACCATACAACGTGGAAAACATGTTTTACATAGTGCCTTGATGCTTGGTACTTTTCGTTAATTTTTAGAGAAAATACAAAGAATGAATTTTACAACATAATATTATAAATAAATCTAATAATTAATAAAAAATTATTGTATTTTTTGTTATATATTTTAATATGAAAATGATCTTTCTATTAACCCACTACCTATATCTAAAGAGATAATGTAACTATTTTGATTGATCTTATTTATTAGAGTAATTAAAATTGTAACTTTTATGAATATACTTATAAAAAAATCTAGTTTTTAATTAATAATTTAACTCTCAAAGGAGAATTCAAAAAATAACATCCAAAATTAAATATAATATTAACTAAGGATTTGGTCACATGCAAGTCACCTACTCATTTTTATTATTTTTCTATCAAAAGGATGATTTGGCATTGGTTTCTTTACATCAAACCAATATTTAAGTCCAAAATATAGATATGAGTGCATTTGTAGATGGAAGCAAGTGTGAGAATGAGTTGAGAGTAAGTATAGCTGCAACTAAAAGTGAGTGTGAGTGCAAACCAATATTGCATGCAGTTGAAACCAAAATTGAGTGTGAGCATAGAACGAAAGTGAGTGCAGTTGTAACTGAAAGCGAGTGCAAGCATTCATGAAGAGTGAGGAGGAAGTGTGAGTAGGGAATCAAAAATTAGAAAGCAAAATGTGGTCAGGGAAGAAGTGTCACTTCTTGTTCTAGATATTAGGAGAATTTAAAGGATTCATTTGAAGAAAAACTAGGTAACATGGAAAGAAAGTCATTTGTGGAAGTCAGTATTAAATTATGAATGACCAAGTTGAAAGTATGAATACACTAGCTAGAAATAAGAGAAAGAGTGAATATCTGGCAAACACAGTCCAGGTAGACAATTCTACAACAAAAGTAATTATCAAGGATGAGATGATTGAGCATGATATACTAGTTCTTAAAATTGGAGGGTTAGTATGTAAGTTTCATGGATATTGGTCAGGTTTGTTTGAGATTAAAAATTGGATCAAGAGGTAGTGGATATTGAATTCAAATTACTCCATGAATTTTTTGCCAAAAGGGTTTTTCCTCATTATTTTCTCTAGTTCGTAAAAAAAGGATAAAATAATGGATGGAGGCCCATGGTTTAGGGGTAAACATACATTATATTTTACACCTTGGAGTGAGAATTTTTTTTGGATACAAAAACTATTAAAAGGCTTTTGGTATGGATTAAGATTTTTATATTTTCTTATCAACTCATAAATAATGAAGTTTTAAAGAATATTGACAAAAATCTAGGTGAATTCATCCTAGAGGGACCAACTACTAAGGAGAGAAGGCATGTTGTATACACTCAAATATATGTTGCCATGGATATTTCTAAACCTTTACCACAGTCAATTAGGATTAAATCTAAATCAAGATAATGAGATCAACAAGTGAATTATGAAAATATTACATTTCAATGTCGTAAATATCATGAAACTAGGTACATGACAAGAGACTACAAAGTGAAAATGGATGGGGAGATGAAATTTTTTGGGCATGAGGGTAGATTTAGTTTGAAAAAAGGAGATCATATCACAGGAGAAGCTAGGTTAAATAAAGGATTTTCCACTCCTAAGAAAGTGACTAGAAAAATCTCTCTACATCATTAGATGGCAAAGGCCATTACAGTTCAATCGAATAAGTCATTAGAAGAAAAAATGATGTGGGAGATAAGGAATTACAATATGCAAGTTCAAATATAGAAGGAGCTAAAGGTACAAAGGAAGAGGGCAAGAAAATTTTTAAAAATAAGGAAGATGGGGAGATAAATTTTTAAAGAAAATTATGTGAAGGAGGTCAAGCTTAATCTTGGTAAATCACCTTTATTATCCTAAAGTGGAATAAAATCTTCTCCTTACAATAAAATGAAAGTAGTACGAAATGTATTCCTTGCGCTTTAGGATTTCAAGAGCATTATAGTAAATAAAATATTATAGAGGATATCAAAGAACATTTAGTGTTTTCAAGCCAACATAAGAAAGTGATGGCTATGGAGGATCATTTATGCAATTTAGAGTTTTCAAGTTAACCTAAAGAAGAAAATGCTAATGAGGATATTCCTTGCACTTTTGACTCTTTAGGGCAACTTAAATATTTATAATATAAGTCTCATTTTTAAAAATATAATTAAATAGAAGAGAATGATGAAGACGAGCATGTTGGCAAGAAAGGAAGAAAGGGAGGAAGACCATGAAAGCAAGAAAAAAGAGAAAAGGAAACTCAAAAAGATATTTATTGGGGAAACCAAATAAACAAGAAGTGGGGCTAAGCACACTTATAAAAATAAAAAAATGTTTATGATGAAAATCATATCATGGAATATTAGGGATATGAATAAAATCCGTAAAAAAAGAATTATTAAATATTTAATAGGTTTTTACAGCCCTGATTTTATTTTAAGACAAGAAATAAATTGAAGTAGTGAGGAATGTAAGGATGCTTTTAAGAAGATTTGGAAGACAAGTGATTGTTTAGTTGTTTCTTATATAGGATCTTTATGCATTATTGCAATAATATAGGACAAATACAAATGGGATGGATAACTATTAAAATAAAAAGCAATTGGGTTGTTGGATTATTTTGCAAGAATGAGGAAAACATCAAAGTTGATATTATACATGTATATTCTACAACTATAGTTATTCCTCATGAAATATGATGGAAGGACCTTAGCATATTTTTATCAAATACAATGATGATTCATTATGATCTATGGATTCTTGGGGTTGATTTTAATACTATTCTATATCATTTGGAAAAGAAGAGTGGCATTCCAATATGGTCTAAATCAATGCAATATTTTTCTTCATTTGTCAATTCAAATGATGTTTAGGATGTTAGTCCCTCAAGCTTTCAATATACATGGGATAATAGACACATTGGGAAAATCATATAACAAAAATATTGAATAGATTCTTTTTATCCATTAAATTGTTGCAAACAAAGTATACAATCTATTAAGATATTTTATTGCAGTAGGATCATAGCACAAACCCATTCTCTTGTCTTGTGAGTTACCTAATAATGGTCATCCAAAGAAATTTTTCTTCCAGTCTATGTGGCTTCAAGATGTTTTTTTTTCATATGCTTATGTTATGATGGATTGGATCAAAATTTGAAGGATAATGTATGTATAAGTTTATTCAAAAGTTGAAATATTTAAAGGAGTAAATGAAGATATAGAATGAAAAATATTTTGGTAACATTTAAAGGAAATCAGATAGTAGATAAATTAGTGAATGATGGTGTTAGTATTCATCTTGGTGAAATTCAAATTTTAGAAGACAACTGACCAAGTGAGATTTTATGTCTTAATAAAAATAATGTCAAGGAGCTAATTGTCGAAACATAGCACTTTGAGGGATATGGTGAAGTGTCATGTAAGTTAAAGTGCAATAGTAGGAGGAAAAACTACTCTGCTAGGGTTTGATGAAGAAAAACTACTTTGCGGGGATGGTAGTAACTTCTGGAGGAGGTCTAAAATATTGGAGGAATGTCATGAGCACATCGGGTCTAGCACAGAGAGTGCATGCTCGTGATTTTTTTTCATCTAAAAATTACTGGAAGGAACATGATTTTCCAGTGTATGTCAAGAATCGCTTATTAAATAATAATGGATGTTTGGAACAATGTGAAGCCAGGCCAGTTCTAGTGGTTCAACTAGACTCGACGGTGGAAGATGTGGAGTATCTAACCAAACATGCCATTATTGGCAAATTTTTGGGCATTCGAATTTCTCTCCCTTTTGTGGAGGCTTTGGTAAAGAATACTTGGAATCCTGAAGGCGATGTGGAGGTGATGCTGAGTGCCAACAACTATTTTATGGTGGTTTTCTCTTGTATTAAAGATTGTAACAAAGCATTTGAAGGGGGTCCTTATTTCTATAACCAAGTGGGACTCTTTCTTAAACCCTGGCATGTGGGTTTCAACCCATTAGAGGAGCGACCATCACTGGTTACAGTATGGGTATGTCTTCCATGGCTCCCATTGGAATTCTATAGAACTACATGGGTTACAGTATGGGTATGGCTTGGGAAGCCGATTGGACCATCATAATAGACAATGGATAAAAAGGTAATCTCTTTTGCTTATTTGTGTTGAAATTGAATTAAATAATCCTATTCTAGATTCTATTAAAATACAATTTGGATCAACTACATGGGTTCAAAAACTTGACTATGAAGCTCTTCCATTTCATTGTCAAATTTACCGTGAATATGGCCATATACAAAGAAAATAACCTAAGTTTATCCCACCCATGGCTTCAAATCCTGGGCCCTCTCGGTCTGGATAAAGTTTGAATAAATGAAAAGCCCTGATAAAGTAAGGGGAATAGGATAAGGAAGGTTTTGCCTCGATAAAATCCTGAAACAGAGGACGAAGGGCAAAAAAAGACCTTAAGGATAGCCAACCAAATGCTCTACTCAACCATTTTGAAATATTAGATGATCTTGATCAGTGCATGGAGACACCTGAAACGTCGCTACCTGATGCAAATATAACAATGCTGAATCAGATGTCTCTTCTTGAAGGGGAACTTAAGGAATCAGATCTAGGGGGTTTAAATGAAGAACAAAAGGCTTTGGATCTTAGTATAGGGGACATGGATGGGTCTAGCCCTATAATGGAAACTATTTTGCAAAGTGGTACAAATTTAGTTATGCCCTATCCTACCCAGGAACTGATGCAGTCATCCTTGGACTACAAAACTCCTACAGTGTTGGGATTGTAGCAGAAAATAATTAAAAAAAGTATTTCGGATAAGAATATGAAGGTGGGTCAAAAGAAGGACCAGGATAAAATTAAGTTAATCGGGGAGACTTTGGTGGAGTCAGGCTTGGTGATAACATTGAACTCCCATTTTTATAACCCCCAAAAATGATTATCCTCTCATGGAATGTAAGGGGGTTGAACAACATCCCCAGAAAAAAAATTGTTCATGATTTGGTTCGTGTGCATTCTTCGGATGTGGTGTTTATTCAGGAGACTAAATTGGCTATTGATAGTATGTTCAATATTGCTCCCAAGTTATGGATAAGGGGGTAATGGCAGTGTATTGGTGCATGTGGATATGTTGGTGGCATGACTTGTTTATGGGATCTGGTTAAGATATCCCCTCTTACTTAGATTTCTAGCAGATGGTCTATTTCGATGGTTGGGCATGATAATGAATCTGGTGAAACCATCCTACTTACAAATGTGTATGCTCCTATTTATTACAATGGTAAAGAGAATTTGTGGGAGAACGTTTGCTTTGTGAGAAGTTTGGTTCCCCTATACATATGGATTTTGGCTGGATACTTCAACTCTATCACTTATCTAGAGGAGAAACGTGGTGGGGTGGACCATCTCAAGAATTTTTCTTCTATCTTCAGTGCTCATATCCAAGACCTAAACTTGGTTGATATCAAGCCATATAATGGGTGAAATCACGAGGATATGAAAACAATAAGGAAAATCCAATATGTGATGTAAACGAAACGAAAGATAATGCTAAATCCTATGAATTGAAAGTGCATGAAAGGAAAGAAGCATAAACGAATCAAAACCAAATTAAAAGCCAATATGAAAGATAGCCCTTTTTATTAATGTGCTTTAGAACTTGGTTACAATCCGTCTCCTCCATTTTCAGGGGCTAGGAGTGTTAAATGTGTTCTTGTCACACCCATGGATGCTATTCCTTCTTTCGCGTGCCCACATGTAAAATGGGCGGACCAAATGTCGTCGTCACTTTCATTGATGAATTTTGACTCTTTGCTGCTCCTCTAATATTCATATCCTACATTCAAGGAAACAAAAAATAGTTAGTAGCACCTATAGATAAAATAAAACATGCAATCCCCAAGCCTATGATTAGCGAATGCCAAAAATGAATAAAACGGTAACTAAAATAGATCCAAATGAACTAAAAAATTGAAAGGGGCATGAGGACATTACCAGGAGGGCACTACAAATGGAACAGTCAAAAAATTCGCCACAGATTCGTATTCGCTTCGGGGCGGGATGAATAGACCTGCAATAAAGTGTCAAAAAGCACAGTCCCAAATGTCACATTCGAGAAGCTCCAAATCACCTGCAAAGTTGGGGATTAGCTAAAAGGGGGTATTTTGGGAAGACCCAGAAGGTCAGAATTTCCCAATTTTTCCTTTATCACCAGGAATTTGATGATGCTACCTGCATGTTAGTAAAGGTGAGAAATGATAAAAACATGATTAAAAATGCTCAAAACGATGTGAAATTTGAATGAAAACCTATTTAATAAGCATAGAATCAAAAGAAAAAAATAATAGAAAGGAAATCTTCCATAGATTTCTAATTGCTTCGGGGTAGGGCGATTAGAACTACAGTAGTGTGGGGGGCACCCGGGGGTAGGATGCCCATCGTTTGGGGCCCAATTTTGGCACCAATCCACTTGGGATGGGTCCAAAACCTCTTGTGGGGTGTTGCTGGAAAATTTGGTAGGATTTTGTGGCCAAATGTCAGGTTTTGGTTTTATATTTGTGCTTCCAATAACCACCCTATGACCTCTCTTCCAAAAGAGATCAAGGATGTGAAAAGGCACAAATCAAAAGGTGCGTGGAAATAAAATGGCAGCACTTCGTTGCTCAAAATGCTCCTCTGTATATCCTTTTGGGGTGAGAAAACTCACCAATTTATAGACCTGGAGGTCTCTTGTGATTGAGCATGCAAAGGCACCACTTGGAAATCGTGCCTTCCAAGGGGGGGAGGAGATTCCTACCTGATTAGGGGCTTCATGACTGCCCCTGTAACTGCCTCTAATGCTAAAAAATGCTCACTCACACTCCCATGCAATGAAGGAAGAGTTAAGTGGTGGATCTGAGCTACCATTTTTCAAGATTTGACTTTTTTCCCATCAAACTTGCTATTCGCCCCACCCAAGAGCGAATACTGCTAATCGTCCCAAGGTGAGACGAATACCAGTTTGCCATCGTCCCTGGGTGGAACGAGTATGGAGCAGAGTGCTTGAAGGGCAAAATTAACCTTTGACCTTCCAAAATTGTTGTAAGAGTGTTTAGGACCACTGTTTAACCTCTGGGGGCTGCCCTAGGGTTGTGTGTGTCAATGCGATTAGTGTTTGTAGTCACATAATCAGATTGGTGTTGTTTTGGTGTCTACGAGATGCCCCTTTTTGCAGTGCTAAGCAAAAATAGATAACCAAAGCACTAATGATTAGGGTTCCTCAATAATATAACCAACTTTTGATGCCCTAAGTATGGAAAGGGCATGCATTCTTGAATCCTTGCTTCTGACGAGCGAAGGAACTCAATTCAAGTGTTAACCTTTTTTGGTGAGGTGTTACTTGATCTTGGTCATTGATCAGTCATGAATAGGCAAAGGGTGCAACCTTTTGTCTGGGGGAACCTTGATTTCATGATTCATGAATGCCAAGTGTTTGATCAGCTTGTGATTATTGCTTGTTTGCTGCCCCAAGCAGGAGCATGATTGTCTTTGTCAATGATTCTTTGAATGCATGCCATTTCCTTGAGTGGGTGTGTATTTGTTGATTGGTGACTAAGTGTGACTACCCACTCAAGCGAAGAATCGATGAGGGAATGATCTACATGAGAAAAAAATGAGTCACTTGACCCAATATGACATGTCTAAGGGTTCTCAGATGCTTATCATTAAATGTGTGTGTATTTTTTCGACAATTAAACCTATTTTTGTTGGGTTTGAACCCTTTTTGTGATGCATTTTGGAGCTAAAATTATCAATCCATCCACCCGTGGAGCGGTACGGCTATGGTAGCCTCCTTGGGGAGTAGGATAGTGACAATTTGTGACCCCAACATCTATTTTGGATGCCAGGAATGTCAGGTGCGAAGGCGCATTTGTTCGGCAATTTTATTGCTATTTTTGGGTGGATTTTGACCCTTTTTGGGACGCTATTCTGGGATGAAATTCTCAGCAATTCATCCTCCCGTGGAGTGGTCCAGCTATGGTAGCCTTCTTAGGGAGTATGATAGTGAGTATTTTTGATCCTGACGTCAATTTTGTATGTCCGAAATGTCAAGTTCCAAAGCACTCTTATTGGACAATTCTATTGCTTTGTTTTTGTTCATTTTTGCATAGTTTTTGTTGTTTTTGAAATTTTTGCTATGTAATCGTCCCTGGGTGGGGCAGATACCAGTTTAGTAATCGTCCCTGGGTGGGGCAAATACCAATTTAGTAATTGTCCTAGGGTGGGATGAGTGCTAACTAGAGCGCTCATCCTAAGGAGGAACGATTACAGACCTAAAATCCTATTTAAGGGCCAAAACTAGGATTTGGGCTCATTTGCATTCAATTTTTTTGGTGATTTGGAGCTATGAGGAGGAGGAGGTTGATTCTACGAAGTGAAGCAATATCAAATTATTCCCGCCACCAGGAGTGCACGAACTAGATCGAGCGATGGAGCTGAAGCGAGACCAGTGAGTGCTCTTCCTCTTTATTGTTTTGTGTTGTTTGTTACCATTTTTTGTTTTTGAAACCGCAATTTGGTTGTTTTTTTATTTTTTTTCTTTTGTATTTGTATTTCAAATTAAAACGAAAACCCTAGTGAAATGTGTAAAAAAAGAAAAATTTATGTGTTTTTAAGTTAAAAAGAAAAAAACCCTAGTTTAAACTAAGATTAAAAGCTTAACTTAAAAAAATGTTTTATTTTATTGTTTAGCAGTTTTAAACGAATGGTAAACCCTAGGAACTAAAAATGGTAATTGTGTTGTAATTTGCAGTTTTGACAGGAAAATGAAAACCCTAGGCTAAATTTTTATGTTCTGGTAACTAGTGTTAGAAACCCTAGTTTAACAAAGATCAAAACTTAGGTTAAAAAAACTTAGTTTAACCTATCTTAGAAACTTAGCTTAACCCTAGTTGTTTTTTGTTGTTTTTGTGTAATTTATTAGTTGACCTTTAGAGTTTAAAACCCTAGGGACTAAAAATTTATATTTATTTTTTAATTTACAGTGCAGATGTAGAGTTAAAACCCTAGGACTGACAAACTGTGGTTTGAATTTTTTTGTATTTTTGTTTTTAATTTATCAGTGCAGACGTAGAGTTAAAAACCCTAGGACTGACAAACTGTGGTTTGAATTTTTTTGTGTATTTTTGTTTTTAATTTATCAGTGTAGGCGTAGAGATAAAAACCCTAGGACTGAAAAACTATGGTTTGAAATTTTTGTGTATTTTTGTTTTTAATTTATCAGTTGACTGTTAGATTTAAAAACCCTAGGGACTAAAAAAACGTTTATTTTTTGAATTTTGTGAATTTTGTTGTTCGTTATTTAGTTGTTTTTTGTTGTACATTGTTTTGTGCATTTTTGTATATTCATGTTTTTTTTGTACAGTTTTTCATGGTTTTTAATGTTTTTTTTGTTTTCTTTTGCAAGTTGTGAAGATCCGGTACCGTGTGTCGACAATTTTCACTGAAGTGCGGGAGACGCTAACTTTGGCTGACCAAGAGTGGCTTAATGCCCTTGGGCTCAAGCAAGTGACTCGGTTGGAGCCGGTGGTAAGGGATCAGGCCTATCTGAAGGCCTTGATCAACTTGTGGGATCCTTGGACTAATACCTTCCATATCCCAATAGGGGAGATGATAGTTACTTTGGAGGATGTCTATCGGATTCTGTGGATCTCGATAGATGAATTGCCGATCAAGATGATGTCATGGGATCATCAAACAATAGTGTTGACATGCTACTTTGGGCATGGGGAGGAGGTGGGTGTGGATATCCCAGTGGAGAGGGTAGAGGGTGACTACCAGATTGGTGGTATTCTGGTACGGTGGTGGCTTGAGAGGGGCATGTTGGGAGTGAGGCACGCAGTAATGATGGCCCTCATTTCCAACATGCTGCTACCTGACTATTTGGGTGTGAGGTTCTCATGGAATGTACTAGAGGTGGTATTCAGGTTGGTGGAGTGTCTGACCACAGAGCGCCTGATTATGAGATGGGGTCAGACACTACCGACATAGCTCTATGATGAGTTGTACGAGGTCTACTGCCATAGGCATAAGGGTATTGGGTGCAACTTCTTGTTGTAGTGTTGGGCTTGGCAGTACATATTTGTGGAGAGGCCGGTGGGGTTGTTGGACGATTCAAGTGGATATGGTGGATAGGGATATAGGTTACGTGGCTCTGTGGTGGTGATCTAAGGAGTAGGGACAGATTCGGTGATGGGAAGGTGTTGTAGGGCACTATGCTGATACCTTCGCTTGGCTTGCTCTAGGGGAGGTGTTCTGGTGCCCCTATCGGGACTATCCAGCCTGGCCTGAGGTTGGAGAGTGGCTACAGCAGGTGCACATGGGGCAGTGGCTAATTGGGTGGCATGGTACATAGTAGGAGTTATTCCCTTATGGATGGGTGACATGACAATTTGGGGTGTGCCAAGGGTTGCCTAGTGAGCCTGTGGTCTATCAGCGCTAGGGGGATGAGAGGACTCTATCTTGGCCAACCATTATGCCATTGGGTGAGGATTCAGATACCACGATTGATGTTCTGGAGGTGGACGATGTTGGGACTACCACAGAGTATGACAAATGGTGGACCTTGCGATGGTGGCAAAGCAAGGGGTCTCTAGGTGGTGTAGAGGTGGCAGCAACAGGTGATGAGGGTGCAGAGGCACCAGGTGAGGGTTGGGGGTTTTGTTGGAGGATGTGGATATGGTAGAGGTGGATGATTTTGTAGGGGATTTTGGGGTTCCGAAGTAGCCAGAGATGGAGTATGTCCTAGAGAAGTGGGATCCAGATCAGGCTACTGTGCCATATACACCAATGCCTCAAGCAGTTTTGGAGGACATGAAGGTAGGGTTGCACACTGAGAATGCATGATTAACGAGGTTGCTTTAGAGGTGAGATGAGGAGCTCGAGTATGCACTGTGGGAAAGGGATATCCTATGAACATAGCTAGTGGAGTGGGAAAACACATGGATTGCATACCACTGGTAGGATGGGGATACCGATGCTGCATGGGAGAGGGATCTCCTATGGATGCAATTAGCATAGTGCAACGAGATTTTGGCTATGTATCGTCAGTGGGAGATGGACTTGGTGCGGCATTGATTAAAGCTGGAGATAGAGATTAGATGCATCAGTGGGCATATCCTTACGTTTAGCAGAGGTGAATCATCGTGCCACTCGAGTGGGAGCGATACTGAGCAGTCAACATCCTCTCGACGTAGGCGACTAGATGAGGGGGTCTTGAGTATGCGTGATGTGGGGACTAGCAGCAGCCGCCCTGATGGGTCCCATAGGACCCACACCATGAGGGTTAGTTCCCATCGCACTGATCCTACATGATCATGGTGGCCGATGCCCTAGGCTTGGGGGTTTTTGAGCTTTTGTATTTTTTACGAGGTCAGAGGACCGGTTTATTGTAGCCTGTAGGAATTTTTTTGATGATATATATACAGATGACTTTCTTTGTGTTTATACACTTGTCATGGTTTGTTTTTTCGTTTATGAATATTTATTTATGATGATGTATGCATGTGGTATTATGAATGAGATGTGTCTAATTATATGATGTATGCATATGGAATGGATGAAATGAGTTGTTGATAACTTGTCGATGGCACCATAGACTGTATAAGATTTACTGGCTTGTTGTACTTATGGGATGGCTTTGTGGAATGACTTTGCATGTGATAACTTTGTTTTTGTTTTTGTTTTTTTTTTTTTTTTGCTTATTTTTTGATGGTGATGTACGTAATGAAATGTACCAGTTGTTTTTAAAATGTGGTTAAGCTTTTTTGAGATTCAGATATTTTAACTAACTAGCCAAGACTGTACATTTATCTCATAAGATTTTTGAACAAGGTATAAATCCGACTTGAGTTTGACCAAGTTATTTCACATCCCTATGTGTGCAATTGAGTTCATTTATGTGGTACTTGTCATGATACCACCAATGCCAGATAGGCTATCAACCAAACCTGTACTAAGGATCACCTAATTAGCTCCACTAACTCCTTTTTTGTATTTAGTTAGATTAATCGGTGGTGCTATCTAAGATACCATAAGCTAGCTCATCCACATGTAAACATTGATCTGCACATAAGTGAATGTGACAGATATATCATCATGCGGGAGGTTTACCACCAAGGACCGATAGTTTATCCACCAAACCGATACTGAGGTTTACCTCATGACCTTCTGAATGCTGAGAGTTCCAGGGATTCAAGTTTGACTCCCTTCTTTTCTTCAATTGTATTTGGATACTTGCTCTTTTGTAGTGATAAAAATCACTATTTATTTTGTTTTTCTTTTGAGCAAAGGGATTTGAATATGGAGTGATGAGAATCACTATCGTATGTGCATTTTGATGTATGCACTTTTGTGGTGATGTCAATTTTTTTTTTTTGAGTTTTGAATTTTGCAAAATTTTGATGTTTTGCAACTTTTTGAGAACTTGGGATTCTTGGGGAATTGGGTAGGGAAGATGCTTGTCCTTTTGCCAACTCTCAGCATTTTATGGGGTCATTCGCACAAGGGGATGAGCAAGATAATCATTTCGCTTATGGTGACCTGGATTGCTTTGTAGGTTTCATCTTTCGTTAACACAAATTTGGAATTCTTAGATATTTTAACTTGTTGTGGGATGCTACCTAACGAGGTGTGATCCAATAGAACTCTACCTTTGTAAAATTTGTCTGAATTTATACAGTATTTGGCTAGCAAGCTAATGACAACTGAATAACGAAAACTCTAGATACATTAAAATACAACTGACTATGATGTGGGAAAATAACGTGAATGGCAGTTATTTGTGATGAATTTATTTATAAAGTGGAAAAATGTGGAAAATGATGGTTTTTCCAAGTAATTACAGTCTATGGTGCCTTGACCTTTATGAACACAAATATGTAATGTATGGATGTGATGCTTAATGCAACTATTTTTTTGGTGTTTTTTATTGAGTGATTTTTGATGAGTATGTTGAGTATGCATGAAAATTAGATGCAAATTTTTGTTGTTTTTGATGATTTTATTGTTTTTGAATTTTCTTATTTTTGACCAAGCGATTGTGGGAACCCTTGGAGCTTTTGGTTTGACCAAAGGAATTCTGGGTACCTTTGGGGCGTTTGGGATTGACCAAGCGATTGTTAGAATCCTTGGAGCTTTTTGGTTTGGGCTATGGCTCTTTTAAATATGGAATGGCCTCAAATGACTGATATTCAAGGGTTCTAGTTCCTTGATTCCATCAAGAGAGGCTAGACGGTATGTTCCAGGTCCTATTTTATTGTCAATGACATACAGACCTAACCAATTTTCTGTGAACTTATCCCTTAGATGGGGCGACAAGTTAGAATTTTGCTGGTTCTCTTTTAAGACCAAGTCACCAACCTGAAATTCCCTCAAGTGAACCTTCATGTTGTATGCTTTGTTAAGTTGCTCTTGATAGATACGTAAATGCTCAAGAGCATTAACACGTCTTTCTTCAAGCAACGTAAGATGGTCTAACCGGGCCTACTGTGTAATGTCATCATTGATGAACTCTTGCATTGATATGCGCAGGGAAAGAATTTCCAACTCGAGAGGCATGACTGCCTCGAAGCCATACACCAGTGAAAATGGAGTTGCCCTCGTGGGTGTCCAAATGCTAGTGTGATAAGCCAACAGGACAAGTGGTATCTAAATGTGCCAATCCTTATGACTATCTACGACTATATTTTTGAGTATGGCAACTAGCATTTTGTTTGACGCCTCTACTTGCCCATTTGCATGTGGATAATAGGGTGTTGAAAAACTATGCTGAATTTTGTACTTTGTGGTCAAAGCACACACGTCTTTGTTCTTGAATGACGTCCCATTATCCAAGATTATCTTGGATGGAATACCAAAATGACATATGATATTATGTAAAATGAACTTCGAAATGCGGGTTCCAGTCGTAGAGGTAAGCGAAATTGCTTCCACCCATTTGGTGAAGTACTCTGTGGCCGTTATGATAAATGTGTGATGGCTTGACAACGCAGGGGAGATATTTTTGATTAGATCTAAGCCCCATTGCAAAAATGGCCAAGCCGATTGGATCAACTATAATGCCTGAGAAGGCACTTGTGTCAAATTTGCATGGTGTTGACACTTCATGCACTTCCTTATATATGCACATCAATCTCACTCTAAATATGGCCAATAATAGCCCATGCGGAGAATGCGCTTTGTGATGGCCATACCACTGAAGTGGCCACCACATGTACCATCGTGCACTTGGTTGATCATCCAAGTGGACTCTTGCTGGTCCAAGCAACGAAGGATGATTCCTTCATAGTTGTGATGGTACAAAATGTCTCCTAACAAGACATGTTTAGCCACTTTCTATTTGAATGATCATTTTGCGACATGCGTCAATCCAAGTGGGAGGTTACCTAACTTAAGGTAGTCCCTTATGGATGTATACCAATCTTGCTAATCGAAAACCTCGATGGTATGAATTGCCAATCCCTCTTGAAGTTCATCCCTAGCAAAAGCTGAGCGGGAAAGAACTTGTAAGAATAGAATTGTGTTGCTATTAATGGGAGTAGGGGAGAAAAAGGACCCCCAGTTAGCATGATTCAAACAATCATGGATTCGAGAGAACTTGTCCATGGATGGTTCAATCTGGATCAAGTGGATTCTTGGTGTTAAGTCAGAGCTTACACGCTCCATCGCTGATTGTGATAATGTTTTGACCTAAATTATTGTCATCTCATTGGAAGGGTCTTGCGGGATTAGTGACCCTAATGAGGCTATAGTGTCTGCAAAGCGATTTAATGATCGAGGGAGTGCCTCGATGTCGTACCATTCAAAATGTGCTAGGAATTTATCCACAAGGGCTTTGTAGGCCTGTAGAACTAGGCATTTACATTGGAATACCCCTTTTACTTAGTTAACAATTAACAGTGAATCACCAAAGATGTTTAAATGTTTGATGTTCATGGTGATTATTGTCTAAAGACCTATGAGCAAGGCTTCATATTCTGCATTGTTGTTGGTGCATGGGAAATTTAATTTAAATGACAGAGGCATTGGAGCCCCTTGTGGCATGAAGAATACAATTCTCGTGCCACCTCCTTGCTCACATTTAGAACCATAAAAAAATATGGTTATGTCGGCATGTGACTCATGCTCATCATAATCTGGTGATTCTGAGACATGGAAGACCCCATCATCAGGTAGTTCTATTATTAGAGGTTAATCGTATTCAATATAAGACTCTGCTAATTGATCGAATATGACTTGATATTTGATGGATTTTTGTCCAATGAACTCTATGTCAAATTCCATCAATAACATGATCCATTTTGTCGTGTGGCTACTATGATAAGTATGACTCATCATGTACCACAATGGATTATCCTTAGACACAACATACGTCTTGTTGCTCAGCATGTAATGGCATAGCTTTTTGGTAGCAAACACCACTACCAAGTAGAGCTTCTCAATGTATGCATAGTTAAGTTCATAACTAACCAGGGTGTGGCTAAGATAGTAAGTAGCCTATTATTTATGAAGTTCATTCTTCTAGACTAACATGGTGTCCAGTGCCACCTCAGTAGCTGAGATGTATAAGTAGAACGACACTCCTGGTCTAGGTGGTGCAAATACTAGCGGCAAAGCCAAGTATTGTTTAATGTCATCGAAGGCTGACTGGCACTCGTCATCCTAGTGAAATGCGACCCCCTTGTGCAATAATTTATTCATGGGTCGACACTTGTTAGATAGTTGTGCTATGAAGCACTTGATTGACATGACCTTTCCCTACAGGAATCTAAGATTCTTGATGGTAGTTGGGGGAATCATTTCAAGGATTGCTTAACTTTGTTTGGGTCCACCTCGATGCCTCATTTTAAGACTATGAAACCCAAGAGTTTTCTAGATGTGACGCAAAATATGTACTTCTTGGTATTCAGTATGACTTTATGTTCCATGAGGAAATTGAGGATCTTGCTTAAGTCATTGAGATGATCTCGACTCAAAAGAGATTTGTCCAACAAATCATCCATGTAATCTTCCAAATTTTTATGCATGTGATCATGGAAGATGTACGTCATGGCACGTTGGTAGGTGGTGCCAACATTTTTAATGCCAAACGACATGACATTATAACAAAATTTCCCCCAAGGTGTTGTGAACGCCATTTTTAGTTGGTCCTCAATATTGATACAAATCTGATTGTATCCTAAGAAACCACCCATGAGGGAAAGCATTTCGTGGCCCGCTGTAGCATCTACCAATGCGTCGATGCTCGACAAGGTAAAATCATCCTTAGGACTCACTTTGTTTAGATCGCAAAAATTAGTGTATATGCGAATCCTCTTTTCCAACTTTTTTATGGGCACCATGTTGGATAGCCATGGTGGGTAATCCACACAGATGACAAACTATGCATCCAACAACTTTTGTAATTCATCTTTGACCATTAAGGCCACTGTTGGGTGCATCTTACGTAGTTTTTTCTTAACAGGCTTGACTGTCGGATCAAGCATCAGATTATGCACGACTAGCTACAAATCTAGCCTCGACATGTCTTTGTAGGACCATGAAAAAATCTCCTTCTTCTCTTTGAGAAGGGTAATGTAGTCAGCTTGATCTTCAGGGGATAGACTTGATCTTGTCTACGTTAGTCATCTCCTCAACTGACATGTGGGATCCATCATCCAACTGGTGTGGATTTGGGATCAAGTGGATATCATTTGTTGAGTTAAGATCATCGTTAGGAACCTCGGGCCCCTCTTCAGCAAGGAAGATATCCTGATTTGGCCCTGGGGTGAAATGAAGCATTTCACCGAAAGGCTAGTACTCTAATGGGGATGGAGGTGAATTGATGTGATCCTAGTCTATGGCATCTATGTCTAGATACAATGATCATGCTAGATCGATCGGATTGTGGATGGGGTCAGTTAAGTCAATGGATATCATGTTGATGAAATGAATTTGGTATCCATTATCGCGGGTGTGATGAATCAGACATGTTGGATGTTCTTTGTGCTTTGGATCTGGCTCTGGAGGTATTGGCATGAATGGATTAGCCCTATGTGCAGATAGGAAGATAGGGTCTACCCTCAACACTGATATCGCTATAGGGTCTCTGGGCGAAAGGTGTTCTCTATATGCCCAAAGTGGTGGATTCAAAACTTGGTCCCACTGTGTTGGGTTTACGTGCCACTCATGCCTTGGCACTATGTTTAGATGTTCAAGAATATCATCAATAGCCAAGGGGTATTATTGCTACATCTGGTGCATGTGATTGAGATATGCCATCTCAGTTTCATCTTCATAATCACTGTTGGAAATCCAAAGGCCTTCGTTGGTTTCGACAACCACTTGTGACACTAGCGGCTCATCTTGCTCGAGAAAATTGATCTAGTCCCATTGGGGTTGTTCTGCTCTCTATGGTGGGGCCTAATTTTCTTGTGGTGGCACTTTCTCGATGGGGGCCACCAAAGGGAACATTTCCAAGAGGCTTTCTTAATAATCATCCATGGAGGTCACTTGTGAGTGATTGCTATCTGATTCGAAGGGGTCCCATGGTGCTATCTCATATTTTGATTCATCTTCTGAATATCCTTCCTGACCTTGTCTACACCTCTCTTGTAGGTGAGCTCTCAAGATTTCTCCTCTCTTGAGCGAAGGGAAAGGGTTGTTGAGGTCAACAAAGTTGGTCATCAACAATGGGAGATAATCCCCCAGTGTATATGTCGTGTTAGGGTTGGCATATTGATCTAATGCCAATCCCACCTTGTTGCCTATCCCTAGGCCTTGCATGTTCTCTACCAAGATGTCCAAGGGCAGGGGGTGGTTGAAACCTACTCCTGACTTGTCGTATGGCATTTGGTATCTTGGTTGGCAAAGAACACACACTCCTTGCTCATATCTACGTAACCCATATCCATGCCAATTGCATTGGCTAAGGTATCTCAAAGTGAAGTCTGGGTTGGAAAAATAGTTGACATATTATGCAAAGGGCTCTTCATCTTTGTCCTCTTGCATTTCTGGTTCAATACCATGATCAAGGCCCCCATACACAAAGTTTTTTTGATTTGGCGGGTATCCTAGAGGAACAATGGTACCGATGGGGAAGTGAGGTCTCCCTATGTCCTGCATGGACTCCAGTGTGGGTGTTGTTACAATATTCCGCACGAGATACTTCCATAGGCCCGTATTCGCCATTTCAATGGTTATTGTTGGTGATTAAGGGGGAGGGAATAGAAGTTCTTCCTAAGTCCACTCCATGTTGGGTGGACTAGGAGCCTTGAATTCCATTCTACTAGGCATATCCTCAGTAGAGATGTTTGAGACTGTTGGTGGTACTTCTTCCAGGGGTTGTGCATCTTCTAGAGGTTTCTTCCCTTTGTCCTTATGTTTGGCCACCATAGGTGGCATCGTTGTTGAAGGACCAGACGATGAAGATGGACTTGTTAACGGGGATTCCTACAGAATCAGACCCTATTTAGATGGATTCAACTAAAAATCCAAATGCATTGATGGAAGGGTTGATTGCGACATTAACTGCACCACATTGCAATACTTGAAGGGTTCCAAGTCTGACGGGACTACATGCACCTGCCCTTCGAATGTACACTTTAAGCATTGATGAGCTATCGAAGGGACACACTTCATGTCCCTGATCCATGGCTGACCCAACAAGATGTTATAGGCCATATCACCCTCCAAGATGTGGCACAATGTGGGTATAGTCTTTTGTCCCACTTGGATGGGTAGGACAATTGTACCAACTATCGAGCATATTGCATCATTAAATGCTCACAGTGTATAGGTGGAGGCCACTATGTGAGATGCGAGAAACTTTAGGTGCTTCAAGGCCACTGTTGTAATGATATTATTGGACGAGCTCGTGTCTACAAATACTCTCTTATATGGAATCCCATTGACCCGCACGATGACGTGTAGGGGTGGATTTGCCATGTCACCAGCCACTAATTTTAATTCATCTTCTTGAAAGGTAATTACTGGCTCAGTGCATCATTTGACATGTCCCACAAAGTTGTTGAAGGAGTTTTCTTCGTGGGGCTGCAACTCGATGGATTTTAGTGTCTCCATTAGAGCCTCCCGATGGGGCATTGATTGTTGTATGAGCTCATATATGGAGATACTAGCCAACGTGGTGCTCAAAATCTGGGTGAGTTTGGTCCAAATTGTCGCCACCGGTCTAGGCAGAGGAGGTGGTGCAAGGTGTTGTGGTTGTGATGTTTTTGGCACCTCTCCTGTAGCTATTGTGGGAGCAGTTGTGCTCGGGTACCTCATGTTCTGAGTCACTATACTGATCATACCTACATACCCCTACATGGAGAAAATTTTAATGACCTCATTGACTTGTAGGGTCTTTGCCTGCGCATCATAGGCAGGCAAGGGGTCTTTGAAGACCTCCATTTATTGATTGCTTGGTGCCATGGGATTATCTACCACTAATGTCTTGTTATCAATTAGGTCTTGCACCAAGCATTTAAACTTCCAACATGCATTAAGGTCATGTCCCTTCCATCTATGGAACCTGCAGTACAGGTCTTCCCTATAGCCATTAGGTTTTGGCGCATTGGGGTCTATGGGTTGAATCTCGGGTAGGTTAATCTAGTTTATCGTTGACAAGTGGTCAAACAAGGAGTCTATGGACTTTGTGTAAGGTGTGAATTGTCGCCTAAGGCGACGGTGCTAATTTTTTTCTTGCCTCTAATTTTCTTTGTCATAATTGTTAAGAGGAATCGCCTAATAGTTAGCATTTTGGGGTTGTGTTACTTGTGCAGGCTTAGGGATGTTTATAGCAACCTGATTAATCGTAGCATGTTTTTGTTTTGGTGTTCTATAGCAACCTGTGTCCCTATTTTTGTGTTCTTAGACCATTCTTTCTTCTTTGGCTTGGCTATCTCACCATCTTGAATCTTGATCTCCTCAATGATTCTAGCTTGCGCTAGAGCTTCCTCTAAAGTGGCATATTGTTGTAGCTGCAATAGCACGGAGATCGATTTCAAATAGCTCTTTGAGAACATTTAGGTGAGGTCAAACATAGGAGGGAGGTAGGGAAGCTTTGAAAGCAAAGTCCTCCATAGACTCCAAATGCTCTAGTAGTGCTTTATATGCATCGAAAGATTTAATCTCTTCCTCCTTGATTAGTTCCCACTATGGGTTGTGGAAAACTTGAGGCCTATGGAGGGGTGGCCGGATAGCAGCCCCTCTGCCTTGGTAGGGCATTTCATCCTGCTATTCTTCTTGCTCATACTACTCATAGGCTTCATGAGGAGTTTATGGAAGAGACCTATGACCATGGGTGGGTCCCCATGAAGGGTGTCCATTATTGTTCTTGGGAGTGACCTCCCGCTCAGGTCTAGGAGGTCTCGGAGGTAGCACTTGGTAAGATCATGGTACTGGTCTCATACCAAGGGGTTGCGACTCTCATATGATTCTACTCTTTGGGTGCAAAGGGTTGGAACCATATCAAGCACAGTGTTATGGAGCATCTCATATGTTTGGCATCGAATGCACTCTTTGCTAAGGCGATATAGATTCTCCAGCTGTTGTTGGTCTTGCTCAAGCTACGTGATCTATGCTTGGCAGGCGACATGTCTAGTGATTTCCAGGTTGATTTGTTCCACCATCTTGAGTCTAGGAGGCCTAGATGCCTCTCCTATGCATTTATCTTAGTCATGATGATTCGATATCTCTATAGGTCGCTTCCCTCTATCAAGGTTAGTGGCATTCACTCGATGTTCTGGCCCCAGTAGGTGATTCTGGTAGATAGCAAGTGCAGAGGTGCATTGCTTCCACACTGTGTATTGCTCTTGAGGAATGTAATGGTCTTCCTCATGCTCCCTTTTGTATATGTGAAAGCTGTGGGCAGTGTTGGCTCACCCTGTGCTCTAGATTTTGCCTATTATTACTAATAGTGATGGGGGGTAAAGGAGGGATGACATAATCATGTGGCCTCTCCTCATGGACCCTATGTTGGATGGGAGTGCCCCTCAGAGGGGTGCCTTTGTAGTCCCATTCTGAAATGAAATGATGTGGACTCTCTTGTGGGCCAGGCTGCCAACGTGGAATGACCAAGTCCTTGGGGCTATAGTGGAGGTGACTTGTACCCCCTTGTACACTCTCCGTAGCTTCTGCCATTGATTGGGCTTGGCTATGGGTGTACACGATGGTGGTGTTTTCCTACAAGATGCGTAGATTTTTGTTTCTTTTTATGATTTTTATGCTACACTAAAAAAAAAATATCACACACACAAAACAATGATTATCTCGTTTAAATATTAAATGTGTGCTCTAAACTTGGTTTAGTGCATTTTGATTTTTGTTTTGGCAGATTTTGTAAAGAACATTTAAATGCAATACGATGGCTCTTATGACTCCTAAAAATGGTCGCCCCTTCGATATACCATTGCCAGGCCGATATACCAAACTCTCTATATACCCGCCCTTACGTGAGGGAAACTATTGGTACGTGAGATCAGATGGTATGTGGAACGTAGGTGGTATGAAAGTGGAATCACCCTATTTTTGACACCTACCATAGAAGACTTATCCTCATGCGCTGGGAATCACACCAGATACACTCAATCATCTTTCTTCAAGATTTACGATTGGGGTTGTGAATGCAAAAATTCAAGCCAAGGTGATGATGAAATCCACCGTTGGTCTTGATCAAGGGCTAGGGTTTTACGACCAGCTCCTTGGTGTTTAAATTTCCATGTGATGTGTGGGGTTATTTTTATTTTGCATAAAAGAAAACAACATGCAGTATAAAGAAATTTCCCTAAGCAATAAAGTAACCAAAAAACAAAAAAAAACTAAAAGCAAAAAATGACAGAAAGAGTTTAGGACCTCTACCACTTCTCTGCCCAAATCTGTTGATTCTGAGTTTTTGTCCTAAAACTATACATAGATCTATTCATCCCTAGGTGAGATGAATAATAGAACTATACTCATCATAGGGTGGGGCGAATGCCCATTCATCCTTGGGTAATATGAAATCCAACTCTATATTTGCCACAGGCTGGAACGAACATCAGTCTAGAATTTGAAACTCTCTGCTGTATTCGTCAGAGACTGGATAAGTTTTTGATATCTAGTTATTGGATGGGTAACAACAAAAGTGCTAGTTCTATGATTCTGGAGGGTAGGGGATCTGATCATTGGCCTATCAAACTCTTTGCTTTGGAGTTAGGGCTAAAAAATAATCCCTCCTTTAAGTTTCAACTTATGTGGCTTCGTGATCCTAAGCTTCATGATTTCATGCAAGGCTGGTGGACCACTGGCAAACCTCCTCATGGCATCGCTATGTATTCCTTTATGAAGCGACTACAATTTGTAAAACATAAATTGAAGAGATGGAATAGACTAAATTTTGGGAACCTTTCCTTGGCTAAGCCATCAACTCTTAGAAGGATGGAAGAAGCTTCAAGGAATATTATATATCATGGATTCATGAAGGAGCTTCTTGTTGAGTAATCTGAGGCTACGAAAGACCTCGCTAAATGGGAACTAAGGGAAGAAAATTTTTGGAAACAAAAAGCTCAAGTAGATTGGCTTCAATAAGGGGATAGGAATACAACCTTCTTTTATAACTCAGTTAAGGCTCACCGTAATGGTAACCTGATTATATCTCTTGTGAATTCTCAAGGTGCCCTACTCTCTTCTTTCAAGGATATTTCAGAAGATACTAAGAGGTATTTTTCCTCTCTCTTCAAGGAGGACTCCCTATCATATGATGAGAATGAAAATATTATTCTAAATTGTATTCCAATGATTTTTTCTAGAGATATGAATGAGCACTTGATGGGTCCAATTTCCCTTGAGGAGTTGGAAAATGTTGTATTCAATATGAAAAAAGGAAAATCCCTAGGCCTAGATGGATTCTCGATTGATTTTTATTAGGAGTTTTGGGATTTAATCAAATTTGATCTTTTGGAGGTGGTCCATGAGTCTCAAAAGAACAAACAAATGCTAAGAGCCCTAAATGCTACCTTTGTGGTGCTTATACCCAAAAAAGAGGGAGCAAATTCCTTGGATATGTTCAGGCCTATTGCTCTTTGCAATGTTGTGTATAAGATCATCACAAAAATTATTGTTGAGAGGCTGAAGATATGGTTGAGAAAAATCATCTCTAAGGAGCAAGGAGGGTTTGTTATTGGCCAAAAAATCTTGGATGGGGTTGTTATTACTACAAAAGCTATTTAATCAATGGAAACTTCTAAGGAAAAAACTATGTTCATTAAGTTGGACATGGCCAAAGCCTATGATCGGGTGATATGGTCCTTTCTTCAGAAAGTTCTTGCTGCTTTTGGATTTGAGGAGGAATGGATTACATGGGTGACGAGTTGTGTTTCTTATTCCTCATTCTCTATTCTTGTTAATAATGAGTCATCAAAGTTGTTTGAGGTCTCAAGGGGATTGAGACAAGGAGATGCTTTATCTCCTTATTTGTTTATGATTATGGTGGAAGGGTTGAGAATATTTCTCAAGTCTGAAGTCATGCAGGTTCTCATTCAGGGGTGGAAGTGGGATAGTAGTTTTCCACCTCTTTCCCACCTTCAATTTGTTGATGATACTACTTTTTTGGGACTTTCCACTATCAGGGAAGCTGGAAATATTAGATAGTCTCTTGACATATATCTTGGTGTTTCTAGATAGTTGATTAATGAGGACAAGTCTTCTATTTTCTTCTTCAATACCCCTCCTCTTATTCAAGCCAAGATTGCTCGCATTATAAGATTCCAAGTTGGGACTCCCCCCTTCATTTATCTTGGTATTCTAATTTCATCTCATCCTCTACCTAGATCTTCTTGGAAGTATATGCTTGATAGGTTTAGAAGGAAGGTGAATCATTGGACTTTCAGATGACTATCCACTTTAGGTAGAGTGTTGCTTTTAAAATCTGTTGTTCAAGCTTTACCCATTTATAGATGTTTTGTACAAATAGCTCCCTCTCACTTCATCAAGGACATGCATGCTTTGTAAAGACAGTTTTTATGGTTTGGAAAACTTGATCAATCTAAATGGAGTTTGGTTAGGTGGGATTCTATATGTAGGCCGATGCAAGAGGGAGACCTTGGGTTACGACAGATAACTCTTTTTTGGTAGGCTTTGGCTACAAAACTTTAATGGAGATGGTGCACCTCTCAAGATTAGATTTGGGCTAAAATATTATCTTGTAAATACTTGAGAGGTATTTCTGAGGCTGAGATACCTAGAGTTAGCTTGGTTAGGAAAGGTTTAGTTATCTAGGACACTCTAAAAATAGAAGCTAATTTAATCAAGTAGGGTTTGTTCTGAATTTGCAATCAAGGGTCAAATTCTCTTTTTTGGGAGGTTTCTTGGGATGTCCACCCTCCTATATTGAATCAATATCCTAGGTTACATTCCCTAAGAATTTTTTTCTTGGAAGTAGGCTAGTCTCGTGTGGAGGACTTTAAAAAAATCCAGTATTTTGGAAATATGGAGATGTACAGGTGGAAAGATCTACAAGAATGGCCCTAGGGGGGACTAGCCAAGGACATAGAGGTACTTGCTCTTATTATTATAGGGAGGCCTTGTTCTTCATTGAGGGGTAAAGATATTCTGGCTTGGAAACCTGATCCTAATGGAACCTACTTGGTAGCCTATGGTTATTAGGTTCTTGATAAGCAAAAGTATGGGAGTCTTCCTATCACTTGGTGGAAAAAGGTGTGGAACAAATTTGCATGCCCAAAATGTAACTTCTTTCTTTGGTTGGTAGCTTGTAATAAATGCCTCACTTGGGATAATGTGAGGAAGAGGGGATTTTAGGGTCCCTCTTTTTGTTTCCTTTGTAGTAAGAATGAGGATGAATCTTCTCATTTATTTTTCCAAATCTCCTTTGCCAGAGACATTTGGCACCGTTGGTGGAGCACCTGTAATCATCCATGTTTTCATGTGCTATCCCTGGTGGAGTTTTGGAGTATTTTGGGTAGCCAAGACTCCCTTACTTTAGGTGGCTTGGAATTTGGGACCTTCTTGCATCAATTGGTAAATTTTGCTTGAATGAAACCAACATATATTTCAAGGAAGTTATTTGGCTATTCAACATATATGGAAAAGTATCCTGCATATGGTTCATAAAACCATCCTTAGCAAATGTGATGTGGACCCTCTTTTGGATTCTAGGGATGAGAAGGTACAACAAGCCCTTGGTCTCTTTGGGGATGATGTGAACTCTTCTAGACCTAGTAGGGTTTCTCAGCTCAACAAGAAGGTTAGGAGAGATGGTAGGTGGAGTCCACCCCCTAGGGGAGTTTTAAAAATTAATACTGATGGATCATCCAAGGGTAATCATGGACATGTTGGAATTGGCAGTGTTGGGAGAGATTATACTAGTGGTGTCGGTTTTTTATTTTTCATTTATAAAGGTGTTCACTCAAATAATTTTATGGAAGCTCTTGAAATTCTTGAGGCCTTGTAGTGGGGGTTTTCTCTTGGATGGCATAGGATTATCTGCGAGTATGACTCTCAAATTGTGGTTAATATTTTAAATAGTAAAAGGGTGGAGGAAGTTAATTGGAAATTGGCCTCTATAGCTGTTTAGATTCTCAAAATGAGTTAACAGTTTGAATTTATATCCTTTGTGCACATTCCAATGGAATGGAATGTGGTTGCTGATTACCTAGCCAAAAGGGCTTCTAAGTTGTTGGATCCTTGGAGTATCAATAATTGGGAGAGTCTCCCATCTAGGGACTCTCAATGCCTATGGGAGTTGATCCACAAGGATGTACAAACTTAATGTGGTTTGTTCTTATTGTCTTTTTTGAGTGTCATTCTAGTCTAGTAGTTTTAGCCTGTTTGGTTGTTTATTTGAGTCCTGGTTGGAAGATCAGTTGTACTTTGTAATCTAGACTTTTTATGAATAAATTTTTACCCCTTTATTTAAAACATAGCACTCTGAGGAAGTTTAATAATATATTTAAGAGAAATAAGAAATTAAATAACTATGATAAAAATGTATGTTGCAAAAAATGTAATATTTTTGAATTTTTATGGGAGTGGCCCCCCATAGAAGCCACATATAACTTATTAAAAAATCATATTAACTAAGGATTTTGTATTTCTAAAAAATATATAAAATATGTATAGATATGGTATATGTGTATTATGTTATTTTTTATTATAATATTATAATTTTAGATCACATGAAATTCTCTTTTAACTATCCCATGATTCATGTACCAAGGACCCATGATGAATCGCACAAAGGATAACTCAAAGAACAAGTAATGGTGCTTATTTGTTATAATCAAAATTAAGATAAAGTCATCTACTTGGTTGGTAAAGAAATGCATCTATAAGAGAATTAACATATGTGAATGTTGCAATTACAAAAATACACTTAGAAATATAAAGTTTTTATATTAAGTATAAGATATCATTGTTGATTCTTAGTATAACCAATGTTGTAAGGTGAAGGCACTCTATTCTAAAAAAGAGATAAGAACAAAAACTAGAAGAAACAATAGAGAATATAAGAAGAATTATGGGAATGCTTCTTAGAGTACAAGGTTCTTGTTTTTCTAATTCATTTGAGAAAATTCCCAAGCTATATTTATAGAATGTATAAATTTACAAAGAAGTTGCAAGGTGAGGCACTTTAGCTTTTATTGCTTCTTAGCGGTAGTTTCAATAAATAACCAAGAATTTGACACTTACCATTTTTTGGTATTATTAAAAAATGAGGCTTTTGAAAGGATAGCTCAACCTTGACATCAACTCCTCCTAGAGAGAACTACAATGAGCAAAAAATAAACCCAAAGAAGGCAGAATCAAGAAACTCAAAATAGTGGGGGAGAACAATAGGAGACTAAGCACACCGAACAAGAAACAAGGTAAAACCAAAGGAAAACCCCAAAAAATACCAAAAAATAGAATTTATTTACTTATAGAACTTTGCAAACGGTTCCAGAACTTGAATAGGTTCACTCACAATCTGAGTCACTTCCTCAGTATAATCAAAAATAATTTTAAGAGACTCCAAAATGAGATGATGTTTTATTTACATCAATTTTAGATTGTGAACAACATTAGACACCCCATCGTTAGTAACACTAGGATAATAAAACTCATTAACCTCCACTTATGAAAATATCTAGGTAAAGGATTAGAATCCAAATTATTGACCAAGAAATGCATATCAAACTTACTAGTCGAATTACCCAAAAGCCTTTTAGACTTTCTTGTTGAAATCCCACCTACACTGAAGATACGGATCCAACCCCCATCAACGTTGTTAGGTAAAAGAGCATCCTTCATATAGATATTATGATAATCGTTTCTCTTCACCCAAAACAACAAAGTCTTCCCCTTAACACCACAAGTAGCAACATGATTTTTTATAGAAATTTTATCTTTTCCAGTCCCCAAGGAATATGAATAAAAATCATCACAAACCTAAATATCATTGGACCCTCCCAAATCCACTTAAAAAAAAGAATATTTTAAAACTGACTGACCCTCAATAGATTTCAAGATATTATTCACAATTAAGCCATCTTCACTGCCAAACTTCTCAAACACCAATAGAGCCAGACCTTAATGGTTAGGGTTCATCATCAACTTTTCATGGAATAAAAAATAAATAAGCGGATATTCATCCAAACGTAACTTCTGAGATGATTCAAAAATATGGCATGAAATATCCTAATAACTTCATAATTCAGGTGAAGGGTAAATAAATCCATGATTACTTTTATCACCCTATTCCAAGGAGAGGAGATAGCCTTAGCACTAAAACCATTTTGAACATTCGGTAGGAACTCATCCTCATCTAGAAAATAAATGATCTCCTTGAGAAGGGATTTCTTCTACTAATCAACTTAGTAGATATCTCAAAGGTCCAATTACCCACTTTAACCCAGCCATCCTTCCAAGTATATGGGTCATCCATCTCAACAAACAAATATGATGATGAAACTATTAAAGAAAACTTAGAAGACCCATTTATTTTAGGATATGCTTAACCTCCTCATCCATAATAAATGAAGAAAATTCTAAACACAACTTCAATGGTAAGGATTTATGGATAGAAATATTTGCTCTACCCATGAGGAAATTCAGCAGGGAATAACAAACCAAACACCCTCTCAACTAAAAAGGATACCACCTCACCTTAACATAAGATGATTGACTGAGACAAATCAATGGTATTAATTTGAATAGTAAAATATGGAGACAAGCCCAACCCATGAAAATCCAAAAATATCCCATACCAAAATCCAACGAAGGATGAACCCAAAGCAGTAAGAAATTTAAAGATAGTAGGTCCCAATATATATTACAATTACCAGGTCTAACATTGAAAGAAAACAAGATCATGCCACCTCTTCTTGCCATCCATCCTTTGAGCCAACATGGAAAAATTAAACTCCATAAGATAAGTGAGGATATCCAGGATGCAAGGCGACAAAAATGTCCTCTCTCGAAAAAGAAAAATCACTATCTGGGAATCACTCCTCCCTAAAATAGACAATGAAGCACATGGAGAAAAATATGTCACCAGTCAAGGCATATAGGACTGAGAAGGTGAATAACCATACAAGGGTACTAATCACCTCATCAAGATCAAGAAAGAACCACCATCTCGATCGACAAAAAAGAATCTACAAAACAATGCAACTAGGCTAGACATGAAAGGGAACATCATCCGTCCAATCAATGCACCCAATGAGGCAATTTGAATTCAAACTAGATGGATACATCACCAACTACTACTCACTAGGGATGAGAGGAGAATGGTACCAATAGGGTCTCTAGTATCTATTAAGGACCCCATGCATAAAAAGGGCAATGCTCAAACATTTCAAATTTAAATAACCATCAACACTCTGATAGACATTAAGAACAGTAATCATGGATGTGATTAATGAGTTCCTCAAGAAATTCACTTCTCCAAACCGAGAACCCCAACCAACTAGTTCTGATATTGACCATAAAATCAGCTATTTAATTATCTTCTCTCAAAATATGCTTAATCTCAACTTGCCTAAGAAGCTGAATAACTCTCCTTGATTCCTACATCATATTGACCACCTTCTGACTGGGTGATATTGTGCCATTGAGCATATTAATGATATTTAGTAAATATCCTTCAATCACTACATATGAAGCTCCCAACTCTATCAATAACATTATACCTTGAAAGGCGGTTCTAGCCTCTACAAAATCGAAAGATTTATAGGAAATGTGTTCAGAATATGCCACCACAGGATCCTCCTTAAAGTTTTTTGTTAATCCCTCTTGCACTAGCAATCCCCAAGTTTCATTTTGAAGCACCATAAAAATTTAATTTTATCCAACCCTTGGCAGGGGGACCACCTAATCACACTCTTTGGATGAGAAAATAAAGAACTAGGGCCAATCCACAAGAAACCCAAAACATCCTCCAAGAAAACTTCTCTAGGAGTTTTTTCAACATAGATTTCCTCAGGCTCATAAAACATAGAGGAGATATTCTTCACAATGCCCCAAAATATTCTCAAACTAACACGAAATGTGTCTCTTTTGCAGCTATTAAAATCTTGAGTTTTTTTATCCTTCCAAATATCCCACAATAAATTCTAAAGCAAGAAGTTCCATAGGCACTTAATTTAGAGGGAAAAAAATGGACAAGCCCATTATTGAACACAGTCCTCGAGGGACTCAGGCAAGATCCATTGGATCCTAAGCTTCTCAAAAATAAAGGAGTAAACTTCTTGAAAAAATGAACAATGAAGAAGCATTTGATTAGTTGATTTCAATTTAGATTCACATAAAAAGCATATGTTAAAAATTGTAAACTCTCTTTTATGGAAATTATCAATGGAGAGAATAGAATAGATTAATTTTGGGAGGCAAAATTTAATGCTAAATTTTTCCTATTGAAAAAAAATAAAAACCCTTCGATTCTAGCAAGGAATAAACTAATCTAATAGAATAAGAAACTTCGCTATCACCATCCCATATAAGTCTATATTCCATGTTCTCATTTCTCAAAACCTAAAACTAAAGCTCAATTTCAACTAAAATCCAAGCCTACTGAACCTCTACACCACTGATCCTAGGAGGAAAATCAAATCATGATTTGCATGCATTCAAAATTTCAATAAAATCCCTAAATTTGATACGATCCATGTCATGGGTGAAAGGCTCTATCACCAAAATACACTGATCATCATGCAAATGAGAATCTCTAATCTAGGAATCATGCCAAAAGTATACCACCGAACCATTTACTATTATCCATATCTTATTTCTACGTAAAAAATTCTTGGACTTAATAAAACTCTACCAAAAAGGAGACCTAGCAACCAAAAGAAGGTCAGAAAAGAAATAATTAAATATATATTTCACCACAAGAGCCTTATTCATCTGAGATATTTTCCTTAAACCCAAACCTCCATTATTTCTTAGTCGGCACACTTGCTCCCATGAAGCTAAATGAAATTTACCCTTCAATTTAGGATCAGCCCATACAAAATTTACAAATGCTTTCAAATTTAGTTGCAATCTTGCTAGGAAGGGAAATGAGAGACAAAATAAATTGGAATACTTTACAACGTACTCTGAACAAAAACCTACTTTCCCATATGACTCAAAAGGGTACCTTTCCGAGTAGAGAGCTTACACTACATCCTCTCCAGAACCAAATCCAAATCAAGTCCTTGATTCTGCCTAAGAAAAGTGGCAGACTAGGATAGGTGGCAGGGAAATTGGAAATTTTACAATTAAAAATACTATTTATATTTCTCTGCCACTCCATTAGAGTATTTAAAAACATATAAAATGATCTTTAGATAATTTATTTTTTGGCTTGTAGCTCTATTAAAGCAAGGAAAAAGGACTATAATCTCTATAGACTGAACAATAAAAGTGAAGCAAACCAGAAGTGTGTCGTCAACAAATTTTTGATGCGAGATACGACGATAGGATAAGGTAGGAGATAATACCACAATGACCTAAATTTGTGCTAGGGATCTTCCTAATTCTTTTGTCATGAGGACAAATAGGAATTAGGAAATAGGATCACCTTGGCAAATTCCATGGGTAACCTTGAAGAACCCCAAATGATATCCATTCGCCATGACCGAAAACCATGCAAAAGACACACAAGCTTTGACTAATCTAATCTAGTTTTTGCTAAAACTAAATTTTCTAAGAACTTTGAACATAAAGGGCCAGGAAACTATATCATAGGCCTTGTTCATATCAATTTTTAGGAAAAACCAGACCTACCACTTTTATGGACTGCATGGATTAAATCATGCATAACTATGACCCCACCAAGGATCTGCCTACCAATCATGAATCCACTTTGATCCTTGTCAATTAAAATTGATAAGAGGGGTTCAATTCTATTGGTTAAAACTTTAAAACGAATACTATACAAAGTATTACATATATTTATTAGCTTCTAATCATTAAATAAAGAAAAATTAGCATTTTTTGGAATAAGGACTAGGAAGGTCTAATTAAGAGCTTTTAGAAAAACCAATGACCCTTGGATAGACCTAAAAGCACCGTAAACATCCCCCTATAGATGTGCCACTACTTTTGAAAAAATTGTTAGAGTTACTATGCTATAGTAACTATAGTTATTACCTCATTTGGTAATTCATAATAATTTCTTGGGTAGACTTTATTGACTATATGGTAGATATAAATTACTACATTATTTTTACTTTTTACCTCGACGATACTCACTATTTGGAATATCTTGTGGTAACTAGGTAAGTGGGTGACAATAGTCAACTTGACTACGTTAACCTACCAGTTTTTTAGTTGTTAAGTACTTCTCATTGAGAGCATGTTTGTTAGCTACAATATAAGAGATATTATTTCCTAATATTTATCCTATTCTCCTATGTACTATTCAAGCACTACCTACTGAAAATATTTTTCTAATGCTTTTATGCCTATTCTAACATTGCTATTTGAGTGAAAGAATTGGGAAAGGGCAAGCGAGAGACTTGGGAGAAGGATGGAGCTGACCAAACCTAAGGGGGTAAAAATATCAATATGGGACCCCCTTGGAACTCCTACTTGGAATTTATCCTGAGCTAGATCCTAAGCAAATCATAACATGCTTCTCGAGGTATTTAACTCATTTATTGAAGTGCTACATGGAATTCCATGTAAAATTCCTGTTCTTCAAGCGGTCTTTTCCAGCACAAAATTTCATGCAAACCAAATTAGCTCTACAATGTTGACTTTGAAGTTAACTATCAGTTCTCGATTGGTGAATATGATAGCCTAACTGACAACACTATCAAATTTATCAACTCTGATATGCATCAAAGTGGTTGTCCTCCTCTTTGGAGTGGCTATCCCCCTCTTCGATGGCCTGTACAATGCATATCCCAATGCTTGAGATCTAAAATTTGATGTTGACTTGGGTGATCACAACCAAAAAGCTACCAGAGTGGATTAGAACCTAGTTATCTCCTTGGAAATATCATGTTGACATCATCCTAATGTGAATTGATGAACATGCAACTCCATGCATGTTGTACAGAATCCTGCGAACTACTGAACTAGAAATATTGACGTGGACCAGTGATGACCTAACAAACAAGAACTCCAAGGCGCTGATATGGCAATACATATTTTTAGGAACTTGTGGCATCCAATGTGGTGATATTCTCTACCAAACATGTGGTAATCTCATCCTTCATATTTGGTTGACATGACGCATTGTGGGCTCATCAATGTGGTGAAGTCCTATTGTTTTCCACAGGTGGGAAAAGGAGGACCAATCAAATTGCTCGAAGTTAATAAAACAAAGGGGGCACAAAAATTGTCTTAAACAACAAAATTTTTCCCATAGGGCAAACGTGGGATTATTAATCCCTATTTTGTTTCTTTCTTTGCTTGTGCGTGAAGAGGGGATTAAAATCATCCCCCCTCCCTATTGCTATTGGATCAGCCATGGGAGCATGCTGGTAACTGTGATCATCTTAAGTCGCTCCCCCATGATAGGTAATGGTATCGAGTCCCATAGGGGACTTAAAAAAATCTTTTACAAAACTAATATTGAAATCTTTACAATTTAAAGGTGTTTTTTTTATTTTTTTTAAATTATTTTTTGGTTTTTTTTTTGTTAATAATTTAATATTTCTTTTTTGTAAAATCATTTTTTTTTTTAAATTGAAGTTATTTTTACAAAAAATATTTTATTATTGATAAAATTATGCTAGAATTAATTAGAATTATGCAATAAAATAAAAAATTTAAGACCAATGTTTTTTTTTTTTGCAAATTCAAACAAATTGTGTTTTTTTTTCTCAAAATTTGATATGTATGAGAAAGAAAAGCAACATTTGTTTTGCAAAACTAGGGAACCCTAAAAAATTCTCAAAACCTTGTTAATTTTGCATAATCAAAGGGGGACAAAATCAAGAGAATTAATTATTTCTTGCAAAATTATAACACAAGGCAACACAAAATTTGTAAAATCCAAAGTTAAAATTTGTGCATTTGTTTTATTCCAAGGAGGAATGTAACACAAGAAATTGCACATTTTATTTTTTGCAAAACCGAGAAGAGATTGAAGACCTTGGGTCCACTAAAACCAAGTCGTGTATCGACTGGTTTTGGAAAGCCTTTCAAATGCAGGGCATGTGTCAACTTGACTTGAAAGGAGTGCTACTTTGTTAATTTTGCAAATAAAAGGGGGAAGACAATAAATTGTATTTCTTTGCAAAATTATAACACAAAGGGGGGGTGCTCTAAAATTAAAACTTGTTTATTTTGCAACACAAAAAGGACAACCAATTTTTTTATTCTACGTTCTTTACAAAATTGTAAAACAAGAGGAGACATAGAATATCAAATTTTTGCACAACACAAATCAAAATTTTGTTGCAAAAATTAGTAATAAGGTTCATTTTCAATATTGGTTGACACCTTTATATCAAGTTGACAAATTAGGTGCATTTTGGGTTGCATCCGACACCTAAGTGGTAAACATTTGTGGGCACTCTTTAATTGATTATTGCATTTAATTTCTTGTTTTCTGTAATTATAAGTCATCAAAATCAAGAGCACTCAAACCCCCAAATTTCTTACTCATTTGTTTAATTCATTGCATAAGTATAAGCTAATTTTAAATTGATATTCTCTCCATACAACCCTAAATTTACTCTTATCTATTTGGCTCAATTTCCTCATACTAATTATCCTTCTTTAGGAGGATTTTTAGGTAGGTGCCATTAAATATCATTAAGAGAGAATTATCCTTCATTTTTTATTTGTTTGGCTTAAATTTTCTCAAACTGATCATCTTTCTTCGAGAGATTTTTTTGGCAAGTGCCATTAACTATCGACTAAGATTGAAATAAATATCATCTTGGTGCAATTCTAGAACCTTCATCATAACAACTATAAACAAATACCTAAATGATACACAATTGCTTAAAGGTTCTAACTATTCAGCATGGAAGACCCAGATGAAGGTCATACTTACTATAGAGGAAATGTGAGATTTAGTGGATGGCACTAGTAAAAGACCCACATCAACAAGAGTAGATCAGAATGCATGTGATGAAAAAGAAAATCGTATTCTCATGCTAATTATCCTAGCTACTACTAATGAAATCCATCCTCACATACGTGAAGCTAAACATGGTAAAGATGGATGGGATGTACTATCTACCATTTTTGAAAAAAATAATCAATATACTATTTTAAAACTTCAAAAACAACTTCATACACTCCATATGAAGTCAAGAGAAATAGTAGAACTATTCCCCTGTAGAGTGGAAAAACTGAATTCAAAGATGAATTCCTTAGGAGCAAATGTAGAAGATAATATCCTAACTTCATTAATATTGAGGGCTCTTCCAAAATCCTACAAGATGTTAGTAACATACCTTCATGTATCTAAAAGAACAATAAACTTTGTGGATATAGTTAATTTATTTCAAATTGAGGAATCAAATTAGATCCAAAGTGATGAAGTGTCAAACAATGCACTTTACTCGAAAAATCAGGGTAGAAAGAAGAAAGGTAACTTTCATAAGGGAGGATCACATTAAAGATCATCTTTAAAAGATAAGGGCAAGCAACCTTAAAAGAATTTTTGCAAAAATTATAAAAAGGACAACCATGACACCAATCGGTGTTGGTTTAAAAACAAGCAAAAAAAATTACAAAGGCACATCACAAAGGAAAAATAGACAATAAAAAGGCCATGTTTCTAGTGAAGTGTCTGATTCTGATTTTGATTCTAGTTCAGAAATAGCACACAAGGTGCTAATGGTCCATACAACTTTGTAAGGGAAACAAATTTTTCACCCTAGGTAAGCACCATTCCAACCCTCTTTTTGGGATTCATAAATAGAAAATATTTTTGTTTGAAGTACATACAATAAAGGGGTGATTGTACCTCTTTTTAGGCTTCATAAAATAGAACAATATCTTTGTTTGAAGTACTTGTAATAAAAGGGAGGGATTTTCTGGTGTAATTTTTGAAATTTGCCTAGGAGGAAATCTTTGTAAAAACCTTAAAAAGCTTCATGAGTTGCATATCTTTTGCACTTAAGGGATGATAAAGATTCCTTTCCTACTTCACAATTTTTTTTCTAAAAAGGGAGAAAATACTTATAAGGGTGTGTTTTCGACAGTGACCAACACTTTAGTCACACTTCTTGCAGAAATTCTATTACAACATGTTCTACAACAAGGGAGGAGACTTATAAGGGTGCATTTTAGACAGTGACCGATACCTTAGTCACACTTATTGCAGAAATTCCATTACAACATGTTTTGAAACAATGGGGGAAACTTATAAGGGTGCATTTTTGGCAGTGATCGACATCTTAGTTACCTTATCAAAACTTTTGCAAAATTATATTGTAATAGAATGAACCTCGTATGTAGTGATCTACTCTTGTACACCTAGCGGTTGTAGTAGCTAGTTACCCATGCAATCCTGTTAGATGATAATATTACAATAAGGAAATTAATTAATGTGAAAACAACATGAGTAATGACAAAAAAAATTATTAGAGCAGCTAGAGCACTATGATAGAGCCCGAGCCAAAGCAAGAGCCCACATATCAGTATCTTTTTCACTGTATTGGGGCAGTCATATACATTACCCAAATAATGTAATAAGAGGGGATGTTAGATTTACTATGATACAATAACTATACTTATTTCCTCATTTGATAATTTATAATAATTTCCTAGGTAGATATTATTTACATCGTAGATATAAATTATTGCATTATTTTTACTTTTTACCTTGAAGATATTAACTGTTTGGAATATCTTGTGGCAACTAGGTAAGTGGGTGATAGTAGTCAACTTGACTATGTTAACTTACCTAGTTTATTAGTTGTTAACCGCTTTTCATTGAGACCATGTTTTTTAGCTACAACATAGGAGATATTATTTCCTAATATCTATCTTATGCTCCTATGTACTATTTAAGCACTACCTACTAAATATATTTTTCTAATGCTTTTACGCCTATTATAACAAAAGTAATGGAGGAAAAACATTAGGTATTGAAGCTTTGAGAGGGCCCATAGAGTCTAACACCTCCTTAATTTCATCATCGAAAAAGGGAGCTAGGAGACCAGAGCTCATATCATTTGAAATAAAATTGGGTATAGATGCGAGAAGAGACTTCTCAACCTGTCAATATCTAATTAGAGCAAATCCCAAGAGGGAGAAAAAGAAATCAATAACTTCATCTTTGATTTCTAAAATATATCTCATAGTCAAACCATTAGTTGTGGAGATTTTTCTGATTCTATTGTGACTACGATAGCGGAGAATGGAACCATGAAAATTTTTGAATTTCGATATCCTTCCTTCAACCAAAGGTCACAATATTTTTGCTTCCAAAAAATATCCTCTTCAACAAGTTTGTTATGAATATTAGAAAGAAGAATTTTCTCTCTTTTAGCAAATTTGATAGAAAAACCTTGGATTTCTACGTTAGCTTCCAACTCCAGGAGCTATGATCTCAAGATTTCTTTAGCTCTAAATATATCACTGAAGACATATTTATTCCATCATTGGAAATTTGATATGATATTTATAATCTTATTGATAAGAATATCCATTACAACACGTAATGTTTCTCCATTCCACAACTCCTTAACACGATCTTCAAACTCTTAATGGGAACACCACATGGCTTTGAATCTAAATGGTCTCATAAGAAAAGGAAGATTTTATGACACCTCCAGCCATAGAGGATTATGGTTAGACCCAAACTAGGGAAGAGAGGAAAAGGAAGAATCACCAAATAAGGGAAGAATCAAATTGGAGACCAATATCCCATCTAATCTACATAAAATGATATTCAAACCAGTTATTTGATTACTCCAGGTGAATTTAGCAACTTTAAGATCAAAATCCTGAAGTTCCACCAAACTAATAAAATTTGCAAAGTCTTTCATACTTTGGAAATCCACACCATTACCACCTATTTTTTAGATAGAAATAAAGGTGATTTAAAATCACTCACTAAGATCCAAGATTCATTCTAAAACACCTTTCTCATTTCCAATAATTCCATCCAAAAAAGACACCATCCAAGATCAAAGTTGGGAGCATAAATATTGGACATTATCCACCTTCTCTCGATCACCTTACAAAAGGAAAAAATATTAATAACCTAGTTAGAGGAAGAAACAATATTATCCTCAAACTTGGTTTTGTTCCAAAAATAAAGTAAACCTCCCACCGAGCCAGAATATTCACTAGTTGCAAAGCCAATTTCTTTCCAAATATCCGAGTGAACTAAATTCCAACAAAAGTCCTCTAGCTTAGATTCATGTATTAACAAAAATCTAGAGACTTGTCTCTTTTTAAAGAGGTCAGGATACACTTTTTAGAGGTATTGTTCAGGCCTCTAATATTCCATGAGCACATATTAATTGATTCAATTTAAAGGTTAATTTATTGATAGTCCCCCCTCAAAGAGGAGACTTGTAGCCATCTAATTTTAGCTAGTTACTACTATTATCACCTCTCTTCTCCATCTTCAGAAGAGCTTGGCCACCATTAGCAATATCATTTTCAACTTTTCTTTTCCACACTGAACTATTCGGTGGTTTACCAACTTTCATCTCCACTCTATCATCAATTCGACCCCTCCTATGACTTCTAGTCTTAGGACCAGGAGAGCCTTTCTCTAAGACTAGTTTGAGGGAGACCATTGGGCTACCTAAACTAGAAAAAGAAGAAAAAATCCTTTGTTAGGAGAAACCATGGAATCCACAATATTTGGGGATGGTTTAGAGAAAATTGGCAAGTACTCATCAATTTGCTATAGAACGGGGTTCTCAAATGCTAGGCAATCAAAAGTATTTTGCAAAGGAACTTCACTTCCTCTCTCTGCAAGCCCTAATACCAACACCACTTCCAAGTTATGAAGAGTTTCAATCACCTCCTCCACCAAAATATTAGAAGTAAGGCATTCCTCCCCTTGAATGGCTTCTTCACTAGCAGTACATAGATCATTATGCTTAGGAAAATATAATATAATATCCTTCTATTTTTCACCATGGACGTTTTTCTAGGAGTCCATATTCTTTTTGCAATTGGGCGAGATGAAGTAAAAATTTTGACTAAGGAGACATAAATTTTTATGATGTCCACCCTTTCCATAAGCTTGGTAAACCATCAACTTATTTTCATACTCAATGGGTTTAGTCCAGCTCCCTAGATGAAAAATAAATTCTATTGAATTCACATTTGAGTTTTATCATAGAAAAAGTTTCTAGGAAGTGTCGCAAGCTAGAGAGAACCACATGGGCACCACCTAGTGAAAGCCCAACACTTTAGGGCATCCATATCTAGCCTACCCAATGAAAGAAGACACCGATTCTTTCTTAGGAACGAGAGCAAGATAAGTCGAATTCAAGGATTTCAGAAAAACCAAAGAGCTCTGGGTATGTCGGATCGCATTACAAACATCCTCCCCACATATATGCCAGTATTTTAGGATTGGCTAAAATTAAGTTTTTTCTAATTGTAAACTTTCTAAGTTTGAATTAGGCATTAAGTGAGGATTGGGTTAATTATAGGATGCTTGTTTTAGCATGTGTGGTTGGAGCCTTTTCTTATAAATATGTAATCTCTCCATCTAATGGGTAGATTTGTAGAACTGGAAAATTCTCATTGATTGGTGGCTCTTAACTAGCATCAAGTCATAGGACACTAAGGCATAGGACATTGTTGGAGGTGAGATTTCTTGAAGGAAAAAGAAGGAAGGGAAGTTGTGTTAGAATACTTGTGTATTCGAAGAGGATGTTGCAACTGTTGTATTGCAGGATTGTTCCCTTTGGGTAGTTTGTAGTGATTTAATACAAGGATTAGATATCTTGGTGAATGTAGCCCACATCGAGTGAACCACGTTACATCCTCATGATTTCTTCTATTATTCTAATAAGTTTCCGGCTTTGCTCTCAAGTTTTATTTTATATATTAGATCCTAACATGAATAGGTCAATTTTTTCCTGTGTAAACTTTGATTTACAAATATTATGTGCGAGGAACATGGTGTTCTAATGCAACCTGTTATCTTTGTTAAAATCTCACTGAACTGTAGCAATTCTACAAGATTGAAATCCCAGGAAATCTCGTGCAATTGTTGGTGGACATCAATTTATCTACGCCTTCTCTGAAGCTTCGAAGATTTTGACATCTACTGTTGTTAACTCGTGATTGAAAACGTAGACACAGTTAAAGTCAAATGTTCACATTTTCTTGATGAATGTGGAAAATGGTTGAATCCAAAAGTTTGTAGGAAAATAAATAACTGGTTAATTCCTATAACTTCTTTCCACGTTAATATTGTTTCGAAAGGAACAGGAGGCGATTAAAAATAGTGGGCCGTTATCAACGTTTGAATGTGTCGTAACGCAGCCAAAGAAATTTCAATCCACTGTAAATTTAAAAAATTATAATATATAAAATATGGGATTCCACAAGTTCTGTGATAAAATATTGAATCCGTGAAAAGCTGGCCATTAGTGGCTTGCACATATGGACGTAGCCAATTAAAAGTGCCTAGGACGCTCTTTCATTAAAGGTGCCGACAACGCTCCTTCGTCGATAGGAACAGCAATGTAGAATCGAAGGAATAATAATCTATTGCAACAACTTAAATACAAATTTTGATTAGTTTAAAAGCAGTTCTCTTAAATTTAGTGTTGTTAACATTTAATAAATACCCTTCTTCAAATGTTTTTGAAATTGAAATTAATAACAAAAAATATTTATAATAATATAATACTTTTTTGCCTCGTAGTGCATGCACAATAGAATCATCACTTTTGATAATCTCATATCAAAAAGTATCATCAGCCATTCTCAATGTGTTCTATGCTACAAGAGCGAGGAAACTGCTGACCACTTGCTGTTTGGTTGCTCTTTCACCCGACAGATTTGGTTGCGTTGGTTTGCTTACTTCAAATTTCCAGTAAGTGGTGGCCTAAATCGCATGAATATTTGGGCAAAATGGCAAAAGGGTAGATTCAAATCTAAAGCTCTTCGTCTTGGCTGGGAGCTCGGGTTAAGCTTTATTTGGTGGCAAGTTTGGCTGGAAAGAAATGCCAAAATATTTAGAGAAACTTTTACTGCTCTAGACGGGGTCTGGCAGACCATTTGGAGCAAGGTTACCGAAACTGTGGCTGTTCATGCGGAGGAGGAAGTTCATTTTGATATTGGAGCTTTGGATGACCGGGGTGAACTGCTAGAGGGACTGGACAGAATTCGTTGGAAACCTCCCCCTGTAGGTTGGATTAAGATCAATACTGATGGAGCTGCAAAAGGCAATCCGGGTAGTGCCGAAACTGGAGTGGTGTGCCGGGACCATGCTGGGGCTGTGCTCTATTGGGAATTGCAAGGCCTGGGAAGAACCACTAACAATGAAGCTGAAGCCATTGCCATCAAGTCTACTTATGTTTGGGCAGTGAAGCATGGCCACCGCAGGATTATTCTTGAAACAGACTCGCAAATTTTGGTTGGAGCTCTGGACTACATGAGGAACTTTGATCTGAAAGCTTGGAGGTTGAGGGCTCTTGTCACCCAAATTAAAGAATTATGGAAGGAATTGGAAGATGTGATCCCAGTTTATGCGAGTAGAGAAATGAACAAAGCGGCTGAATTTCTGGCTAAGATGGGTGCAGGAAAGGAGGTTGGAGTTCAGTTGCACAGTGACATGAATATGGAGGATGATATGATTAGAGAGGGCCTGGAAAGGTCCTTGTGCTGTGGAAAGCTATCGCGATATGTCGAAAGTTGTCACAATATCATGACATGTTGCACCGTCGCGGTCGCTGGAGGAAAGTTGTCACGATATTGCGACATGTTGCGCCATCACAGCAGCTGGAGGAAAGTTGTCGCGATATCACGACATGTTGCGCCATCGAGGCCGTTGGAGGAAAGTTGTCGCGATATCGCGACATGTTGCATCGTCGTAGTCACTGGAGAAAAGTTGTCGTGATATCGCGACATGTTGCACCTTCACGACCGTTGGAAGAAAGTTGTCATGATATCGTGACATGTTGCGTCGTCGCGGTCATTGGAGAAAAGTTGTCGCGATATCGCGACATGTTGTGCCGTCACGACTGTTGGAGAAAAGTTGTCGCGATATCGCGACATGTTGCGCCATCACGACCGCTGGAGAAAAGTTGTCACGATATCGCGACATGTTGCACCATCGTGGCCGTTGGAGGAAAGTTGTCGCGATATCACGACATGTTGCACCATCACGACCACTGGAGAAAAGTTGTCATGATATCGCGACTTGTTGTGTCGTCGCAGCCGCCAGAGGAAAGTTGTTGCGATATCGTGACATGTTGTGTCGTCGCGGCTACTGGAGGAAAGTTGTCGTGATTTCGCAACATGGTGCACCATCGTGGTCACTGGAGGAAAGTGGTCACGATTTCGCGACATGTCGCTCCGTCATGGCCAAGGGAGGAAAGTTGTCACGATTTCGTGACATGTTGCTTCATCGCGGCCAAGGGAGGAAAGTTGTCACGATTTCGTGACATGTTGCTTTTTCACGGCTTAGGGAGATTTGGTGTCGTGATTTCATGACTTTCTACTTTTTTGTGGCCAAGGGAGCTAAGGGGTCGTGATTTCGTGACATGTTTTTTCGCGGCCAATGGAGATCAGGTGTCACGATTTCGGGACATGTTGCTTTTTTGCGGCCAAGAGAGAAAAGGTGTCACAATTTCGTGACATGTTGCTTTTTCGCTGCCAAAGGAGTGAAGGTGTCACGATTTCACGACTTGTTGCATTTTCGCTGCCAAAGGAGAGAAGGTGTCGCAATTTCGCGACATGTTGCCTTTTCATGGCTTAAGGTGGAATGGTGTTGCGATTTCGCAACATGTTGTACTTTCACGCCCAAACCAGAAAAGTGTTGCAATTTCACGACGTGTTGAGTTTTCGCGGCCAAAGGCGGAAATTGTCGCGATTTCGTGACATGTTGCTTTTTTGCGGCCAGAGGGGAAAGGTGTCGCGATTTCACGACATGTTGCTTGTTCGCGGCTTAAGGAGAACTTGTGTGTCGCGATTTCGTGACAAGTTGTTTCTTCTATTGTAAGTTTGTGTTCTCTCTGAGTTCGGCTGGGAAGAGTTCCTTCCCTTATTGTAATTGATCTTTGTTTTAATACAAGTTTTTTTTAAAAAAATTAAAAATATATATAATACTTATAATAATTTAATACTTATAAAGTTTAAATTTATATTTTAAATATTTTAAAAAATTAATATAAATATTATTATTTTAAAAATATATACCATTATAATTATAAAAATATATATAATACATTAAGAATTTAACATAGCAAGTTATCAATCATCAAAATTGTTAAGAAGTTATTTTAATAAAATTAAATTGTATGTTTGTGCACATATATAATTAATATTATTTATATATTTTAATTATTTATTACAACTTTAATCATTTAAAAATAAAAATTTATTTTTAAATAATTATAAATTGTTTATTTTATTTTATATATAATATAAATCAAAGATCTCACATGCACAAGCAGTTTAATTAGTAATAGAAGTTTAAAAGTTCTTTGTTCTTGAAAACTCTTGCACCAGCTAATTATTATTAATTCAAGTTACATTATTTTTATATGTTCACATTTTATAAGTATATAACATACTATAGTAATATAAGGTTCTCAACGATTTGGTTTTAGTTTTTCTTCGGTTTTATCTCTTATTTGGTTTTAGTTTTTCTTCGATTTTATCTCTTATTTGGAATCTCCAAATTTTAATTGATGGTGTGGGCGAGTATGAGGGGTGGTTGCGTGTTAAATTCACTGTTGATAAGTATAGCTCTCGAATTTACGAGGGATCAACTTTACTAAAATCATGGAGGAGAGCTTTTTTCATAGAGATTTCTCACTCTAACCAAATAAAAAAATATGAGGATGCTTACTTTGAATAAAGTTTAAAATTTATTTATAATGTGTAATTAATAGTTATTTAGTATAATTAGATTTTAATAAGTTTATTTTTATTGTATTTTTTAAAATATTTAGTTCTATATATATTCTAATTAAAAGATTAAATAAAATATATATTGAGATATCTTATTGTATTTTATAAGTAATTGTATGAAATAGTTGTCTATGTTGGAACATCAAATTGGTATTTGGATTATAATCAAAGAGACATAGCTCCCAAGGGTTAGGTGGATTGGTAAGTGCTTGTCTAGTTAGGCACTTATCAAGAAGAGATTTGGGTTAAAACCTTGGGGTGACAATTTGCAAAGGTGTAGTCTACTTTAAATCTCTTGAGTGTGTCAGATAGATGATGAAGATACAAATATCAAGGGATGGATGGTCTCTGGTTTACTAAAAATAGTGTGATTGTAACAAAAATAAAAGATAATAATAAAAGAGACATAAGTAGGATGTAAGTGACTTCATTTTATGTCCTTGATTTAAAAAAAAATTATAAAAAAATATATGGTATAATTATCTTTGTTTTATTTATACAATATCATGTGTCATATATAGTTTTATGTTATAATTGTATATATTTTTTGTATTTATTTATTTGTTTTTATTGAAATTGTTTTCATATTAATCAAAATTTTAAAAGAACAAATACAATATAAAGGTTAACCGTGGTTTAGGTGTGTGTCTACTTCCAAGGCTAAACATCCAATAACCATTGAAGCTATGATAAACTTTTATTTAATGAAAATAAAGCAAACACATGTACTGAGAGGAGACTTAGGTTCCAATAACGGGATTGCCTATGCACATACAATAGCCCAGATCCGATTCCTCTGAGTGGTGCGCCAGATTGATGATGACGGTGTAAACCCCTATGCGTTCGACAGTCCCCATCTCACGCTGGGTTACCATGTACGAAAACTGGGTTACCATGTACGAAAACGGTGAAATTCCGAGGAGCCTTCGCAAATAGTTTGAACCCTACTAGTTGTGCTGGTAGTTACTAAAAATTGTAATTGTAACCATTGCTTTTATATGTAAAAAAATAAAAAATAAATAAAGCAAACACGGGTGCATTCATAAGACCACACAAGATACCCATCACAATAAATAAGCACAACCCATGTGGTAAACATAGAGCTATATATTCTTTTACCATTTTATCTTTATTTGTATTAATTTATTATTTAATATTATTGATCAGTTATATAACAAGAGTGTAAAGTACAAATAAATCCATAAAATTAATTGATTTATGTAAATGAAAAATTATGTCTAATCATGATAGACATTGGATATGAAAGGGGCCTTTTTTTAATATAATTTTGAGAAAAAAATCCATAACTATACATATATAAAATTTTATAATAAAAAGAAAAATAACATTTTTAATTTAAAAAAAATAAAAATATTAAAATTATTATTATGCATGCATAATGAATTTTTACATCTATTATTTAAGTATAACTATTTTAATATTTATCTTTCAATCATGTGAAACTAAAGTAAAATTAAAATAATTTATAATATTTATTAGGTCATAGGATATATAGGAGAATTCTGGTAATGAAATTTATTTATATAATATGAGTTTATCCAACCAAACATAGGGTACAAAATCATATTGTATAACTTTACCACTATTGTATTTGAATCTTAAAACTATCATTCAAACTTACAAAAAATTTACCATTAAAGATAGTCAAGTTGTAAGTTGTAGTGAGAAATACATTTGATTATAATTATTTTTAAAGATATTATTTAATGATATTCAAACCATACGACGTGGAAAACATGTTTTACATAGTTCCTTGATGCTTGGTAGTTTTCGTTAATTTTTAGAGAAAATACAAAGAATGAATTTTACAACATAATATTATAAATAAATCTAATAATTAATAAAAATTTATCGCATTTTTTTTTATATATTTTAATATGAAAATGATCTTTCTATTAAGCCACTACATATATCTAAAGAGATAATTTAACTATTTTTATTGATCTTATTTATTAGAGTAATTAAAAGTGTAACTTTTATGAATACACTTATAAAAAAATCTAGTTTTTAATTAATAATTTAACTCTCAAAGGAGAATTCAAAAAATAACATCCAAAGTTAAATATAATATTAACTAAGGATTTGGTCACATGCAAGTCACATACTCATTTTTAATATTTTTCTATCAAAAGGATGATTTGGCATTGGTTTCTTTACATCAAACCAATATTTAAGTCCAAAATATAGATATGAGTGCAGTTGTAGATGGAAGCAAGTGTGAGAATGAGTTGAGAGTGAGTATAGCTGCAACCAAAAGTGAGTGCGAGTGCAAACCAAGATTGCATGCATTTGAAACCAAAAGTAAGTGTGAGCATAGACCGAAAGTGAGTGCAGTTGTAACTGAAAGCGAGTGCAAGCATGAGTTGGTAGTGATTGCAACTATAGTCATAAGTGAGTGCAAGCATGCATGAGGAGTGAGGAGGAAGTGCCAGATATTCACTCTTCTCCTTACAATAAAATGAGAGTAGTACGAAATGTATTCCTTGCGCTTTAGGATTTCAAGAGCAGTATAGTAAATAAAATATTATGGAGGATATCAAAGAACATTTAGTGTTTTCAAGCCAACATAAGAAAGTGATGGCTATGGAGGATCATTTATGCAGTTTAGATTTTTCAAGTTAACCTAAAGAAGAAAATGCTAATGAGGATATTCCTTGCACTTTTGACTCTTTAGGGCAACTTAAATCTTTATAAGATAAGTCTCATTTTTAAAAATATAAAAAAATAGAAGAGAATGATGAAGATGAGCATGTTGGCAAGAAAGGAAGAAGGGGAGGAAGACCATGAAAGCAAGAACAAAGAGAAAAATAAACTCAAAAAGATATTTATTGGGGAAGCCAAATAAACAAGAAGTGGGGCTAAGCACACTTTTAAAAATAAAAAATGTTTATGATGAAAATGATATCATGGAATATTAGGGATATGAATAAAATCCGTAAAAAAAAAGAGTTATTAAATATTTAATAGGTTTTTATAGCCCTGATTTTATTTTAAGACAAGAAATAAATTGAAGTAGTGAGGAATGTAAGGATGCTTTTAAGAAGATTTGGAAGACAAGTGATTGTTTAGCTATTTCTTATATAGGATCTTTAGGCAATATTGCAATAATATAGGATAAATACAAATGCGATGGATAACTACTAAAAGAAAAAGCAATTGGGTTGTTGGATTATTTTGCAAGAACGAGGAAAACATCAAAGTTGATATTATACATGTATATTCTACAACTATAGCTATTCCTAATGAAATATGATGGAAGGACCTTAGCATATTTTTATCAAATACAATGATGATTCATTATGATCTATGGATTCTTAGGGTTGATTTTAATACTATTCTATATCATTTGGAAAAGAAGAGTGGCATTCCAAGATGGTCTAAATCAATGCAATATTTTTCTTCATTTGTCAATTCAAATGATGTTTAGGATGTTAGTCCCTCAAGATTTCAATATACATGGGATAATAGACACATTGGGAAAATCATATAACAAAAAGATTGAATAGATTCTTGTTATCCAATAAATGGTTGCAAACAAAGTATACAATCTATTAAGATATTTTATTGCAGTAGGATCATAGCACAAACCCATTCTCTTGTCTTGTGAGTTACCTAATAATGGTCATCCAAAGACATTTTTCTTCCAGTCTATGTGGCTTCAAGATCTTGATTTTTTTTCATATGCTTATGTTATGATGGATTGGATCAAAATTTGAAGGATAATGTACGTATAAGTTTATTCAAAAATTGAAATATTTAAAGGAGTAAATGAAGATATAGAATGAAATTTTTTTTGGTAACATTTAAAGGAAATCAGATAGTAGATAAATTAGTGAATGATGGTGTTAGTATTCATCTTGGTGAAATTCAAATTTTAGAAGACAACTGACCAAGTGAGATTTTATGTCTTAATAAAAATAATGTCAAGGAGCTAATTGTGGAAACATAGCACTTTGAGTGATATGGTGAAGTGTCGTGTAAGTTAAACTGCAATAGTAGGAGGAAAAACTACTTTGCTAGGGCTTGATGAAGAAAAACTGCTTTGCGGGGATGGTAGTAGCTTTTGGAGGAGGTCTAAAAAAATGGAGGAATGTCGTGATGGCATCGGTTTTGGCACATAGAGTGCATGCTCGTGATGTTTTTTCATCTAAAAATTACTGGAAGGAACATGATTTTCCAATGCATGTCGAGAACCGCTTATTAAATAATAATGGATGTTTGGAACGATGTGAAGCCAGGCCAGTTCTAGTGGTTCAACCAGACTTGATGGTGGAATATGTGGAGTATCTAACCATACATGCCCTTATTGGCAAATTTTTGGGCATTCAAATTTCTCTCCCTTTTATGGAGGCTTGGGTAAAGAAGACTTGGAATCCTGAAGGCGATGTGGAGGTGATGTTGAGTGCAAATAACTATTTTATGGTGGTTTTCTCTTGTATTGAAGATCGTAACAAAGCATTTGAAGGGGGTCCTTATTTCTATAACCAAGTGAGACTCTTTCTTAAACCCTGGCATGTGGGTTTCAACCCATTAGAGGAGCGACCATTGCAAGTTACAGTATGGGTATGGCTTCCATGGCTCCCATTGGAATTCTATAGAACTGATATCTTGCATAAGATTGCCCTTCTTCTTGGGAAGTCGATTGGACCATCACAATAGACAATGGATAAACATGTAATCTATTTTGCTTATTTGTGTTGAAATTGAATTAAATAATCCTATTCTAGATTCTATTAAAATACAATTTGGATCAACTACATGGGTTCAAAAACTTGACTATGAAGATCTTCCATTTCATTGCTGAATTTACCATGAATATAGACACCTACAAAGAAAATGCCCTAAGTTTATCCCACCTATGGCTTCAAATCCTGGGCCCTTTTGGTCTGGATAAATTTTGAAAAAATGAAAAGCCCTGATAAATTAAGGGGAATGGGATAAGGAAGTTTTTGCTCCGGTAAAATCCCGAAACAGAGGACGAAGGGCAAACAAAGATCCTAAGGATAGCCAGCCAAATGATCTACTCAACCATTTTGAAATATTAGATGATCTTGATCAGTGCATGGAGAAACCTGAAACGTCACTACCTAATGCAAATATAACAAGGCCGGATCAGATGTCTCTTCTTGAGGGGGAACTTAAGGAATCAGATCTAGGGGGTTTAAATGAAGAACAAAAGGATTTGGATCTTAGTATATGGGACATGGATCTATCTAGCCCTATGAGGGAAACTATTTTGGAAAGTGGTCCAAATTTAGTTATTCCCTCTCCTACCCAGGCACTGATGCAGTCATCCTTGGACTGCAAAAATCCTACAGTGTTGGGATTGTAGCAGAAAATAATTAAAAAAATATTTTTGGATAAGAATATGAAGGTGGGTCGAAAGAAGGACCAGGATAAAATTAAGTTAATGGGGGAGACTTTGGTGGAGTCAGGATTGGTGAGAACATTGAACTCCCATTTTTATAACCCCCAAAAATGATTATCCTCTCATGGAATGTAAGGGGGTTGAACAACATCCCCAGACAAAAATTTGTTCATGATTTGGTTCGTGTGCATTCTTTGTATGTGGTGTTTTTTTAGGAGACTAAATTGGCTATTGATAGTATGTTCAATATTGCTCCCAAGTTTTGGAGAAGGGAGTAATGATAGTGTATTGGTGCATGTGGATATGCTGGTGGTGTGACTTGTTTATGGGATCCGGTTAAGATATCCCCTCTTACTTGGATGTCTAGCAGATGGTCTATTTCGATGGATGGACATGATAATGAATCTAGTGAAACCATCCTACTTACAAATGTGTATGCTCCTATTGATTACAATGGTAAATATAATTTATGGGAGCATGTTTACTTTGTGAGAAGTTTGGTTCCCCTATACATATGGATTTTGGCTAGAGACTTCAACTCTATCACTTATCTAGAGGAGAAACGTGGTGGGGTGGACCATCTCAAGCATTTTTCTTCTATCTTCAGTGCTCATATCCAAGACCTAAACTTGGTTGATATCAAGCCATATAATGGGTGAAATCATGAGGATACAAAAACAATAAGGAAAATCCAATATGTGATGTAAACGAAACGAAAGATAACGTTAAATCCTATGAATTGAAAGTGCATGAAAGGAAAGAAGCATAAACTAATCGAAACCAAATTAAAAGCCAATATGAAAGATAGCTCTTTTTATTAATGTGCTTCAGAACTCGGTTACAATCCATCTCCTCCATTTTCATGGGCTAGGAGTGTTAAATGTGTTCTTGTCATACCCATGGATGCTATTCCTTCTTCCGCGTGCCCACATGTAAACTGGGTAGACCAAATGTTGCCGCCGCTTGCATTGATGAATCTTGACTCTTTACTGCTCCTCTAATATTCATATCCTACATTAAAGGAAACAAAAAATAGTCAGTAGCACCTATAGATAAAGTAAAACATGCAATCCCCAAGCCTACGATTAAAGAATGTGAAAAATGAATAAAACGGTAATTAAAATAGATCCAAATGAACTAAAAACTTGACAGGGGCATGATGACATTACCAGGAGGGCACTGCAAATGGAACAGTCAAAAAATTCACCACATATTCGTATTCACTTTGAGGCGGGACGAATAGACTTGCAACAAAGTATCAAAAAGCATAGTCCCAAATGTCACATTTGAGAAGCTCCAAATCACCTATAAAGTTGGGGGTTAGCTAAAAGGGGGTATTTTGGGAAGACCCAGAAGGTTAGATTTTCCCAATTTGGACTTTATAACCAAGAATTTGATGATGCTACCTGCATGTTAGTAAAAGCGGGAAATGATAAAAACATGATCAAAAATGCTCAAAACGATGTGAAATTTGAATGACAACCTATTTAAGCAGCATAGAATCACAAGCAAAAAATAACAGAAAGGAAATCTACCATAGATTTCTAATCACTCCAGGGTAGGGTGATTAGAACTACAACAGTTTGGGGGGTGCCCTGGGGTAGGACGCCCATCGTTTGGGGCCCAATTTTGCACCAATCCACTTGGGATGGGTCCAAAACCTCTTGTGGGGTGTTTTCGGCAAATTTAATAGGTTTTTGTGGCCAAATGTCAGGTTTTGGTTTCATATTTGTGCTTCCAATAACCACCCTATGACCTCTCTTCCAAAAGATATCAAGGATGTGAAAAGGCACAAATAAAAATGTGTGTGGAAATAAAATGGCAGCACTTCGTTGCTCAAAATGCTCCTTCTCTGTATATCTTGGGGTGAGGAAACTCACCAATTTATAGACCTGGAGGTCTCTTGTGATTGAGCATGCAAAGGCGCCACTTGGAAATCATGCCTTCCAAGGGGGGGAGGAAATTCCTCCCTGATTAGGAGCTTCATGACTGCCTCTGTAACTGCCTCTAACGCTAAAAAATGCTCACTCACACTCCCATGCAATGCAGGAAGAGTTAAGTGGAGGATCTGAGCTACCATTTTTCAATATTTGACTTTTTCTCTCGTCAAACCTGTTAGCGTACTTAACTCCTTTCATCTGTATTACGCTATTTAGCTATTAGTTAGCTATTAGTATAGCTATCTGTTGTCTTTGTTACAACTACGTAACAGAGTGCAGTTGCCTGTGTGCTATTCACGGCACTTTCACATGTATTTAAACTCTGCAGCAATATACAATTTAATGTTCGTTGAATCTAACATGGCATCAGAGCCACTCGAAAATTCTGGGCGAGAAGATTGCAGGGAGCGGTGAAAGGTGGCTGTGTTGCGGCGGGGTTATTTTTTTTCTTCACGCCATTGCGTGATTTAAAAAAAAAAAAAAAAAAAAACACCCGCGGACGCGCAGGTCGCTGGAAGCTCCTTGGCGGTCCGTGGCCGCAGAAGTGCAGGAAGGGGACGTCCACGCAGGAGGCGCGGCAATCGTCCCCCCCCCGCCCGAAGAGGACGCTACAGGCCCGCGTGACAGCAACTGTCGCATTACGCGACAGTGCGCGCAGGGCCGTGCGACAGCGCGCACTCCCGCGACGGGCCGCGGTCGCGCCAGGCGGCAGGCCGGCGCGAGAGGAGGGACCCCACCCGCGCGGGATTTTTAAATCCCCGACCGCGCGGGAATTGGAGGGGGTATAAACCCCCCCCCCGCGCCTTGCGACAGTGACAGGAGGGGAGAACCCCCCCCCGCGCGCGGGATTTTTTTAAATCCCGCGACGGGCCGCGGTCGCGCAGGCGAGAGGCTGGACCCCCCCCGCGCGGGATTTTTAAATCCCCGCCCGCGCGGGAATTGGAGGGGGTATAAACCCCCCCCCCAACCCAAACCCTCCCGAAAAAAAAAAAAAAAAAAACGGCCCCCCCACCGGGTGCACAGCGCGAATCGCGCGCGGCCGAGAAAGAAAAAAAAAAAAACACAGAGCCACCCCCCCTTCCCGTTAAAAAAAAAAAAAAAAATTGGTCTGTGGAAGATTTTTTTTTGCAGCCGTAGAGAGGAGCGGTGTTTCTGTGTTTCTGCCTCGGCAGAGAGGAGCGCCGGCAGCTGCAGAGGCCGAGGAGGAGGAGGATTCGGGTTGATAAGGGAGGAGGTCTACTGATCTTTTCGGATCAGCCCGCTGGCTCACGTGGTCGTGAGCCGTGCGGTAAGGCTCAGGGAGCCTACAGGTCGGGGGTTCGAATCCCGCCGACTCCCCCAAGGTATATTTTTTTTAAAGTTATTTTTTTATTATTATTATTTTTAATTAAAATTTTTAATTTTAATTTTTTTTTAATATAGTTTATAAACTTTAATAAATTAAATTTAATTTTAATTTATTTTTTCTAAAGTTTAAAACTATAGAAATTAAAATTATTTATTTTAATTTTAAAATTGATAATAATTATAAAAATGCTTTGTTAAAGAAAGCCTTTTAAGGGGGGATTTTTTTTTCAAAAAAAATCAAAGGGGGATTGAGAGTAATTTTTTATGAAAAATAGCAATTTGGCATTGTAAAAGGTGCATTTTCGGCTGTGACCGACACCTAGTGGGTTATTCTAGTGGGCATTTTTTTTGTTGTATGTTGCATATTTCATTTTTGCACTATAACATTAAAAATTAAAATCAAACACTCCTTAAAGTCCCCGGAATATAAAACCCATCTCGTGCAATTTATTTGCACTCTGCAGCGTTCGGTATTTGCGATACCTCCGCCAGCACTTACGAGTAAAGCTGTCGTGATTTGGCTACTCGTATCCGCCGCCTAATATAGCTGCTATAACGACGTCTGAGCTTGTTCTCTATAAATCGTCGGGGAGGAATAAGTACGCCATTTTTGCATTTTTTACTCCATCCACTACCCTTTATCGCACTTGTGTTTAGGCGTAAATCCTGACGAAGTATTCTTCATAGTGTTTAGGGGAAGTTACGCCCCACGCATGAGAAGAATCTTCTATGGTAGGTGCCATCAACAAGGCGATTCCCTTTCGGTACCGCTTATGTTCCACGTATCGTATGATCTCTAAAATTCACCTATAGTCTCCCTCACGTAAGGGCGGGTGATTTTTGTTGATCTTTCTAAATACCTATAGTTTCCCTCACGTAAGGGCGGGTATTTTGTACGGTATATTGGCCTAGCAAAAGGTATATCGAAAGGGGGACCAATTTGGTGATATAAGGAACCTTCACTATGGCCGTTGTTGCAAAATTGATGACTGATCCGCATCAGTTATTGAAAGGTCCAAATTATACACCATGGAAACATAAGATGAAGGCTATTCTCCAAATGGAAGATTTGTGGGATATTGTTACTTGAGTAGCAACAAGGCCTTCACCAACGACGAGGATCCACGGGTCCTTCGACGAGATCAGATTGCTTTTGACAAGAAAGACAGGAGAGCAAAGGTGCTCATTTTGTTTCGTTGTTTCGGATGAAGTGCAACCTCATATAGGCTGATAAAGCAAGTGGTAAAGAGGCATGGGATGCCCTTAGAACCATCTATGAGGGGAAGAATGAATCCACCATTCTTCATCTTCAACAACAACTTCATACCCCGAGTTTGAGACGGGGTGAAACAGTTGAACTCTTTACGTGCAGAGTGTCCGAGTTGAAAGAGAAATTGAGTTCTCTAGGAGATCTCGTGGATGAAAAGCTTCTCATTTCACTTGTGATGAGAGCTTTACCTTCTTCATTTGACATGTTGATAACCTCCATCCAGGTGTCCCAACGACAAATTACCTACATCGAGTTGGTCAATCTGCTTCAACAACGGGAAGCACGCCAACTTCACAAGGATGATTCTTCCAATACAGCCCTATACACCAACGAGGCGGGGTTCTAGGAAGAAAGGTAATGGGCAAAAAGGAGGCAACTTTCGGAAAGGAGGAAATTCTCAACAGGATACGAAAGGAAAAGGCAAGCAACCTCAACGGAAGAAGAGGTGGTGCAAGATCCATGAGAAAGACAACCATGACACCAACAGTTGTTGGCATAAGAACAAGCAAAAAGGCAAAAACAAACCTCAAAATAAAAACAAGCAACCCCGAGCGAATGTTGCTTGTTGAAGAATCCGACTCGGATTCCGAATGGGCACACAAGGTGCTCATGACTACCACAGATTCCACTCGGAGGGATCCTATTTGGTATGTCGATTCCGGAGCTAGTAAACATATGATCGGCGACGGATCGTGGTTTGAATCATTTGTGGCCAAGGAGGGCAAACCTGTCACCATTGTCGATGATAAAACCTACGGGGTTCGGGGAGAGGGTACGGTTTCGAGTCACTCTTCCCGATGGCAAGTGTCGGATTGACAAGGTCCTCTATGTTCCGGGATTGGCCAACAATTTGTTGTCAGTGACACAAATCCTGGACAGAAATATGGTTGTCAACTTTCGTGTTGAGAATGGAAAGAAGTGTTGTACAATTACCAGGAAGGGTAAGCAGATTGCAATAGCTTCATATAAGCATGGCTTATTTGCACTAGATGCTATCTCTATTCCACATGTTGCCATGATTGTCTCTACCAAGGAGGCAACTTCCCTATGGCACAAGAGATATGGGCATCTTAGTTACGGCTACTTACTTGAGCTCGGCAAGTATGAAATGGTAAAGGGTCTTCCTTCCCTTTACGCCACATTGCCGGTGTGCTCGACTGCTAGCGGGAAAGCAACATAGAGTACCATTTGAGAAGAGCTCTACAAGAGCACGAAAACCTCTGGAGCTAATTCACACCGATCTATGCGGTCCTTTCACACCCAACGGTGTTGGAGGGAAGAGGTACTTTCGTTATTCGTAGATGACTACTCACGAAAGATGTGGGTTTTCTTTCTCAAACTGAAATCTGAAGCTTTCGCATTCTTCCAACAGTTCAAGAAATCCGTTGAGAAGGAGTCAGGGGCTTCTATTAAAACCCTCCGCTCAGATCGAGGGGGAGAGTTTACCTCTAATGAATTTTCTGCATTCCTAGATAAACATGGGATCAAGAGACAGTTAACAACTGCCTATACTCCTCAGCAGAATGGAGTTGCTGAGAGAAGGAACCGTTCTATCATGGAAATGGTTCGTTGTATGCTCACGAGTGCAACTCTTGGGCAACAATATTGGGCAGAAGCTGTCACCACTGCAGGGTATCTTTTGAATAGGGCACCCACAAAGGCCCTAAAAGGAATGACTCCACAGGAAGCATGGAGTGGTCGAAAACCCTCCATATCTCATCTACGTATTTTCGGGTGTCAAGCTTTCATGCACATACCGAAAGAAAAAAGGAAGAAGCTAGATGAGAAAACACTGAGATGTATTTTTCTTGGATATTCTGAGCACTCTAAAGGATATCGGTTGATAGATCCTTTGACCAAGAAAATTCATATCAGCGGAGATGTTGTCTTTGATGAAGCTTTCACATCACAGAGCACATCTACGATACACCGAGGATATTGTGGAACCAAAGGAAGAGGAGATTCCTTCGTCAACACGAGACAGGAGGTCCTTCTACATCTTCTTCACCACCACCGAAGCGGAATCCTAAATGGTGTACAAATACAATCGAGAGATGCAAATTTATCCACTCCTCCCAATTTGAATTTGGATAGACCTCGTACACGCAGTATGGCTCAAAAGGAAAGAGAAGCCGAGAAGCCGGTGAGGTTGATGATCTTTGTCAATCTTTTGAGGAACTTTCCGTGACTCCAAGTAGAGAAGTTGAGGATATGGATATTGATGATGACAGGGCATTCATGTCTACCATAGATAGTCTTGGACCTGCATCAGTGCAAGATGCTCTTAGTGAGCCTCAGTGGAAGGCCGCTATGGATACGGAGTATGAGTCTCCGATGAAGAATAAAACTTGGAAGCTTGTTGATCCGCCTCATGGAAAGAAACCTATTGGCTGCAAATGGGTATACAAAGTCAAGTACAAGGCAGATGGAACAATTGATAAGCATAAAGCCCGTCTTGTTGCAAAGGGCTATGCTCAAAAGGAAGGCATCGACTATGAAGAAACTTTTGCACCTACTGCTCGGATGACCACAATTCGGGTTATGTGTGCTATGGCAGCACAATATGGGTGGAAAGTTCACCAAATGGATGTCAAAAGTGCTTTTCTTAATGGTGATCTCCAAGAAGAAGTCTATATGACTCAGCTTGAAGGATTTGAAGTGGAAGGCCAACAGCGAGAAAGTTTGCAAATTGGTTAAATCCTTGTATGGTCCGAAACAAGCTCCTCGAGCTTGGTATATAAAAATGGACAATCACCTAATGCGGCATGGATTTAAGAGATGTCCGTCAGATGCAAACCTCTATTTCAAGAAACAGGGTTCTGAGATAGTGTTGCTTGTACTCTATGTGGATGATCTGCTCATTACAGGGAGTTCAGAAGATTTGATCTCTACTGTCAAAAGAAACTTGTGCAAATCTTTTGAGATGACAGATCTTGGACTTCTCCATTACTGTCTTGGTCTGGAATTCAGCCAGAAGGAGCACACCATCAAAGTGTCTCAGAAAAAGTATGCCAAGACATTGCTCGATAAATATCGCATGATCGATCGCAAGCCAATGGCAACTCCTATGGAGAATGGACTTCGGTTATCGCGACATGATGACTCACCCCGGGTAGATGGCACTCTCTATCGACGGTTGATTGGGAGTCTCATATATCCGACCAATACTAGGCCGGATCTCGTATTTGCTTGTAAACTATCTTTCGAGGTTCATGCGGGAGCCTAAGATTACTCATTGGAAAGCGACAAAACGTGTTCTTCACTATGTCCGTGGTACTATAGAATATGGCCTAGAATACAAGAGGAACAACAAATTCTTCTTGCAAGGATACACGGACTCCGACTATGCCGGATCATTTGATGATCGCAAGTCAACTTCGGATACATTTTTCATCCGGGGTCCGGTCCTGTCTCTTGGCACGACAAGAAGCAACGGTGGTTGCTATTTCTTCAACGAGAGGCAGAATATCGCGCCGCACGTGAAGTCGTGTGCGAAGTGATATGGTTACGTCGCATTCTAACAAGTATGGGCCATCCATCAAAATCTCCAATACACTTGTTTTGCGACAATCAGGGTGTTTTGAACCTCGTCAAGAATCCAGTCCATCATGAAAAAACAAAGCACATTGACACACAATGTCATTTCATTCGAGAGGAAGTTCCAAAGCACCGAATTCAGCTTCAACACATTCCCACCGATGCTCAAGTTGCAGACATTTTCACTAAGGCACTTGGACGTGTCAAATTTGAATTGTTTCGCAGCTCACTTTGTATTGCAAAATAATGTAAGGGGATGTTAGTATAGCTATTAATTATTACATTACCCAAATAATGTAATAAAGGGGGATGTTAGCGTACTTAACTCCTTTCATCTGTATTACGCTATTTAGCTATTAGTTAGCTATTAGTATAGCTATCTGTTGTCTTTGTTACAACTACGTAACAGAGTGCAGTTGCCTGTGTGCTATTCACGGCACTGTCACATGTATTTAAACTCTGCAGCAATATACAATTTAATGTTCGTTGAATCTAACAAAACCTGCTATTTTCCCCATCTAGGAGCGAATACTAATAATCGTCCCAAGGTGAGATGAATACCAGTTTGCCATTGTCCTTGGGTGGAATGAGTATGCAGAAGAGTGTCTAAAGGTGCCAAATTGACCTCTGACCTTCCAAAACTATTGTAAGAGTGGTTAGGACCACTATTTAACCTCTAGGGGCTGCCTTGGGGCTGTGTGTGTCAATGCGATCAATGTTTGCAGTCACATAATCAGATTGGTGTTGTTTTGGTGTCTACAGATACCCCTTTTTGGGAAGCACTATGCGTGGTGCAGTGCTGAGCAAAAATAGATAACCAAAGCACTAATTATTAGGGTTCTTCAATAACCTAACCAAATTTTGATACACCAAGTATGGAAAGGGCATGCATTCTTGAATCCTTGCTTCTGACGAGTGAAGGAACTCAATTCAAGTGTTAACATTTTTTTGGTGAGCTGTTACTTGATCTAGGTCGTTGATCAATCATCAATAGGCAAAAGGTGCAACCTTTTGTCTATAGGAACCTTGAGTTCATGATTCATGAATGCCAAGTGTTTGATCAGCTTGTGATTATTGCTTGTTTTCTGCCCTAAGCAGGAGCGTGATTGTCTTTGTCAATGATTCTTTGAATGCATGTCATTTCCTTGAGTGGGTGTGTTTTTGTTGATTGGTGACTAAGTGTGACTACCCCCTCAAGTGACGAATCGATGAGGGAATGATCTACATGAGAAAAGTGATGAGTTTCTTGACCCAAGATGACTTGTGTAAGGGTTCTCAGATGTTTATCATTGAATGTGTGTGCAGTTTTCTAACAATTAGACCTATTTTTATTGGGTTTGAACCCTTTTTGTGACGCATTTTGGAGCTAAAATTATCAAAAATCCATCTACCCATGGAGCAAAACGGCTATGATAGCCTCCTTGGGGAGTAGGATAGTGAAAATTTGTGACTCCAATATTTTGGATTCCAGGAATGTTAGGTGTGAAGGCGCATTTGTTCGACAATTTTATTTCTATTTTTGGGTGGATTTTGACCCTTTTTGGGACTCTGTTCTCGGATGAAATTCTCAGAAATCCATCCTCTCGTGGAGTGGTCCAGCTATGGTAGCCTTCTTAGGTAGTATGATAGTGAGGATTTGTGACCCCAACGTTAGTTTTTTATGTCCATAATGTCAAGTTCCAAAGCACTCTTATTGGACAATCTTATTGCTTTGTTTTTGTTCATTTTTGTGTAGTTTTTGAAATTTTTGCTCTGTAATCGTCTCTGGATGGGGTGAATATCAGTTTAGTAATCATCCCAGGGTGGGATGAGTTCTAACTAGAGTGCTCATCCCAGGGAGGAATGATTACAAGCCTAAAATCCTATTTAAGGGCCAAAACTAGGGTTTGGGCTCATTTGCATTCGAATTTTTTGGCGATTTGGAGCTCTAAGGAGGAGGTTGGTTCTGTGAAGTGAAGCACTGTCAAATTATTCCTGCCACCATGAGTGCACGAACCAAATCGAGCGGTGGAGCCAAAGTGAGACCAGTGAGTGCTCTTCCTCTTTATTTTTATGTGTTGTTTGTTACAGTTTTTTGTTTTTGAAACTGCAATTTGGTTGTTTTTTTTCTTTTTTTCTTTTGTATTTGTATTTCAAATTAAAACAAAAACCCTAGTGAAATGTGTAAAAAAAAATTATGCATTTTTAGGTTAAAAAGAAAAATAAACCCTAGTTTAAACTAAGATTAAAATCTTAACATAAAAAATATATTTTATTTTATTGTTTAGCAGTTTTAAACGAATGGTAAACCCTAGGAACTGAAAATGGTAATTGTGTTGTAATTTGCAGTTTTGACAGGAAAATGAAAACCCTAGGTTAAATTTTTATGTTCTGGTAACTAGTGTTAGAAACCCTAGTTTAACAAATATCAAAACTTAGGTTAAAAAAACTTAGTTTACAACTTAGCTTAACCCTAGTTGTTTTTTGTTGTTTTTGTGTAATTTATCAGTTGACCTTTAGAGTTAAAAACCCTAGGGACTGAAAATTTATATTTATTTTTTAATTTAGAGTGCAAATGTAGAGTTAAAAACCCTAGGATTGACAAACTGTGGTTTGAATTTTTTTTGTATTTTTATTTTTAATTTATTAGTGCAGACGTAGAGGTAAAAACCCTAGGACTGACAAACTGTGGTTTGAAATTTTTGTGTATTTTTGTTTTTAATTTATCAGTTGACCGCTAGATTTAAAAACCCTAAGAACTGAAAAATCGTTTATTTTTTGAATTTTGTTGTTCGTTATTTAGCTATTTTTTTTTGTACATCGTTTTGTGCATTGTTGTATATTCATGTTTTTGTTGTACAGTTTTTCATGGTTTTTAATGTTTTTTTTCTTTCGTAGGTTGTGAAGAGCCGGTATCGTGTGTCGACAGTTTTCACTGAAGCACGGGAGGTGCTGACTTTGGATGACTGGGAGTGGCTTGATGCCCTTGGGCTCAAGAAGGTGACTCGACTGGAGCCGATGGTCGGGGATCGGGCCTATCTGAAGGCCTTGATCAACTTGTGGGATCCTAGGACTAATACCTTCCATATCCCAATAGGGGAGATGACAGTTACTTTGGAGGATATCTATCAGATTCTACAGATCTTGATAGACAAATTTTCGATCAGTACGATGCCACGGGATCAACGAACAATAGTGTTGACATGCTACTTTGGGCATGGGGAGGAGGTGGGTGTGGATAGCCCAGTGGAGAGGGTAGAGGGCGACTGCCAGATTGGTGGTATTCTGGTATGGTGGTGGCTTGAGAGGGGTGTGTTGGGAGTGAGGCACACAGTACTGATGGGCCTCATTTCCAACATGCTGCTACTAGAGGTGGTATTCAGGTTGGTGGAGTGTTCAACCACAAAGCCCCTAATTATGAGATGGAGTCAGACACTGCTGGCACAACTCTACGATGAGTTGTACAAGGTCTACTGCCAGAGGCATAAGGGTATTGGGTGCAACTTCTTGTTGCAATGCTGGGCTTGGTAGTACATAGTTGTGGAGAGGTCGGTGGGGTTGTCGTGGATGATTCAGGTGGATATGGTGGATAGGGATATACGTTACATGGATCTATGGTGGTGGTATGAGGAGTAGGGACAGAGTCGGTGATGGGCAGGTGTCGTAGGGCACTATGCTGATGCCTTCGCTTGGCTTTCTCCAGGGGAGGTGTTATGGTGCCCCTATCGGGACTGTCCAGCCTGGCCTGAGGCTGGAGAGTGGCTTCGATAGGTCCACAGGGGGCAATGGCTAATTGGGTGACATGGTACAGAGTAGTTCTTCCCTTATGGTCGGGTGACATGATAGTTTTGGGTGCGTCAGGGGTTTCATGGTGAGCCCATGGTCTATCGGTGCTGGGGGGATGCGAGGACTCTAGCTTGGCCAATCATTGCACCACTGGGTGACGATTCATATACCGCAATTGAAGTTTTAGATTTGGATGACATCGGGACTATCGTGAAGTACAACAAATGGTGGACCTTGCAACAGTGGTGAGGCAAGGGGTCTCTAGGTGGTGTAGAGGTGGTAGTAGCAGGTGATGAGGGTGCAAAGGCACTAGGTGAGGGTTGGTGGGTTCCATTTCAGGATGTGGATATGGTAGAGGTGGATGATTTTGTAGGGGATTTTGGGGTTTCAAAGTATCCAAAGATGGAGGATTTCCTAGAGAAATGGGAGCCAGAGCAGGCTATTGTGCGAGAGATGCCAATGCCTCAAGAAATTTTGGAGGACACGGAGGTAGGGTTGTGTGCTGAGAATGCATGATTAGTAGTGTTGCTCTAGAGGTGAGATGAGGATCTCGAGGATGCACTATGGGATAGGGATATCCTATGAACGCAGCTAGAAGATTGGGAGAACACATGGGTTGCGTACCACCTTTAGGATGGGGATACTGATGCTGCACGGGAGAGGGATCTCCTGTGGATGCAGCTGGAATAGTGCAACAATAATTTGGCTATGTATCATCAGCGGGAGATGGACTTGGTGCAGCATTGGTTAGAGCTAGAGATAGAGATTAGCTACCTCAATGGGTAGATCCATGTATTTAGTGAAGGTGGATCATTGCATTGCTTGAGAGGGAGCGATACTGAGCAGTCAACATCCTCTCAGTGCAAGTGACTGGATGAGGGGGGCTTGAGTATGTGTGATGTGGGGGCTAGCAGCAGCTGCCCTGATGGGTCCCATAGGATCCACACCACAAGAGGTAGTTCCCGTCACACCGATCCTACGTGATCATGGTGGCTGACATCCTAGGCTTGGGGGTTTTTGAGCTTTTGTATTTTTTGTGAGGTCAGAGAACCAGTTTATTTTAGCCTGTGGGCATTTTCTTGATGATATATATATAGATGACTTTCTTTGTGTTTATACACTTGTCATGGTTTATTTTTCCATTTATGAACAGTTATTTATGATGATGTATGCATGTGGTATTATGAATGAGATGTTTCTAATTATATGATGTATTTATATGGAATGAATGAAATGATTTGTTGATAACTTGTCGATGGCACCATAGACTGTACAAGATTTACTGGCTTGCTATACTTATGGTATGGCTTTGTGGAATGACTTTGCATGTGATAACTTTGTTTTTGTTTTGTTTTTTTTTTTTTCATATTTTCGGATGGTAATGTACGTAATGAAATGTACCAGTTGTTTTTAAAATGTGGTTAAGCTTTTCTGAGATTCAGATATTTTAACTAACTAGCCAAGACTGTACATTTATCTCGCAAGACTTTTGAAAAAGGTATAAATCTGACTTGAGTTTAACCAAGTTATTTCACATCCCTATGTGTGCAATTGATTTCGTTTATGTGGTACTTTTCATGATACCACCAATGCCAAATAGGTTGTCAACCAAACCTATACTGAGGATCACCTAATTAGCTCCACTAACTCCTTTTTTGTATTTAGTCATATTAATCTATGGTGCTATCTAAGATACCCTAAGCTAGCTCACCCACATGTAACAATTGATTTGCACATAAGTGAATGTGACAGATATATCGTCATGCAGGAGTTTTACCACCAGTGACCGTTAGGTTATCCACCAAACCGATACTGAGGTTTACCTCATGACCTTCTAAATGTTGAGAGTTCCAGGGATTCAAGTTCGACTCCCTTCTTTTCTTCAATTGTATTTGGATACTTGCTCTTTTGTAGTGATAAAAATCACTATTTATTTTGTTTTTCTTTTGAGCAAGGGATTTGAATATGGAGTGATGAGAATCACTATCGTATGTGCCTTTTGATGTATGCATTTTTGTGGTGATGTCAATTTTTTTTTGGAGTTTTGACTTTTGCAAAATTTTGATGTTTTGCAACTGTTTGAGAACTTGGGATTCCTGGGGATTTGGGAAGGGAAGATGCTTATCCTTTTGCCAACTCTCAGCATTTTATGGGGTCATTCACACAAGGGGATGAGCAAGATAATCGTTTCACTTATGGTGACCTGGATTTCTTTGTAGGTTTCATCTTTCATTCACACAATATTGGAATTTTTATGTGTTTTAACTTGTTGTGGGATGCTACCTAACGAGGTGTGATCCAAGTAGAACTCTACCTTTGTAAAATTTGTCCGAATTTGTACAATATTTGGCTAGCAAGCTAATGACATTTGAATAATGAAAACTCTAGATACATTAAAATACAACTGACTGTGATGTGGGAAAATAACGTGAATGGTGGTTATTTGTGATGAATTTATTTATAAAGTGGAAAAATGTGGAAAATGATGTTTTTTCCAAGCAATTACAGTCTATGGTGCCTTGACCTTTATGACCACAAATATGTAATGTATGGATGTGACGCTTAATGCAGCTATTTTTTTGGTGTTTTTTGATTGAGTGATTTTTGATGAGTATGTTGAGTATGCATAAAAATTAGATGCAAATTTATGTTGTTTTTGATGATTTTATTGTTTTTGAATTTTCTTTTTTTTGACCAAGCAATTGTGAGAATCCTTGGAGCTTTTGGTTTGACCAAAGGAATTATGGGTACCGTTGGGACATTTGGGATTGACCAAACGATTGTTAGAATCCTTGGAGCTTTTTGGTTTGGGCTATGGCTATTTTAAATATAGAATGGCCTCAAATGACTGATATTCAAGGGTTCTAGTTCCTTGATTCTATCAAGAGAGGCTAGCCGGTATGTTCTAGGTCCTATTTTACTATCGATGACATACAAACCTAACCAGTTTGCCATGAAATTGTCCCTTAGATGGGGCGACAAGTTAGAATTTTGTTGGTTCTCTTTTAAGACCAAGTCACCAACTTGAAAGTCCCTCAAGTGAACCTTCATGTTTTATACTTTCTTAAGTTGCTCTTGATAGATACGTAAATGCTCGAGAGCATTAATGCATCATTCATCGAGCAACGTAATCTAGTCTAACCGGGTCTATCATGCAATGTCATCATTGATGAACTCTTGCATTGATATGCGTAGGGAATAAATTTCCAACTCGAGAGGCATGACTGCCTCGAAGCCATACACTAGTGAAAATGGATGTGCCCCAGTGGTGTCTGAATGCTAATGCAATAATCCCACAGGGCAAGTGGGATCTAAATGTGCCAATCCTTATGACTATTTGTGACTATATTTTTGAGTATGGTTATTAGCATTTTGTTTGACGCCTCTGCTTGCCCATTTACGTATGGATAATAGGGTGTTGAAAAGCTATGCTGAATTTTGTACTTTGTTGTCAAAGCACACATGTCTTTGTGCTTAAATGACGTCCCATTATCCGAGATTATCTTGGATGGAATACCAAAATGACATATGATATTATGTAAAATGAACTCTAAAATGTAGGTTCCAGTCGTAGAGGTAAGCAGAATTGCTTCCACCCATTTGATGAAGTACTTTATGGTCGTTATGATAAATGTGTGATGGCCTGATGACATAGGGGAGATCTTTTTGATTAGATCCAAGCCCCACTACAAAAATTTCCAAGCTAATTGGATCGGCTATAAGGCATGAGAAGGCACGTGTATCAAATTTGCATGGTGTTGACACTTCATGCACTTCCTTATATATGAACAACAATCTCGCTCTAAAGATGGCCAATAATAGCCCATGTAGAGAATGCACTTTGCAATGGCCATACCACTGAAGTGGCCATCGCATGTACCATCGTACGCTTGGGTGATCATCCAAGTGGACTCCTACTGGTCAAAGCAATGAAGGATGATTCCTTCATAGCTGTGACGGTACAAAATGTCTCCTAACAAGACATGTTTAGCCACTTTATGTTTGAATGATCATTTTCCGACATGCATCAATCCAAGCGGGAGTTTACCTAACTTGAGGTAATCCATTTTGGATGTATACCAATCCTACTAATCAGAAACCTCGAGGGTATGAATTGGCAATCCCTCTTGAATTTCATCTCTACCAAAAGCTAAGTGGGAAAGAACTTGTAAGAATAGCATTGTGTTGCTAGTAATGGGAGTAGGGGAGAACAAGGACCCCTAGTTAGCGTGATTCAAAAAATCATGGATTCGAGAGAACTTATCCATGGAAGGTTAAATTTGGATCAGGTGGATTCCTAGTGTTAAGTCAGATATTGCACACTCCATTACTGATTGTGATTATGTTTTGACCCGAATTGTTGTCATCTCATCAGAAGGGTCTTGCGGGATTAGTGACCCTAAGGAGGCTATAGTGTCTACAAAGCGATTCGATGATCAAGGGAGTGCCTCAATGTCATACCATTCAATATGTGCCAATAATTTGTACACAAGGGCTTTGTAGGCCTACAGAACTAAGCATTTACATTGGAATACCCCTTTTACTTGGTTAACAATTAACAACGAATCACTAAAGATGTTTAAATGTTTGATGTTCATGGTGATTGTTGTCTGAAGACCTATGAGCAAGGCTTCATATTCTGCATTGTTGTTGGTGCATAGGAAATTTAATTTAAATGACAGAGGCATTGGAGCCCCTTGTGGCATGGAATACAATTCCCATGCCACCTCCTTGCTCACATTTAGAACCACCAAAAAATAGGGTTGTGTCGGCCTGTGACTCATGCTCATCAGAATCTGGTGATTCTGAGACATGGAAGACCCCATCATCAGGTAGTTCTATGATCAAAGTCTGATCGTCTTTGAGAGGATCTTATGTTAATTGATTGGCTATGACTTGACCTTTGATGGATTTTTGTCCAATAAAATCTATGTCAAATTTCGTCAATAACATGATCCATTTCACCATGTGGCTACTATGATAAGTATGACTCATCATGTACCGTAATGGATTCTCCTTAGACAACATACATCTTATTGCTCAGCATGTAATGGCACAGTTTTGGTAGCAAACACCACTACCAAGCAGAGCTTCTCAACGTATGCATAGTCAAGTTCATAACTAACCAGGGTGCGGCTAAGATAGTAAGTACCCTATTCTTTATGAAGTTCATTCTTCTGGGCTAACATGGCACCCAGTGCCACCTCAGGAGCTGAGATGTATAAGTATAATGACACTCTTGGTCTAGGTGGTGCAAATACTAGTGGCAAAGCCAAGTATTGTTTAAAGTCATCGAAGGCTGACTGGCACTCGTCATCCCAATGAAATGCGACCCCCTTATGTAATAATTTATTAATGGGTCAGCACTTGTCAGATAGCTACGCTATGAAGCACTTGATCGACGTGACCTTTCCCTATAGGATTCTAGGCTGCTTGATGGTAGTTAGGGGAAGCATTTCAAGGATTGCCTGACTTTGTTTGGGTCCACCTCGATGCCTCGTTTTAAGACTAAAATCAAAGAGTTTTCCAAATGTGAAACCAAATATGTACTTCTTGGGATTCAGTCTGACTTTATGTTCCATGAGGTGATCAAGGATCTTTCTTAAGTCATTGAGATGATCTGGGCACAAAAGAGATTTGGAAAACAAATCATCCATGTAATCTTCCAAAGTTTTATGCATGTGATCGTGGAAGATGTACATCATGGCACATTGGTAGGTGGTGCCAACATTTTTAAGGCCAAAGGGCATGACATTATAAAAAAATGTCCCCCAAGGTGTTGTGAACACCATTTTAAGTTGGTCCTCAAGATTGATATGAATCTGATTGTATCCTGAGAAACCATCCATGAGAGAAAGCATTTCGTGGCTTGTTCAATGCTCGATAAGGTAAAATCATCCTTAGGACTCACTTTGTTTAGATCTCAAAAATCAGTGCATATGCAAATCCTCCCGTCCAACTTTTTTATGGGCACCATGTTGGATAGCCATGGTGTGTAATCCACATAGATGACAAACTATGCATCCAACAACTTTTGTAATTTGTCTTTGACCATTAAGGCCACTATCAGGTGCATCTTACGTAGTTTTTATTAACATGCTTGACTGTCAGATCAAGCGTCATAATACGCGTGACTAGCTATGGATCTAGCCCCGACATGTCTTTGTAGGACCATGCAAAAACCTCCTTCTTCTCTTTGAGAAGGGTAATGTAGTCGGCTTGCTCTTCGGGGGATAGACTTACCCCTAGCTTGATAATCTGTGGATTCATTGGAACAAAGCCTATGTCTATGTCAGTCATCTCCTCGACCAACATGTGGGATCTGTCATCCAACTGGTGTGGAGTTGGGATCAAGTGGATATCATTTGTTGAGTTAAGATCATCGTTAGGAACCTCGGGCCCCTCTTCAGCATGGAAGATATCCTGAGTTGGCCTTGGGATGAAATGAAGCATTTCACCGAAAGGCTAGTACTCTGATGGGGATGGAGGTGAATTGACGTGATCCTAGTGTATGGCATCTATGTCTAGATACAATGACTATGCTAGATCGGTCAGATTATGGATGGGGGTGGTTAATTCAATGGATATCATGTTGATGAAATGATTTTGGTCTCCATTATCGTGGGTGTGATGACTCAAACATTCTAGATGTTCTTTGTGCTTTGGATTTGGCTCTGGAGGTATTGGCATGAATGCATCAACCCTATGTGCGGATTGGAAGACAGGTTCTACCCTCGACACTGATATTGATATAAGGTCTCTGGACGGAAGGTGTTTTTCGTATGCCTAAAGTTGTAGATTCAACACTTGGTTCCACTGCATTGGGTTTACATGCCAATAATGCCTTGGCGCTATGTTTAGTTGTTCAAGCATATTATCAATAGCCAAGGGGTATTGTTGTTGCATCTGGTGCATGTGATTGAGATATGCCATCTTAATTTTATCTTCATAATCACTGTCAGAGATCCAAAGGCCTTCGTTGGTTTTGATAACTGCTTGTGACACTAGGGGCTCGTCTTGCTCGAGCAAATTGATCTAGAAACATTGGGTTTGTTCCACTCTACGATGGGGCCTGATTTTCTTGTGGTAGCACTTGCACAATGGGGGCCGCAAAAGAGAACATTGCCAAGAGGCTTTCCTGATAATCATCCATGGGGGTCACTTGTGAGTGATTGCTATCTAATTCGAAGGGGTCCCATGGTGCTATCTCATATTTTGATTTGTCTTTTGAAGATCCTTCTTGACCTTGTCTACACCTCTATTGTAGGTGAGCTTTGGATATTTCTCCACTCTCGATCAAAGGGAAAGGGTTGTTGAGGTCAAAAAGGTTGATCGTCAACAACGAGAGATAATCCCCCAGTGTATATGTCGTGTTAGGGTTGGTATATGGATCTAATGCCAATCCCCCCATGTTGCCTATACCTAGGCCTTGCATGTTCTCTACCAATATTTCCAAGGGTAGGGGGTGGTTGAACCCTACTCCTGACTTGTCGTATGGCATTTGGTATCTTGGTTGGCAAAGAACATGCACTCCTTGCTCATATCTACCTAACCCATATCCATGCCAATTGCATTGGCCAAGGTATCTCAAAGCAAAGTCTGGGTTGGACAAATAGTTGACATCTTCTGCAAAGGGCTCTTCATCTTTGTACTCTTGCATGTCTGGTTCAATACCATGATCAAGGCCCCCATACACAAATTTTGTTTGATTCGATGGGTATCCTAGAGGAAAAATGGTACCGATGGTGAGGCGAGGTCTCCCTATGTCTTGCATGGACTCCAATGTGGGTTTTGCTACAATATTTTGCATGATATACTCCCCCAGGCCCATGTTGGCCATTTCAACAGTGATTGTTGGTGATTGAGGGGGAGGGAACAATAGTTCTTCCTGAGTCCACTCCATGTCGGGTCGACTAGGAGCCTCGACTTCCATTATGATAGGCATCTCCTTAGTAGAGATGTTTAAGACTATTGGCGGCACTTCTTCCAGGGGTTGCACCTCTTCCAGAGGTTTCTTCCCTTTGTCATTATGTTTGGCCACCATAGGTGGCATTGTTGGTGAAGGACCAGACAATGAAGATGGACTCAACTAGGGTTTCGATGGACTTGTTAATAGGGATGCCTACAAAATCAGACCCTATTTAGATGGATTTAACTAAAAATCCAAATACGTTGATGGAAGGGTTGATTGCAACATCAGATACACCGCATTGCAATACTTGAAGGGTTCCAAGTCCGACGGGACTACATGCACCTGCCCTTCGAACGTATACTTTAAGCACTGATGAGCTATCGAAGGGACACACTTCATGTCCCTGATCCATGGCTGACCCAGCAAGATGTTATAGGCCATATCACCCTCCAAGATGTGGCACAATGTGGGTATATTATTTTGTCCCACTTGGATGGGTAGGACAATTGTACCAACTATCAAGCATATTGCATCATTGAATGCTCGCAGTGTATAGGTGGAGGCCACTATGTGAGATACAGGAAACTTTAGGTGCTTCAAGGTCGTTGTAATGATATTACTGGACGAGCCTGTGTCCACAAATACTATCTTGTACGAAATCCCGTTGACCTATGCAATGACGTGCAGGGGTGGATTCGCCATGTCACCAGCCATTGATTTAATTTCGTCTTCTTGAAATGTAATGACTAGCTCAGTGCATCATTTGACATGTCCCACAAAGTTGTTGAAGGATTTTTATTCATGGGGCTACAACTTGATGGATTTTAGTATCTCCATTAGAGCCTCTCGATGGGGCATTGATTGTTGTATGAGCTCATAGATGGAGATCCTAACCGACGTGGTCCTCAAAATCTGGGTGAGTTTGGTCCAAATTGTGGCCACTGGTCTAGGCGGAGGAGGTGGTGCAAGGTGTTGTTGTGGTTGTGACATTGTTGGCACCTCTCCTGTAGCTACCATGGGAGTAGTTGTGCTCGGGTACCTCATGTTTTGAGTCACTATACTGATCATCCCTACATACCCCTGCATGGGGCGGTTTTGTATGACCTCATTGACTTGTAGGGTCTTTGCCTGCGCATCATGGGTAGGCAAGGGGTCCTTGAAGACCTCCATTTGTTGATTGCTTGATGTCACAAGATTATCTACCACTAATGTCTTGTTATCAATTAGGTCTTGCACCAAGCATTTAAACTTCCAACATGCATTAAGGTCATGTCCCTTCCATCTATGGAACCTGTAGTATAGGTCTTTCTTGTAGCCCTTAGGTTTTGGTGCATTGGGGTCTATGGGTTGAATCTCAGGTAGGTTAATCTAGTTTACCATTGACAAGCGATCAAATAGGGAGTTTCTGGACTATGGGTAAGGTGTGAATTGTCGCGTAGGGTGATGATGCTAATTTTGTTCTTGCCTCTAATTTTCTCTGTCATAACTGTTAATAGGCACCGCCTGATAGTTAGCATTTTAGGGCTATGTTGCTTGTGTAGGCTTAGGGATGTTTATAGCAACCTGATTGACCATAGCAGGTTTCTGTTGCGTGGTCCCTATTTTGGTGTTCTTAGACCATTCTTTCTTCTTTGGCTTGGCTATCTCACCATCTTGAATCTTGATCTCCTCAATGATTCTAGCTTGCACCAAAGCTTCCTCTAAAGTGGCATATTGTTGTAGCTGCAATAGCATGGAGATCGATCTCAAATAGCTCTTTGAGAACATTTAGGTGAGGTTAGACATAGGAGGGAGGTAGGGAAGCTTTGAAAGCAAAGTCCTCCATCGGTTACCATAGGTTGCCATGGTTTCTTCCTCATACTACCTGAGGTTGGCTAGATCACTTAGTGATGCCTTATTCTTGGTGTTGAAGGTGAAGTGTTCGAGGAACACATCCACTAGATGATCTAAGTTACTAATGTTGTGTTTTGGCAATTGAGTTAAACAATATGAGGTAGGGCCTACGAACATGGTTATAAATGTTCTTAGCAGCAAAGCATCATTGTATTGAATGTGAAAGGATTGGCTCAAGAATCTAGGAACGTGCTCTTGGGCATCTTCCTTACCTCTAAAGATTGCTAACTAAGGCAACTTAAAGTGTTCAGGGTAAGGGGGTGCTAGCACTGATGGATGCACATGATGACTGCGGAGTTGGCGTAAAGTGGACTTTTGGGGCCCAAAAGTTTTGGTCTCCACAAACTCCAAACACTCTAGCAACATGTTGAGCAAAGTGCAGCAACAGGATTGTCATTGTTGTCAACACAATCAGCTAGATCATTTGATTCAGTGCAACAACAAGAAGTTCAGATGCAGCAAACAGGAAGTTCAGAGATCTCTCAGAATATGTACAGTGTTTTTCCAAAAAGACCTAAGTGGCCCACATGCAAAAATTCAAAGAAAAAGACAAGGAAAGTGTCGCGATATCGCGACATATTCAAAAAATAGGAAAACTGTCACGATTTCGTGACATATTGGAGGAGAGAGAAAGTGCAAAGAAAAATGTCATGATTTCGTGACATATTGGAGGAGAGAGAAAGTACAGGGAAAATCTGTCACGATTTCGCGACATACTGGAGGAGAGAGAAACAGTAGAGAAAACTGTCATGATTTCGTGACATGTTCGAAACAGAGGCGCAAGTAGGGAAAACTGTCATGATTTCGTGACATGTTGGAAGAGAAGAAGGCAAGTTGAAAAACTATCATGATTTCATGACATGTTCGAAGCAGAGGCACAAGCAGGTAAAACTGTCACGATTTCATGACATGTTGGAAGAGAAGAAGGCAAGTTGAAAAACTATCATGATTTCATGACATGTTCGAAGTAGAGGCGCAAGCAGGTTAAACTATCACGATTTCATGACATGTTGAAAGAAAAAGTGCAAGGAAGGAAAACTGTCATGATTTCGTGACATGTTCGAAGAGAAAGCACAAGCAGGAATAACTATCATGATTTCATGACAAGTCAGAAGATAAAATGAAAGTAGGATAAAAGTGTCATGATTTCGTGACATGCTACAGAAGAGAGAGTCCGAAGTAAGAACGGTCATGATTTCATGACAAGTTCGAGGAGAGAGAAAGTAAAATGAAAAGTGTCATGATTTCGTGACATGCTACAGATGAAAATGTTCCAAGTGAGAACTGTCATGATTTCATGACATGCAGCAAAGGAAAGAGTTTGAAGTGAGAACTGTCATGATTTCGTGACATGTTGTAGACGAAAGTGTTCAAAATAAGAAATGTCATGATTTCACGATAGGTTGTGGAGAAAGCGTACGGATGTAGAAAGTGTCACGATTTCATGACAGGATGAAGGGAAAGCGTACGGATGCAAGAAGTGTCATGATTTCATGATAGGTTGAAGAGAAAGCGTACGGATGCAGAAAGTGTCATGATTTCATGACAGGTTGTAGAGAAAGCGTACGGAAAGTGTCATGATTTCATGATAGGTTGAAAAGAAAGCATATGGATGCAGAAAGTGTCACGATTTCATGACTGATTAAAAAAATAGTGTACGGTTGTAGAAAGTGTCACGATATCATGATAGAAATAGAAAGTAGGTCTTCAACAAGAGAAGTGTCATGATTTCATGACAAATGCAGAATAGAAGACTTCGAAGACAGAAGTGTCACGATATCATGACAAAGAGCTAAAGATGAAGTTTACAAAGGGAGAAGTGTCGCGATATCATGACAAAAGTTAAGGTGAAGCATACGAAGGAAGAAGTGTCACGATATCATGACAAAAGAAGAAAGAAAGTGTACGGAGGCAAAAGTGTCATGATATCATGACATGTTGTGGTTTCATGGCAATAGGAACAAAAGAAGCTACAGAGTCAGGTAAGTTGAAGTCGACGAAGACCGATGACAGCTGACGAGAATTAGGGTTTACAATCGATGAAAGCTAGGGTTTACAGCCGATGATGATTAGGCTTTGCACTTGCATAATCAGCCGACTAAAGTTAGAATTTTATCATGAAAATTTTATTATAAAAGGAGGGCTATTTGGAGATTTGAAATGTATCGAATTTGCATGAATTAAGCCCATAGTGCATAGAGAGCGAGTCATGTCGAATCGAGCTAAGTGCGAAGCAAGAGCGCATAGAGAGCAAAAAAGTGCAAAGGGGTAGAAGCGATCATTCGATTGTATCGAAGCAGAGTGTGCGAGGCATTTGCATAGAAGCAGACTATTCTAAAATAGATTGTGCGAAGCGATTGCATAGAAGAAGCAGAGTGCATAGAAACAACAGACTGTGTGCGAAAAGGGTGAAGGTATTTTTTTATAAATTTCATAGATTCACTTGAAGTCCAAGTTGCAGCTTGGCATCAGGGGTTGGTGCTCCTTCCAGTAGGTGCTGGTAAATTAGGGGTTGTTGCTCCTTTCTATTGGTACAGAAAAATTGAGGGGTTGGTGCTCCTTCCAGTTGGTGCTGGTAAATAGATTGTAAAGTTGTTGCTTTGCAAAGGCTGGATTTGGATGGTAGTCCAAGCAGTCATTTTTTGAGGAGTAGCCACATTGGTGAACCTCGTTAAATCTTGTGTTGTGTGATGCTCTCTTGTTAACTTGTTGTATCTATTTTGAGTTTGCTTTATTTCAGCATTAAGAGTTGCAAATTTAAAGTTTTAAAAGAACACACTGATTCACCCCCCCTCTCAGTGTCACTATGAGTATAACAATTGGTATCAGAGCAAGGTTCCTGAATAGGCTCAATCAGCTAGGGTGATCTTGGAAGTGATGCAATGGCAGGTGGTGAAGGTTTCTCCTCAAACAAAGCACCATTGTTTGATGAAACTAATTATGCATTCTAGAAAATCAGGATGCAGACATATCTCCGTGCTTTGGGATTTGATATCTGGAATGTAGTAGTTAATGGTTACACAGCTCCCGCCACTGCTCCAACCGACAACACCGATAAAAAGGCATTTGAAAATGACTCAAAAGCAAAAAATGCCATCATGTGTGGATTAGTGGACAGTGAGCTGGTCAAGATCATAAGTTGTGAATCGACAAAAGATGTATGGGACAAACTAGAGAATATTCATGAGGGAGACGATAAGATCAAGGAAGCCAAGCTTCAAACACATCGAGCTCAATTCGAATCATTAAAGATGACCAACGATGAGAACATAGAGGCTTTTATGTTGAGAGTTAATGGAATCACTAATTCGATCAGAGGTCTCGACGAAGATATGGATGATGCTACTATCGTGAAAAAGGTATTAAGATCGCTTCCTCAAAGGTTTGATTCTAAAGTCTCAGCCATAGAAGAAGCTAAAGATCTAAATCACTTTAGTATGGATGAGATGCATGGTTCTTTGACTGCTTATGAAATGAGAATAGGAAGGTCTAATCCCATAGATAGAGAAGCAGCATTTAAAGCCCTAAAAGGTAAAGACACAAAACAAGAGTCTGAAGAAGAAGAGACATCAGATGAAATGGAAGCAAATTTTGTCAAAAAACTGAGAAAGGGAAAAGGAAAATACAGAGGAAAGCTACCATTTAAATGTTTCAACTGTGGAGGCATTGGGCACTTTGCGACCAAATGTCCACTCAATGAGAAGAACAAGGGTGAGGAAGCATCGCACCAAGAAAGAAGTGACTGGAAGAAGAAAACAAACTTCAAAAAAGGCAACTTCAAAAAGAAAAGTTTCATCTCCAGGAATGCAAATTCTTCAGAGGACAACTCTAGTGAGGATTCTGAAGAAGAAACAGGTGAAGCTCTATTCATGGCATTTGAAGTAGAAAAATCGGAAGAGGTAGAAAAATCAGAAAAGAGGGAAGGAATGAACTCTAAAGTATCTATTGAAAAACCTGAGGCTGAAGTAGATCTAGAAGGTGAGCTGGTCTCTGCACTTGTAGAATGGAAATCTGAGAAAAGAAAGAATAATAAACTTTCAAGAAAGCTTGAGGATGCGAACGACATCATAACCAGCTTAAAAATATAGACAGAAGAATACAAGAAAATGTCTGAAGATCTCGAAGTTCAGATAACCATGAAGATAGATTACTGCTGTAAACTAGAAGAAGAGAATGTTGGTCTACGAATGCAGATACAAGAGCTGGATCAAAAAATTAGCTGCCATCACAAACGTGAAGAAAGTTCGATGAAGCTGGATAAAATTTTAAGTGATCAAAGACCTGCAGGCATCAAATTTGGTCTGGGCTTCGTTGAAGGAGAATCGTCAAATGGACCAAAAGCCAGAAATGTAGAAACTGTAAGGAATGAAGATAAGAAACAGCTGATGAAAGAAAAACAACTCATGCAAAAGAAAGCAGTAATGCCAGGCCCGAAAGGAGAACTGACAATGATGGATTTACCAAGGTCACACATCAAAGGAGAAGAAGACCTATGGCTCCTACAACAACCTGGCAAAGACCATCTTTCAGGTTCAATCATTTCTTTTCTGGTTTCTGTTTCAAATGTAATGGTTATGGGCATAAAATTGCAGACTGCAAGTATAATGTAGGACCAAGAAATTTCACTAGTAGAAATGCTTTTTCACCGCTAATAAATTATGCAGTAGAATGTTTTAACTGTCATAACTTTGGGCATATTGCAAGAAACTATCGTAGTACTTCTATTTCAAATCAACCTCAGAAAAGAAAATTTCAACCAAATAGGACAAGACAAAATAGAAAACTTCCTGAAAGATATGCACAAGATATTGAAAAGGGAAAGTTCAAACTAGAGCCCAATACGGTAGTCAAAACAGAGTGGAAACTGAAAGAGCAGCTTAAGGAAGAAAAGGAATCCCTAATAGTACAAACAACTTTCAAGGCACAGAATAAATGTGTACCATGGATACTTGACAGTGGATGCTCAAGTCATATGACAGGTGATAAACAAAAATTTGAAAAATTACAGAAATATGAGGGTGGTTCTGTAAAGTTTGGGAATAATGATGGAGCTAAGATAATCGAAAAAGGATCAGTTAAAATTAGTGATGGGAAAATCAAGTCAGAAGAAGTTTTGTTTGTGGATGGTTTGAAACACAACTTGTTAAGTGTCAGTCAGATCTGTGATAAAGGACATGAAGTAGTATTCAAGAAGCAGGGTTGTGAAGTCAGAAAAACAAACAGTGGAAAATTGATAGCAACTGGATCAAGGACGTCTGGCAACCTGTACACACTCTCAAAAACTTTAGAAGGTACTTGTTTCATTGGACAGGAAGAAGAAAACTGGTTGTGGCACAAGAGGCTTGGACACATCAGTTTTGATAATCTGGTGAAAATCAGCTCGAAACAGGCAGTGAGAGATATTCCAACCATTAGAAAACCTTCAAATAGCATTTGTGCTTCATGTCAAAAGGGAAAGCAAACCAGAGTCTCATTCAAAACAAAAGAGTACCACACTAGCAAACCTTTGGAACTTATACATACAGATTTATGTGGACCCATGAGAACACAAAGCATAAATGGTGACAAATACTTTATGTTGTGTATTGATGATTATTCCAGAATGACATGGATATTTTTCTTAAAGAATAAAATAGAAGCTTTTGAAATGTTCAGATCTTTCAAACATCTAGTTGAGAATGAAACAGGAAAAAAGATCAAATGTTTAAGATCAGATAGAGGAGGAGAATTCATTTCAGATGAGTTTACAGAATACTATGAAAAACATGGTATCAGGAGACAATATTCAGCAGCTAGAACACCCCAGTAGAATGGTGTGGTAGAAAGAAAGAACAGAACAATACAGGAAATGGCACGCACTATGCTGGCTGAGAACAAAATAGTAGACAGATTTTGGAAAGAAGCAGTCCACACTATAGTGTACATCCAAAATAGGTACATGTTGAGAACACATGAAAGCAAAACTCCTTATGAGTTGTGGTTCGGTAGAAAGGCAACAACAAAACACCTCAAAGTTTTTGGCTGTAAGTGTTACATCAGAAAAACTGAAGATAATCTTGGGAAGTTTGAAAATAGAGCAGATGAAGGTGTCTTCGTTGGCTATTCATCAAAAAGCAAAGCTTACAAATGCTACAACAAGAGACTCAAGAAAATTGTGGACAGTGTCGATGTTAAATTTGATGAAGGTAGGGAACGAATAGTTAACTTTGAAGAAAACTACCCAATTTATGAAGAAGTCATTGAAGGAGATGAGGAAAATGAAACAGAAAAAAAACCAACACTTGACTCAGATGACTTAATTGATGACTCAGAGGTGGAAGAAAATAAGAAATTCAAAATAGGTAGCTGGCAGAAAAATCATCCTAGAGATCAAATAATTGGAGATCCCACAGCTGGTGTTCAGACAAGAAGGAAAGTAGTAAGTAATTACTCTCTTTTATCCAGCATTGAGCCCAAAAATATAGCTGAGGCAAGCAAAGATGATAGTTGGATGAAGGCAATAAATGAAGAATTAGATCAGATTGAAAAGAACAAAACTTGGGAATTAGTACCTAGACCTGCAAATAAGAATGTAATCGGCACCAAATGGATATTTTGAAACAAATTGAATGAAGACGGACAGGTCATTAGGAATAAAGCAAGACTGGTTTGTAAAGGTTATGCACAAGTTGAAGGCATTGATTTTGAGGAGACTTTTGCACCAGTGGCTAGACTAGAAGCAATCAGAATGTTTCTGGCCTTAGCAGTCTATAAGAATTTTAGAGTTTATCAGATGGATGTAAAATCAGCTTTTTTAAATGGGAAACTTGAAGAAGAGGTTTATATTGAACAACCAGATGGTTTCCAAATTGGTGAAGATCCCAACCTTGTCTGCAAATTAAAGAAAGCTTTATATGGCTTAAAACAGGCACCCCGAGCATGGTATGCAAGGCTAGACAACTATCTCTCTCAATAGGGGTTTAAGAAAGGTATGGTGGACAATAATCTGTATGTCAAAATAGAAGGTGGGCATCTCATTGTTCTTGTTGTATATGTAGATGATATCATATTTGGTAGCAACAAAGATGAATCATGTAAAGACTTAGCAAATAAGATGCAGAAAGAATTTGAAATGTCTATGATTGGTGAACTATCTTACTTTCTTGGGTTACAAGTTAATCAAAATGAGAAAGGCATATTTATTTCCCAAGTCAAATATGTGAAAGAGATGCTAAAAAGGTTCACAATGGAGGACTATAAGCCAGTTAGCACTCCCATGATGACAGGCTGCAAGTTGAGCAAAGATGACAAATCTCCACCTATTGATCAAACCATGTACAGATCAATGATTGGAAGCTTACTATATTTAACAACTACCAGACCAGATATTCTGTAGGCAGTCTGCATGGTAGCAAGATTTCAGGCCAGTCCCAAAGAGACTCATGTGACAACAGTAAAAAGGATTCTTAGGTATCTCAAGGGTACTATGGAGTATGGGTTATGGTATCCGAAAGGTAAAGACTTCACCCTTATTTCATATTCAGATGCAGATTGGGCAGGATGTGTTGATGACAGGAAGAGTACCAGTGGAGGTGCATTCTATCTTGGTGACAGGTTGGTTGCTTGGCACAAGCAAGAAACAAGAGTCAATTTCTTTATCAACAGTTGAGGTAGAATATATTGCAGCAACAACATGTTGTACACAATTTTTGTGGATGAAACAAACTCTGAAAGATCTTGGTATTAATTTTAGTGAGCCAATATCAGTTAAGTGTGATAACACCAGTGCAATTAACATCTCCAAGAATCCGGTAATGCATTCACGGACAAAACACATTGCTATCAGATATCATTTTTTGAAAGAGAAAGTTGTTGAAGGTGAGGTTAAGCTGGATTTTGTTCCAACTACAGAGCAAGTAGCAGATATCTTCACAAAACCATTGCCCAAGGATGTTTTTGAATACCTTCGCAATAAATTGGGAGTGGTGACCCTTCCCAAGAAGTGACTAGCTACGGGGATCACATTCTCGGGGGGAGCATTGAAGTATTTGTTTATCTTCTTGCTCATGTTCTTATTTATTACTAAGTGTAATAAATTTTGCCTGAGAATGTTGTGCTTGGACTCAGGGGGAGTCTACAGTAGCCCTTTGGTATTATTGTCAAAGGGGGAGAAGAGCTACAGGAAGCTACAGGAAGCTGCACATGTGTTGCCAACAATTCCAAAGGGGGAGATTGTTGAGCAAAGTGCAGCAACAAGATTGTCATTGTTGTCAACACAATCAGCTAGATCATTTGATTCAGTGCAGCAACAAGAAGTTCAGATGCAGCAAACAGGAAGTTCAGAGATCTCTCAGAATATGTACAGTGTTTTTCCAAAAAGACCTAAGTGGCCCACATGCAAAAATTCAAAGAAAAATACAAGGAAAGTGTCGCGATATCGTGACATATTCAAAAAATAGGAAAACTATCATGATTTCGTGACATATTGGAGGAGAGAGAAAGTGCAAAGAAAAATGTCATGATTTCGTGACATATTGGAGGAGAGAGAAAGTACAGGGAAAAACTATCACGATTTTGTGACATACTAGAGGAGAGAGAAACAATAGAGAAAACTGTCACGATTTCGTGACATGTTCGAAACAGAGGCATAGGCAGGGAAAACTGTCATGATTTCATGACATGTTGGAAGAGAAGAAGGCAAGTTGAAAAACTATCATGATTTCATGACATGTTCGAAGCAGAGGCGCAAGCAGGTAAAACTATCATGATTTCGTGACATGTTGGAAGAGAAGAAGGCAAGTTGAAAAACTATCATGATTTCATGACATGTTCGAAGTAGAGGTACAAGTAGGTTAAACTATCACGATTTCATGACATGTTGAAAGAAAAAGTGCAAGGAAGGAAAACTGTCATGATTTCATGACATGTTCGAAGAGAAAGCACAAGCAGGAATAACTGTCATGATTTCATGACAAGTCAGAAGATAAAATGAAAGCAGGATAAAAGTGTCACGATTTTGTGACATGCTGCAGAAGAGAGAGTCCGAAGTAAGAACGGTCATGATTTCATGACAAGTTCGAGGAGAGAGAAAGTAAAATGAAAAGTGTCACGATTTCATGACATGCTACAGATGAAAATGTTCCAAGTGAGAACTATCATGATTTCGTGACATGCAGCAAAGGAAAGAGTTCGAAGTGAGAACTATCATGATTTTGCGACATGCTACAGATGAAAGTGTTCAAAATAAGAAATGTCATGATTTCATGATAGGTTGTGGAGAAAGTGTACGGATGCAGAAAGTGTCACGATTTCATGACAGGATGAAGGGAAAGCGTACGGATGCAGGAAGTGTCACGATTTCATGATAGGTTGAAGAGAAAGCGTACGGATGCAGAAAGTGTCATGATTTCATGACAGGTTGTAGAGAAAGCGTACGGATGCAGAAAGTGTCACGATCTCATGATAGGTTAAAAAGAAAGCAAATGGATGCAAAAAGTGTCATGATTTCATGACTGATTAACAAAATAGTGTACGATTGCAGAAAGTGTCATGATATCATGATAAAAATAGAAAGCAGGTCTTCAATGGGAGAAGTGTCATGATTTCATGACAAATGCAGAATAGAAGACTTCAAAGATAGAAGTGTCATGATATCACGACAAAGAGCTAAAGATGAAGTTTACAGAGGGAGAAGTGTCGCGATATCGCGACAAAAGTTAAGGTGAAGCATACGAAGGAAGAAGTGTCGCGATATCGCGACAAAAGAAGAAAGAAAGTGTACGGAGGCAAAAGTGTCGTGATATCATGACATGTTGTGGTTTCACGGCAACAAGAACAAAAGAAGCTACAGAGTCAGGTAAGTTGAAGCCGACGAAGACCGATGACAACCGATGAGAATTAGGGTTTATAGCCGATGAAAGCTAGGGTTTATAGTCGACGATGATTAGGCTTTGCACTTGCATAATCAGCCGACTAAAGTTAGAATTTTATCATGAAAATTTTGTTATAAAAGGAGGGTTGTTTGGAGATTTGAGGTGTATCGAATTTGCGTGAATTAAGCCCACAGTGCGTAGAGAGCGAGTCGTGTCGAATCGAGCTAAGTGCGAAGCAAGAGCGCACAGAGAGCAAAAAAGTGCAAAGGGGCAGAAGCGATCGTTCGATTGTATCGAAGCAGAGTGTGCGAGGCATTTGCGTAGAAGTAGACTATTCTAAAATAGATTGTGCGAAGCGATTGCATAGAAGAAGTAGAGTGCACAGAAACAGTAGACTGTGTGCGAAAAGGGTGAAGGTATTTCTCTGTAAATTTCATAGATTCACTTGAAGTCCAAGTTGCAGCTTGGCATCAGGGGTTGGTGCTCCTTCCAGTAGGTGCTGGTAAATTAGGGGTTGTTGCTCCTTTCTGTTGGTACAAAAAAATTGAGGGGTTGGTGCTCCTTCCAGTTGGTGCTGGTAAATAGATTGTAAAGTTGTTGCTTTGCAAAGGCTGGATTTGGATGGTAGTCCAAGCAGTCATTTTTTGAGGAGTAGCCACATTGGTGAACCTCGTTAAATCTTGTGTTGTGTGATGCTCTCTTGTTAACTTGTTGTATCTATTTTGAGTTTGCTTTATTTCAGCATTAAGAGTTGCAAATTTAAAGTTTTAAAAGAACACACTGATTCACCCCCCCCTCTCAGTGTCACTGTGAGTATAACACAATGCTTTATATGCACCAGAAGATTTAATATATTTCTCCTTGGTTAGTTCCCGCTATGGGTTGTGGAAAACTTGAGGCCTATGGAGGGGTGGCTGGATAGCAGCCCCTCTACCTTGGTAGGGCATTTCGGCCTGCTCTTATTCTTACTCATACTCCTCATAGGCTTCTTGAGGATTTTTTGGATGAGACCTATGACCATGGGTGGGTCCCCACAAAGGGTGCCCATTATTGTTCCTGGGAGTGACCTCCCACTTAGGTCTAGGAGGTATCAGAGGTAGCACTTGGTAAGGTCATAGAGACAGGTCTTGTACCAAGGGGTTGCACCTCTCATATGGTTCTGCTCTTTGGGTGCGAAGGGTTGGAACCCTCTCAGGCACAATGTTATGGAGAAGCTCATATGTTTGGCTCTGAATGCACTCTTTGCTAAGGCGATATAGATGCTCTAGCTACTATTGGTCTTGCTCAAGCTACATGATCTATGCTTGGTGGGTGGCATGTATAATGACTGCCAAGTCAATTTGTTCCACCATCTTGAGTCTAGGAGGCCTAGATGCCTCTACTATGCATTTATCTTAGTTGTGATGTTTCAAGATCTATGTAGGTCGCTTTCCTCTATTGAGGTTAGTGACATTCACTTGAGGTTCTAGCCCTAGTAGGCAATTCTGGTAGATAGCAGGTGCGGAGGCACATTTCTCCCACGCTGCGTATTGCTCTTGAAGAATGTAATGGTCTTCCTCATGCTCCATTTTGTATATGTGAAAGGTGTGGATAGAGTTGGCTCACCCTGTTTGAAGAGCCTTGTGCTCTAGATTTTGCCTATTATTCCTAATAGTGATGGGAGGTAAAGGAGGGATGACATAATCATGTGGCCTCTCCTCATGGACCCTATGTTGTTTTAGCACTTCATCATGTGGTGTCCACTCATACCGAGCTTCTAAGGGAGCCTTCCCATTTATATTGAGTGCCACGTGTAAGGACTCCTACTGAAAGGGTTTATGTTGGACGGGAGTGTCCCTCAAAGGGGTGCCTCTATAGTACCATTCTGAAATGGCACGATGTGGACTCTCTTGTGGGCCAGGCCGCCAAGGTGGAATGACCAAGTCCTTGGGGCTGTAGTGGAGGCAACTTATACCCCCTTGTACATTCTCCACAGCTTTCGCCATTGATTGGTATTTTCTACGAGTGTACACCATGGTGGTGTTTTCCTACAAGATGCGTATATTTTTGTTTCTTTTTATGATTTTTATGCTACACTAAACAGAAAATATCACACACACAAAGCAATGATTATCTCATTTAAATATTAAAGGTGTGCTCTAAACCTGGTTTAGTGCATTTTGATTTTTTTTTGACAACTTTTGTAAAGAACATTTAAATGCAATACGATGGCTCTTATGACTCCCAAAAATGGTCACCCCTTCGATATACCATTGCTAGGCCGATATGCCAACCTCTCTATGTACCCGCCCTTATGTGAGGGAAAATATTGGTATGTGAGATCAGATGGTATGTGGAACGTAGGTAGTACGAAAGGAGAATCACCCTATTTTTTACACCTACCATAGAAGAATTATCCTCATGCACTGGGAATCACCCCAAATACATTCAGTCAGATTTCTTTAGGATTTACATCTAGGAACAGTAGTGATTGGGGTTGTGAATGTAAAAATTCAAGCCAAGGTGATGATGAAATCCACCGTTGGTCTTGATCAAGGGCTGGGATTTTACGACCAGCTCCTTGGTGTTTAAATTGCCATGTGATGTGTGGGGTTATTTTTATTTTGCATAAAACAAAGCAAAATGCAGTAAAAAGAACTTTCCCTGAGCAAGCAAGTAACCAGAAAACAAAAAAACTAAAAGCAAAAAATGACAAAAAGAGTTCAGGACCTCTACCTCTTCTTTGCACAAATCTGTTGATTCTGAGTTTCTGTCCTAAAATTACATAGAGAGCTATTCGTCCCTGGGTGAGATGAATAATAGAACTGTACTCATCATAGGTTGGGACGAATGCCCATTCATCCTTGCATAAGATGAATTCCAGCTCTGTATTCGCCACAGACTAGAACGAACATCAGTCCAGCATTTGAAACTTGGTACCTGTAAGAAAATACAATCAATTTGCGATCATATTTATGATCTAAAAAATAGAGGACAAGCGTCCCACCATGATCACCACTGAAAGTATGAGGATATGGAAACAATAATGAAAATCCAATATGCAATGTAAACAAAACGAAAGATAACGCTAAATCCTATGAATTGAAAGTGCATGAAAGGAAAGAAGCATAAACGAATCAAAACCAAATTAAAATCCAATATGAAAGACAACCATTTTTATTAATGTGCTTCAGAACTTATTTACAATCCATATCCACCCTTTTCAGGGGCTAGGAGCGTTAAATGTGTTCTTGTCACACCCATGGATGCTATTCCTTCTTTCGCATGCCCACATGTAAACTGGGTAGACCAAATGTCACCGTCGCTTGTGTTGATGAATATTGACTCTTTTCTACTCCTATAATATTCAGATTCTACATTCAAGGAAACAAAAAATTATTAGTAGCACCTGTAGATAAAATGAAACATGCAATCCCCAAGCCTACGATTAGCGAATGTGAAAAATGAATAAAACGATAACTAAAATAGATCCAAATGAATTGAAAACTTGACAGGGATATGAGGAAATTACCAGGAGGGCACTACAAATGGAATAGTCAAAAAAATCACCACAGATTCATATTCACTCCGGGGCGGGACGAATAGACCTACAATAAAGTGTCAAAAATCACAGTCCCAAATGTCACATTCGGGAAGCTCCAAATCACCTACAAAGTTGGGGGTTAGCTAAAAGGGGGTATTTTTGGAAGACCCAAAATATCATATTTTCCCAATTTGTCCTTTATCACAAGTAATTTGATGATTCTACCTGCATTTTAGTAAATGCAGGAAATGATTAAAACATGATAAAAAATGCTCAAAACGATGTGAAATTTGAATGACAACCTATTTAAGTAGCATAGAATCACAAGAAAAAATAATAGAAAGGAAATATGCCATAGATTTCTAATCACTCCAGGACGATGCGATTAGAACTGCAGCAGTGTGGGGGGCTCTCGGGGGCAGGACACCCACCGTTTGGGGCCTGATTTCAGCACCAATCCACTTGGGATGGGTCCAAAACCTCTTGTGGGGTGTTTTTAGAAAATTTTGTAGGATTTTGTGGCCAAATGTTGGGTTTTGGTTTCGTATTTGTGCTTCCAATAACCACCCTATGACCTCTCCTCCAAAAGAGATCAAGGATGTGAAAAGGCACAAATCAAAATGTGCATGTGGAAATAAAATGGCAGCACTTCATTGCTCAAAATTATCCTTCTTTGTATATCTTGGGGTGAGGAAACTCACCAATTTATAGACCTGGAGGTCTCTTGTGATTGAGCATGTAGAGGCGCCACTTGGCAATCATGCCTTCCAAGGGGGGAGGAGATTCCTCCCTGATTAGGGGCTTCATGACTACCCCTGTAACTGCCTCTAATGCTCAAAAATTATCACTCACACTCCCATGCAATGAAGGAAGAGTTAAGTGGTGGATTTGAGCTACCATTTGTCAAGATTTGACTTTTTGCCCGTCAAACCTGCTATTCGCCCCACCTAGGAGTGAATACTGCTAATCGTCCCAGGGTGAGATGAATACCAGTTTGCCATTGTCCCTAGGTGGAACGAGTATGAAGCAGAGTGCCTTAAGGTTCCAAATTGACCTCTGACCTTCCAAAACTACTGTAAGAGTGTTTAGGACCACTATTTAACATCTAGGGGCTACCCTAGGGCTGTGTGTGTTAATGCAATCAGTGTTTGCAGTCACATAATCAGATTTGTGCTATTTTGGTTTCTACAATGGGATCTTTACTTGGCATAATAGATGGTGTGGGGAATCTTCCATCTCAGAGAGACTAGATAGGTTTTTGATATCTAGTTATTGGATGGGTAATAACAAAAGTGTTAGATCTATTATTTTGGAGGGTAGGGGATCTGATAATTGGCCTATCAAACTCTCTGCTTTGGAGTTAGGGGTAAAAAATAATCCCTCCTTTAAGTTTAAAATTATGTGGCTTCATGATCCTAAGCTTCATGATTTCATGCAAGGCTGGTGGACCACTAGCAAACCTCCTCATGGCACCGCTATGTATTCCTTTATGAAGCGAATACAATTTGTAAAACATAAATTGAAGAGATGGAATAGACTAAATTTTTGGAATCTTTCCTTGGTTAAGCCCACAACTCTTAGTAGGATGGAAGAAGCTTCAAGGAATATTAGATATCAGGGATTCATGAAGGAGCTTCTTGTTGAGTAATCTGAGGCTACGAAAGACCTCACTGAATAGGAATTGAGGGATGAAAATTTTTGGAAACAAAAAGCTCAAGTAGATTGGCTTCAATAAGGGGATAGGAATACAACCTTCTTTTATAACTCAGTTAAGGCTCATCGTAATGGTAACCTAATTATATCTCTTGTGAATTCTCAGGGTGCCCTGCTCTCTTCTTTCAGGGATATTTCAGAAGATACTAAGAGGTATTTTTCCTCTCTCTTCAAGGAGGACTCCCTACCAGATGATGAGAATTAAAATCTTATTCTAAATTGTATTCCAATGATTTTTTCTAGAGATATGAATGAGCACTTGATGGGTCCAATTTCCCTTGAGGAGTTGGAAAATGTTGTATTCAATAGAAAAAAGGAAAATCCCCAGGCCCAGATGGATTCATGATTGAGTTTTATCAAGAGTTTTGGGATTTAATCAAATTTGATCTTTTGGAGGTGGTCCATGAGTCTCAAAAGAACAAACAGATGCTAAGAGCCCTAAATGCTACCTTTGTGGTGCTTATACCCAAAAAAGAGGGAGAAAATTCCTTGGATATGTTTAGGCCTATTGCTCTATGCAATGTTGTGTATAAGATCATCATAAAAATTATTGCTGAGAGGCTGAAGATATGGTTGAGAAAAATCATCTCTAAGGAGCAAGGAGGGTTTGTTGTTGGCTGAAAAATATTGTATGGGGTTGTTATTACTATAGAATATATTCAATCAATGGAAAATTCTAAGGAAAAAACTATTTTCATTAAGTTGGACATGGCCAAAGCCTATGATCGGGTGATATTGTCCTTTCTTCAAAAATTTTTTGCTGCTTTTGGATTTGAGGAGGAATGGATTACATGGGTGACGAGTTGTGTTTCTTCTTCCTCATTCTCTAATCTTGTTAATAATGAGTCATCAAAGTTGTTTGAGGTCTCAAGGGGATTGAGGCAAGGAGATGCTTTATCTCCTTATTTGTTTATCATTGTAGCAGAAGGGTTGGGAATATTGCTCAAGTCTCAAGTCCTGTAGGTTCTCATTCAGGGGTGGAAGTGGGATAGTAGATTTCCACCTCTTTCCCACCTTCAATTTGTTGATGATACTACTTTTTTGGGACTTGCCACTATCAGGGAAGCTGGAAATATTAGACAGTCTCTTGACATATATCTTGGTGTTTCTAGATAGTTGATTAATGAGGACAAGTCTTCTATTTTCTTCTTCAATACCCCTCATTTTATTCAAGCCAAGATTGCTCGCATTATAAGATCTAGGTTGGGACTCCCCCATTCATTTATGTGTATATTCTAATTTCATCTCATCCTCTACCTATATCTTCTTGGATGTCTATGGTTGATAATTTTAGAAGGAAGGTGAATCATTGGACTTTAAGATGACTATCCACCTTAGGTAGAGTGTTGCTTTTAAAATTTGTTGTTCAAGCTTTACCCATTTATAGATGTTTTGTACAAATAGCTCCCTCTCACTTCATCTAAGACATGGATGCTTTATAAATATAGTTTTTATGGTATGGAAAACTTGATCAATCTAAATGAAGTTTGGTTAGGTGGGATTCTATATGTAGGCCAATGAAAGAGGGAGGCCTTGGGTTACGACATATAACTCTTTTTGGGCAGGCTTTGGATACAAAACTTTATTGGAGATGGTGTACCTCTCAAGATCAGATTTGGGCTAAAATATTATCTTGTAAATACTTGAGAGGTATTTTTGAGGCTAAGATCCCTAGAGTCAGCTTGGTTAGGAAAGTTTTAGTTATCTGGGACACTTTGAAAAGAGGAGCTAATTTAATCAAGTAGGGTTTGTTCTGAATTTGCAATTAGGGGTCAAATGCTCTCTTTTGGGAGTTTTCTTTGGATGGCCACCCTCCTATATTGAATCAATATCCTAGGTTACATTACCTAAGAATTTTGTTCTTGGAAGCAGGATGGTCTTGTGTGGAGGACTTTAAAAAAATCTAGTCTTTTGGAAATATGGAGATGTACAAGTGGAAAGATCTATAAGAATGGCCCCAAGGGGGACTGGACAAGGACATAGATGTACTTGCTCTTATTCTTATAGGGAGGCCTTGTTATTCATTGAGGGGTAAAGATATTCTGGCTTGGAACCCTGATCCTAATGGAACCTACTTGGTAGCCTATGGTTATCAGGTTCTTGATAAGCAAAAGTATGGAAGTCTTCCTATCACTTGGTGGAAAAAGATGTGGAACAAATTTGCATGCTAAAAATGTAACTTCTTTCTTTGGTTGGTAGCTTGTAATAAATGCCTCACTTGGGATAATGTGAGGAAGAGGGGATTTCAAGGTCCCTCTTTTTGTGTCCTTTGTAGTAAGAATGAGGATGAATCTTCTCATTTATTTTTCCAATGCTCCTTTGCCGAAGTTTGGCACCATTGGTGGAGCACCTATAACCATCCATGTTTTCATGTGCTATCCCTGGTGGAGTTTTAGAGTAGTCTGGGCAGACCTCCAACCAAGACCCCCTTCCTTTAGGTGGCTTGGAATTTGGGACCTTATTGCATCATTTGGTAAATTTTTCTCAAATAAAACCAACATATATTTCAGGGCAGTTATTTGGCTATTCAACAGATATGGAAAAGGATCCTATATATGGTTCAAAAAACCATCCTTAGCAAATGTGATGTGGACCCTCTTTTGGATTCTAGGGAGGAGAAGGTACAACAAGCCCTTGGTCTCTTTGGGGATGATGTGAACTCTTCTAGCCCTAGTAGGGTTCCTCAGCTCAACAAGAAGGTTAGGAGATATGGTAGGTGGAGTCCACCCCCTAGAGGAGTTTTAAAAATTAATATTGATGGATCATCCAAGGGTAATCCTAGACATGCTCACATTTGCGGTGTTGGGAGGGATTATACTAGTGGTGTCAGTTTTTTATTTTCCATTTATAAAGGTGTTCACTCAAATAATTTTATGGAAGCTCTTGAAATTATTGATGCCTTGCAATGGGGGTTTTCTCTTGGTTGGCATAGGATTATTTGTGAGTCTGACTCTCAAATTGTGGTTAATATTTTAAATAGTAAAAGGGTGGAGGAATATAATTGGCAATTGGCCTCTATAGCTGTTTAGATTCTCAAAATGAGTGAAGAGTTTGAATTTATATCCTTTGTGCACATTCCAATGGAATGGAATGTGGTTGCTGATTACCTATCCAAAAGGGCTTCTAAGTTGTTGGATCCTTCGGGTATCAATAATTGGGAGAGTCTCCCATCTAGGGACTCTCAACGCCTATGGGTGTTGATCCACAAGGATTTACAGACTTAATGTGGTTTGTTCTTATTGTATTTTCTGGGTTTCATTCTAGTCTAGTGGATTTAGCATGTTTGGCTATTTATTTGAGTCCTGGTTGGAAGCTCAGTTGTACTCTGTAATCCAAAATTTTTATAAATAAATTTTTACCCCTTTATTTAAAACATAGCACTCCGAGGAAGTTTAATAATATATTTAAGAGAAATAAGAAGTGAAATAACTATGATAAAAAGGTATGTTGCAACAAATGTAATATTTTTGAATTTTTATGGGAATGGCCCCCCATAGAAGCCACATATAACTTATTAAAAAATTATATTAACTAACGATTTTTTATTTCTAAAAAATATATAAAATATGTATAGATATGGTATATGTGTATTATGTTATTTTTTATTATAATATTATAATTTTATATCACATGAAATTCTCTTTTAACTATCCCATGATTCATGTACCAAGGACCCATGATGAATCGCACAAAGGATAACTCAAAGAACAAGTAATGGTGCTTATTTGTTATAATAAAAATTGAGATAAAGTCATCTACTTGGTTGGTAAAGAAATGCATCTATAAGAGAATTAACATATGTGAATGTTGTAATTACAAAAATACACTTACAAATATAAATTTGTTATATTAAGTATAATATATCATTGTTGATTCTTAGTATAACCAATGTTGTAAGGTGAAGGCACTCTATTCTGAAAAAGAGATAAGAACAAAAACTAGAAGAAACAATAGAGAATATAAGAAGAATTATGGGAATGCTTATTAGAGTACAAGGTTCTTGTTTTTCTAATTCATTTGAGAAAATTCCCAAGCTATATTTATAGAATGTATAAATTTACAAAGAAGTTGGAAGGTGAGGCACTTTAGATTTTATTGCTTCTTAGCGGTAGTTTCAATAAATTACCAAGAATTTGACACATACCATTTTTTGGTATTATTAAAAAAGGAGGATTTTGAAAGGATATATCAACCTTGAACATCAACTCCTCCCAGAGAGAACTACAATGAGCAAAAAAAAAAACCCAAAGAAGACAGAAACAAGAAACTCAAAATAGTGGGGGAGAACAATAGGAGACTAAGCACACCGAACAAGAAAAAAGGTAAAACCAAAGGAAAACCCACAAAAATAGCAGAAAATAGAATTGATTTACTTCTAGAACTTTGCAAATGGTTCCAGGACTTGAATAGATTCACTCACAATCTGAGTCACTTCCTTGGTATAATCAACAATAATTTTAAGAGACTCCAGAATGAGATGATGTTTTATTTACATCAATTTTAGATTGTGAACAACATTAGACACCCCCTCGTTAGTAACACTAGGATAATAAAACTCATTAACCACCACTTACTTATGAAAATATCTAGGTAAAGGATCAGAATCCAAATGATTCACCAAGAAATGCATATCAAACTTACTAGTCGACTTACTCGAAAGCCTTTTAGACTTTCTTGTTGAAATCCCACCTACACTAAAGATACGGATCCAACCCCCATCAATGTTGTCAGGTAAAAGTGCATCCTTCATAGAGATATTAGGAGAATCATTTCTCTTCACCCAAAACAACAAAGTCTTCCCCTTAACACCACAAGTAGTAACATGATTTTTTATAGAAATTTTATCTTTTCTAGTCCCCAAGGAATATGAATAAAAATCATCACAAACCTAAATATCATTGTACCCTCCCAAATCCACTTAAAAAAAGGAATATTTTAAAATTGACTGACCCTCAATAGATTTCAAGATATTATTCACAATTAAGCCATCTTCACTACAAAACTGCTCAAACACCAATAGATCCAGACCTTGATGGTTAGGGTTCAAGCCTTTGCCTCCTTGAATGTTCATCATCAAATTTTCATGGAATACAAAATAAATAAGGGGATATTCATCCAAATGTAACTCCTGATATTATTCAAAAATATGGCATGAAATCTCCTAATAACTTCATAATTCAGGTCAAGGGTAAATAAATCCATGATTACTTTTATCACCCTATCCCAAGGAGAGGAGAGAGCCTTAGCACTAAACCCATTTTGAACCTTCGGTAGGAACTCATCCTCATATAGAAAATAAATGATCTCCTTGAGAAGGGATTGCTTCTACTAATCAAATTAGTTGATATCTCAAAGGTCCAATTACCCACTTTAACCCATCCATCCTTCCAAGTATGGGTCACCCATCTCAACAAACAAATATGACCATGAAAATATTAAAGACAACTTAGAAGACCCATTTATTTTAGGATATGCTTAACCTCCTCATCCATAATAAATAAAGAAAATTCTAAACACAACTTCAATGGTAAGGATTTATGGATAGAAATATTTGCTCTATCCATGAGGAAATTCAGCAGGGAATAACAAACCAAACACCCTCTCAACTAAAAAGGATACCACCTCACCTTAACATAAGATGATCGACTGAGAAAAATCAAAGGTATTAATTTGAATAGTAAAATATGGAGACAAGGCCAACCCATGAAAATCCAAAAATATCCCATACCAAAATCCAACGAAGGATGAACCCAAAGCAATAAGAAATTTAAAGATAGTAGGTCCCAATATATATTACAATTACCAGGTATAACATCGAAAGCAAACAAGATCATGCCACCTCTTCTTGCCATCCATCCTTTGAGCCAACATGGAAAAAATAAACTCCATAAGCTAAGGGAGGATATCCAGGATGCAAGGCAACAAAAATGTCATCTCTCAAAAAAGAAAAATCACTATCTGGGAATCACTCCTCCCTCAAACATACAATGAAGCACATGGAGAAAAATATGTCACCATTCGGGGCATATAGGACTGAGAAGGTGAATAACCATACAAGGGTACTAATCACCTCATCCAGATCAAGAAAGAACCACCATCTCGATTGGCCAAAAGGAATATACAAAACAATGCAACTAGGCTAGACATGAAAGGGAACATCATCCATCCAATCAATGCGCCCAATGAGAAAATTTGAATTCAAACTAGATGGATACATCACCAACTACTACTCACTAGGGATGAGAGGAGAATGGTACCAACAGGGTCTCTAGTATCTATTAAGGACCCCATGCATAAAAATGGCAATGCTCAAACATTTCAAATTTAAATAACCATCGACACTCTGATAGACATTAAGAACAGTAATCATGGATGTGATTAATGAGTTCCTCAAGAAAGTCACTTCTCCAATCTGAGAACCCCAACCAACTAGTTCTGATATTGACCATAAAATAAGCTATTTAATTATCTTCTCTCAAAATATGCGTAATCTCAACTTTCCTAAGAAGCTAAATGACTCTCCTTGATTCCTACATCATATTGACCACCTTCTGACTGGGTGATAATGTGCCATTGAGCATATTAATGATATTCAGTAAATATCCTTCAATCACTACATATGAAGCTCCCAACTCTATCAATAACATTATACCTTGAAACACAGTTCTAGCCTCTACAAACTCAAAATATTTATAGGAAAGGTGTTCAAAATATGCCACCATTAGATCCTCCTTAAAGTTTTTTTTTAATCCCTCTTGCACTAGCAATCCCCAAGTTTCATTTTGAAGCACCATAAAAATTTAATTTTATCCAACCCTTGGCAGGGGGACCACCTAATCACACTCTTTGGATGTGAAAATAAAGAACTAGGACCAATCCACAAGAAACCCAAAACATCCTCCAAGAAAACTTCACTAGGAGTTCTTTCAACATAGATTTCCTCAGGATCATAGAACATAGAGGAGATATTATTCACAATGCCCCAAAGGATTCTCAAACTAACACGAAATGTGTCTCTTTTTTTTTTTTTTAATAAAGGGGTAAAAATTTATTGATAAAAATTCTGGATTACAAAGTATAGCTGAGCCCCCACCCAGGACTAAAATAAGCAACAAGACAGGCTAAATCACCAGACAAGGTCAACTCCCAAAGAAAACCAAAAAAAACAAACCACATTAAGTTTGAACATCCTTATGGATCAACTCCCATAGGTGTTGAGAATCCCTAGACGGGAGACTCTCCCAGTTATCAATACTCTGAGTATCCAATAGCTCAGAAGCCCTTTTGGCTAGGTAATCAGCAACCCAATTCCATTCCCTTGGAATGTGCACAAAGGATATAAATTCAAAATCTTCACTCATTATGAGAATCTGAATGGTCACAGAGGCCAACTGCCAATTAAAATCCTCCACTCTTTTGTTGTTTAAAATATTAACCAAAATTTGAGAGTCAGACTCACAAAGAATCTTGCGCCAACCAAGATAAAATCCCCTTTGCAAGGCCTCAAGTATTGCTAGAGCTTCCATAAGATTGTTGGAGTGAACACCTTTATAAATGGAAAATAAAAAACTGACCACGCCAACAGAATCTCTCCCAACACCACCAATTCCAGCATGTCCAGGATTGCCCCTGGACGACCCATCAGTATTAATTTTTAAAAATCCTCTAGGGGGCAGTCTCCATCTACCATCTCTCCTAACCTTCTTGCTATGCTGAGGAATCCTACTAGGGCTAGAAGAATTCACACCAACCCCAAAAAAACCAAGGGTCTATCGTACCTTCTCCTCCCTAGAGTCCAAATGAGGGTCCACATCACATTTACTATGGATAGTTTCTTGAACCATACACAGGATCCTTTGCCAGATCTGTTGAACAGCCAAATGACTTCCCTCAAAAATGTGTTGGTTTTGTTTGAGCCAAATATGCCAGATGATGAAAGAAGGGCCCAAATTCCAAGCCACTTGGAGGAAGGGGGCATTGGTTGGAGGTCTGCCCATACTACTCCAAAACTCCACTAGGGAGAAAACAAGGATGGTTCCAGGCACTCCACCAACAGTGCCAAATGTCTCTGGCAAGGGAGCATTGGAAAAATAAATGAGAAGAGTCATCCTCATTCTTACCACAAAGGACACATAAAGAGGGACCCTGAAATCCCCTCTTCCTCAAGTTATCCCAAGTGAGGCATTTATTACGAGCTACCAGCCAGAGAAAAAAGTTACATTTCGGCCAAGAAAATCTATTCCACACCTTTTTCCACCATGTGACAGGGAGACTTCCAAACTTTTGCTTATCAAGAACTTGATAACCATAGGCTACAGAATAGGTTCCCTTGGGATTAGGGTTCCAAGCCAGAATGTCTTTATCCCTCAATGAATAACAGTACCTCCCTATAAGAATAAGAACAAGCACCTCTCTATCCTCGACCAATCCCCCTTGGGGCCATTCCTGTGGATATTTACATTTGTACATCTCCATATTTCCAAAATACTAGATTTTTTTAAAGTCCTCCACATGAGACCATCCTACTTCTAAGAAACAAATGCTTAGGGAATGTAACCTGGGATATTGAGTCAAGATAGGAGGGTGGCCATCCCAAGAATCCTCCCAAAAAAGAACATCTGATCCCCAATTGCAAATCCAGAACAAACCCTACTTAATTAAATTAGCTCCTCTTTTTAGAGTGTCCCAGATAACAGAACCTTTCCCAACCAAACTAGCTCTAGGGATATCTGCCTCAGAAATACCTCTCAAGTATTTATAAGATAATATTTTAGCCCAAATCTGATCTTGAGAGGTACACCATCTCCAATAAATTTTTTTAGCCAAAGCATGCCCAGAAAGAGTTGTCTATCGCAACCCAAGGCCTCCATCTTGAACTGGCCTACAAATGGAATCCCATCTAACCAAACTCCATTTAGATTGATCAAGTTTTCCAGACCACAAAAACTATCTTGACAGAGCATCCATGTCCTTGATGAAATGAGGAGCTGTTTGCACAAAACATCTGTAAATGGGTAAAGCTTGAATAACAGATTTTAAAAGCAATACTCTACCTACAGAGGATAGCCATATGAAAGTCCAGTGATTTACCCTCCTTCTAAACTTGGCAAGTATAGACTGCCAAGAAGATCTAGGCAGAGGATGAGATGAAATCGGGATCCCAAGATAAATGAAGGGGGGAGTCCCGACCTAGAATCTTAGAATGTGAGCAATCCTGGCTTGAATAAGAGGGGGGGTATTGAAGAATAAAATAAAGGACTTGTCCTCATTAATCACCTGTCCAGAAGCACCAAGATATATGTCAAGATACTTGTCTAATGTTTCCAGCTTCCTTGATAGTGGCAACTCCCAACAAAGCAGTATCATCAAAAAATTGAAGGTGGGAAAGAGGTGGCAAACTGTTATCCCACTTCCACCCCTGAATGAGACCATGCCTGACTTGAGACTTGAGTAATTTTCCCAACCCTTCTGCCATAATGATAAACAAATAAGGAGATAGAGGATCTCCTTGTCTCAATCCCCTTGAGGCTTCAAACAGCTCCGTTGTCTCATTATTAACAAGAACAGAGAATGAGGAAGAAGAAATACAGCTCATCACCCATCTAATCCATTCCTCCTCAAAGCCAAAAGCAGCAAGAACTTTTTGAAGAAAGGACCATCTAACTCTGTCATAGGCTTTTGCCATGTCCAACTTAATGAACATAGTTTTCTCCTTAGAAGTTTCCATTGAGTGAATAGCTTTAGCAATAACAACCCCATCCATGATTTGTCGGCCATCAACAAACCCACCTTGCCCATCATAGATGATTTTTCTCAACCATATCTTCACCTCTCTAGCAATAATTTTTATGATGATCTTATATACAACATTACAAAGAGCAATAGGCCTGAACATATCCAAGGAATTCACTCCCTCTTTCTTGGGAATAAGCACCACAAAGGTAGCATTTAGGGCCCTTAGCATCTGTTTGTTCTTTTGGGACTCATGGACCACTTCCAAAAGGTCAAATTTGATTAAATACCAAAAATATTGATAAAACTCAATCGGGAATCCATCCGGACCTGGGGCTTTCCCCTTTTTCATCTTGAATACAACACTTTTTAGCTCCTCAAGGGAAATTGGATCCATCAAGTGCTCATTCATCTCTCTAGAAACAATTGAGGGAATACAGTTTAGAATAATTTTTTCTTCCTCATCATCTGAGAGGGCATCCTCCTTGAAGAGAGAGGAAAAATACATCTTAGTCTCTTCTGAAATATCCTTGAAAGAAGAAAGCAGGGCACCCTGAGAATTAACAAGAGATGTAATCAGGTTACCATTACGACGAGCCTTAACAGATTTATAAAAGAAGGTTGTGTTCCTATCCCCTTCCTGAAGCCAATCTACTCGAGCTTTTTGTTTCCAAAAAATTTCTTCCCTCAGTTCCCATTCAGTAAGGTCTTTTACAGCCTCAGATTCCTCAACAAGAAGCTCCTCTGTGAGTCCCTGATCTCTAATCTTCCTTAAGGCTTCTTCCACCCTCCTAAGAGCTGCCAGCTTAATGAAGGAAAGGTTCCCAAAATTTAGTCTATTCCATCTCTTCAATTTATGCTTAACAAATTGAAGCCGCTTCATAAAGGAGTACATAGCGGTGCCATGAGGAGGTTTGCCATTAGTCCACCAGCCTTGCATGAAATCATGAAGCTTAGGATCTCGCAGCCACATAAGTTGAAACTTAAATGAGGGATTATTTTTAGCCCTAAATCTAGAGCAGAGAGTTTGATAGGCCAATGATTAGATCCTCTACCCTCCAGAATCATAGAACTAGCGCTTCTATTATTGCCAATCCAAAAACTAGAGATTAGAAACCTATCCAGTCTCTCTGAAATGGAATATTCCCCACATCTTCTATTATGCCGGGTAAATATCCCATTATCCGGCTTGATGTCAACCAAGTTCAAGGCCCGAATATGAGCATTGAAGATAGAAGAAAAAGGCTCAAGACGATCAATCCCACCACGTTTTTCCTCCAGACAAGTGATAGAATTGAAGTCTCCAGCCAAAATCCATGGGTACAGGGGAACCAGACTTCTCACAAAGCCAATGTGCTCCCATAAATTCACTTTACCATTGTAATCAATAGGAGCATACACATTTGTAAGTAGGATGGTCTCACCAGATTCATTATCATGCCCGATCATCGAAATAGACCACCTGCTGGAAATCCAGGTAAGAAGAGAGATTTAACTAGATCCCATAAAAAAGCAAGGCCACCAGCATATCCACATGCACCAATACACTGAAATTGCCCCTTTCTCCACAACTTGGGAGCAATATTGAACAAACTATCAATAGCTAATTTAGTCTCCCGAATAAAAACCACATCCGGAGAATGAACACGAATCAAATCACAAACAACTTTTTGTCCTGGGATGCTTGTTCAACCCCCTTACATTCCATGAAAGTATAATCATTTTTGGGGGTTGTAAAAATGGGAGTCCAATGTTCTCACCAAACCTGACTCTACCAAAGTCTCCCCCATTAACTTAATTTTATCCTGGTCTTTCTTTCGACCCACCTTCATATTCTTATCTAAAGCATTTTTTTTTAATTATTTTATGCTCGCAATCCCAAGCACCATAGGAGTTTTACATTCCATGGATGAATGCATCGATGCTCGGGTAGGAGAGGGCATATCTAAATCTATGCCATTTTCTAAGATAACTTCACTTCTAGGGCTAGGGCCAACAATATCACCTATACTCAAAACCAAAGCCCTCTGTTATTCATTTAAACCCCCTATATCTGGTTCCCTTGGTTCCACCTCATGAAGAGACAATTGATTTGGTCCTGTTATATCTATAACAGGTAGCGATGTTTTAGGTATCTCCACGCACTGATCAAGATTCTCTAGAATTTCAAAATGGTTGAGCTGAGCATCTGGCTGGTTATCCTTAATGTCTCTTTTTGCATTTCTTCCTTTGTTTTGAGGTTTTACCGTAACAAAGCCTTCCTTATCTTGATCCCCCTCCTTTATCGGGGCTTTTCCTTTATCCATATTTTGTATAGCTCGATAGGGCCCAGGATTTGAAGACACAGGCAAGACAAACTTAGGGCATTTTCTTTGTAAGTGGCCATATTCATGGCAAATCCGGCAACAAAATGGAAGAGCTTCATAGTCAAGTTTTTGAACCCATTTGGTTGATCCGAATTGTATTTCAATAGAATCTAGAATAGGATTGTTTAAATCAATTTCAACACAGATACAGGCAATAGAGATTACCTTTTTATCCAGCGTCTGTCGTGACGGCCCAATCGACTTCTCAAGTAGAAGGGCAATCATATGCAAGATGTCATTTCTCCAAAATTCCAATGGGAGCCATGGAAGCCAAACCCACATCAAAACCCGTGACGACCGTTCCTTTGATGGGTTGAAACCCACATGCCAGGGTTTAAGAAAGAGTCTCACTTGGTTACGGAAATAGGGACCTCCTTCAAATGCTTTGTTACGATCCGCAAGACAAGAAAAAACCACCATAAAATAGTTGTTTGCACTCGGCATCACCTCCACATCACCTTCAGGGTTCCAAGTCTTCCTAACCCAAGCCTCCACAAAGGGAAGAGAAATTCGGATGCCCATAAATTTACCAATAAGCGCATGTTTGGTTAAATAATCCACATCTTCTACCACCAAGTCTGGTTGAACCACTAGAACCGACCTAGCTTCACATCGTTCCAAACATCCATTGTTCTTTAACAAGCGATTCCTGGCATGCAATGGGAAATCCTGTTCCTTCCAATCATTTTAAAAAGAAATACCAGCCCTAGCATGCACGCTCTGTGATAGACCTGATGCCATCACTACATTCCTCTAGTTGTTCATACCTCCTCTAGAAACTATTGCCATCCTCGCAGAGCCCACCAGATAGGTCTCAAAAAATTCCAGCAAAGCAGCTTTCCTCATCAAACCCTAGTAGAGCTCCACGCATATCTCATCTCACAAAATGTGTCTCTTTTACAACTATTAAAAGCTTGAGTTTTTTTCTCCTTCCAAATATCCCATAATAAATCTGAAATCAAGAAGTTCCATAGGCACTTAAATTAGAGGGAAAAAAAGGAACAAGCCCATTATTGAACATAGTCCTCGAGGGACTCAGACAAGATCCATTGGATCCTAATATTCTAAAAAATAAAGGAGTAAACTTCTTGAAAAAGTGAACAATGAAGAAGCATTTGATTTGTTGATTCCAATTCAGATTCACATAAAAAGCATATGTTAATAATTGTAAACTCTCTTTTATGGAAATTATCAATGGAGAGAATAGAATAGATTAATTTTGGGAGTCAAAATTTAATGCTAAATTTTTCCTATTGAAAAAAAACAAAAACCCTTTGATTCTAGCAAGGAATAAACTAATCTAATAGAATAATAAACTTCGCTATCACCATCACATATAAGTCTATATTCCATGTTCTCATTTCTCAAAACCTAAAACTAAAGCTGAATTTCAACTAAAATCCAATCCTACTGAACCTCTACACCACTGATCCCAGGAGGAAAATAAAATCATGATTTGCATGCATTCAAAATTTCAATAAAATTCCTAACTTTGATATGATTCATATCATGGGTGAAATGCTCTATCACCAAAATACACTGATCATCATGCAAAGGAGAATCTTTAATCTAGGAATCATGCCAAAAATATACCACCGAACCATTTCCTATTATCCATCTCTTATTTCTACGTAAAAAATTCTTGGACTTAATAAAACTCTACCAAAAAGGAGACATGGCAACCCGAAGAATGTCAGAAAAGAAATAATTAAATATATATTTCACCTTGAGGATTCAAACCCAATGAACCTTACTATCAGATGCTACTTTCCAACCCAACTTCACCACAAGAGCCTTATTCATCTGAGATATTTTCCTTAAACCCAAACCTCCATTATTTCTTAGTCGGCACACTTTCTCCCATGAAGCTAAATGAAATTTACCCTTCAATTTAGGATCATACCATAAAAAATTTACAAATGCTTTCAAATTTAGCTACAATCTTGCTAGGAAGGGAAATGAGAGACATAAAATAAATTGGAATACTTTACAAAGTTCTCTAAACAAAAACCTACTTTCCCGTATGACTCAAAAGGGTACCTTTCCATGTAGCAAGATTATGCTACATCCTCTCCAAAACCAACTCCAAATCAAGTCCTTGATTCTGCCTAAGAAAAGTGGCAGACTTGGATAGGTGGCAGGGAAATTGGAAATTTTACAATTAAAAATACTATTTATATTTCTCTGCCACTCCATTAGAGTATTTAAAAACATATAAAATGGTCTTTAGATAATTTATTTTTTGGCTTGTAGCTCTATTAAAGCAAGAAAAAAGGACTTTAATCTCTTTAGACTGAACAATCAAAGTGAAGCAAACCAAAAGTGTGTCATAAAAAAAATTTTGATGCGAGATACGACGATAGGATAAGGTAAGAGATAATACCGCAATGACCTAAATTTGTGCTAGGGATCTTCCTAATGCTTCTGTCATGAGGATAAATAGGAATGAGGAAATAGGATCACCTTGGCAAATTCCATGGGTAACCTTGAAGAACCGCAAATGATATCCATTCACCATGACCGAAAACCATGCAAAAGACACACAAGCTTTGACTAATTTAGATCTATTTTTTGCTAAAATTAAATTTTCTAAGAACTTTGAACATAAAGGGCCAGGAAACTATATCATAGACCTTGTTCATATCAATTTTTATTAAAAAGTAGACCTACCACTTTTATGTACTGCATGGATTAAATCATACATAACTATGACCCCACCAAGGATCTGCCTACCAATCATCAATCCACTTTGATCCTTGTCAATTAAAATTGATAAGAGCGGTTCAATTCTATTGGTTAAAACTTTCAAACGAATATTATACAAATTATTACATAGATTTATTAGCTTCTAATCATTAAAGGAAGAAACATTAGCATTTTTGGGAATAAGGACTAGGAAGGTCTAATTAAGAGCTTTTAGAAAAACCAATGACCCTTGGATAGACCTAAAAGCATTGTAAACATCCCCCTATAGATGTGCCACTACTTTTGAAAAAATTGTTAGAGTTACTATGCTATAGTAAATATAGTTATTACCTCATTTGGTAATTCGTAATAATTTCTTGCGTAGACTTTATTTACTATATGGTAGATATAAAATACTGCATTATTTTTAATTTTTACCTCGAAGATATTCACTGTTTGGAATATCTTGTGGTAACTAGGTAAGTGGGTGACAATAGTCAACTTGACTACGTTAACCTACCTAGTTTTTTAGTTGTTAAGTACTTCTCATTGAGAGCATGTTTGTTAGCTACAATATAAGAGATATTATTTCCTAATATTTATCCTATTCTCCTATGTCCTATTTAAGCACTACCTACTGAAAATATTTTTCTAATGCTTTTATGCCTATTCTAACATTGCTATTAGAGTGAAAGAATTGGGAAAGGGCAAGCGAGAGACTTGGGAGAAGGACGGAGCTGACCAAACCCAAGGGGGTAAAAATATCAATATGGGACCCCCTTGGAACTCCTGCTTGGAATGGATCCTGAGCTAGATCCTAAGCAAATCATAACATGCTTCTCGAGGTATTGAACTCATTTATTGAAGTGCTAGATGGAATTCCATGTAAAATTCCATGTTATTTTGGTGGTCTTTTCCTGCACAAAATTCCATGTAAAGTTCCTGTTCTTCAAGCAGTCTTTTCCAGCACAAAATTTTGTGCAAACCAGATTAGCTCTACAATGCTGACTTTGAAGCTAACTATCAGTTCTCGATTGGTGAATATGATAGCATAACTGACAAAACTATAAAATTTATCAACTCCGATATACATCAAAGTGGTTGTCATCCTCTTTGGAGTCGCTATCCACCTCTTTGATGGCCTGTACAGTGCATATCCCAATGCTCGAGATCTAAACTCTGATGTTGACTTGGGTGATCACAACCAAAAAGCTACCAGAGTGGATCAGAACCTAGTTATCTCCTTGGAAATAACATGCTAACATCATCCTAATGTGAATTGATGAACATGCAACTCCATGCATGTTGTACAAAATCCTACAAACTACTAAACTAGAAATATTGACGTGGACCAGTGATGACCTAACAGACAAGAACTCCAAGGTGCTGATATGGCAATACATATTTTTAGGAACTTGTGACATCCAATGTGGTGATCTTCTCTACTAAACATGTGGCAATCTCATCCTTCATATTTGGTTGACATGATGCATTGTGGGCTCATCTACGTGGTGAAGTCGTATTTTTTTCCATAGGTGGCAAAAGGAGGACCAATCAAATTACTTGAAGGTAATAAAACAAAGGGGGCACAAAAATTGTTTTAAAAAACAAAATTTTTCCCATAGGTCAAACGTGGGATTATTAATCCCTATTTTGTTTCTTTCTTTGCTTGTGCGTGAAGAGGGGATTAAAATCATCCCCTCTCCCTATGGCTATTGGATCAGCCATGGGAGCGTGTTGGTAACTACAATCAGCTTAAGTCGCTCCCCCATGATAGGTAATGGTATCGAGTCCCATCGGGGACTTAAAAAAACCTTTTACAAAACTAATATTGAAATATTTTCAATTTAAACGTTTTTTTAAATTTTTTTAAAATTATTTTTTAGTTTTTTTTTAATTAATAATTTAATATTTCTTTTTTGTAAAATCAATTTTTTTTTAAATTGAAGTTATTTTTACAAAAAAATAAATTTATTATTGATAAAATTATGCTAGAATTAATTAGAATTATGCAATAAAATTAAAAATTGAAGACCAATGTTCTATTTTTTTGCAAATTCAAACAAATTGTGTTTTTTTTTCTCAAATTTTGATATGTATGACAAAGAAAAGCAACATTTGTTTTGCAAAACTAGGGAACCCTAAAAAATTCTCAAAACCTTGTTAATTTTGCATAATCAAAGGGGGACAAGATCAAGAAAATTAATTATTTCTTGCAAAATTATAACACAAGGCAACACCAAATTTGTAAAATCCAAAGTTAAAATTTGTGCATTTGTTTTATTCCAAGGAGGAATGTAACACAAGAAATTGCACATTTTATTTTTTGCCAAACCGAGAAGACATTGAAGACCTTGGGTCCACTAAAACCAAGTCGTGTATCGACTGGTTCTGGTAAGCCTTTCAAATGCGGGGCATGTGTCAACTTGACTTGAAAGGAGTGCTACTTTGTTAATTTTGCAAATAAAATGGGGAAGACAATACATTGTATTTCTTTGCAAAATTATAACACAAAGTGGGGGTGCTTGAAAATTAAAACTTGTTTATTTTGCAACACAAAAAGGACAACCAATTTTTTTATGCTACGTTCTTTACAAAATTGTAAAACAAGAGGAGACATAGAATATCAAATTTTTGCACAACACAAATCAAAATTTTGTTGCAAAAATTAGTAATAAGGTTCATTTTCAATATTTCTTGACACCTTTATTTCAAATTGACAAATTAGGTGCATTTTTTGTTGCATCCGACACCTAAGTGGTAAAAATTTGTGGGCACTCTTTGATTGATTATTGCATTTAATTTCTTTTTTTTTTGCAATTATAAGTCATCAAAATCAAGAGTGCTCAAACCCCCAAATTTCTTATTCATTTGTTTAATTCATTGCACAAGTATAAGCTAATTTTAAAAATTGATATTCTCTCCATACAACCCTAAATTTAATCTTATCTATTTGGATCAATTTCCTCATACTAATTGTCCTTCTTTAGGAGGATTTTTAGGTAGGTGCCATTAAATATCATTAAGAGAGAATTCTCCTTCATTTTTTAATTGTTTGGCTTAAATTTTCTCAAACTGATCATCTTTCTTCAAGAGATTTTTTAGGCAAGTGTCATTAACTATCGACTAAGAGTGAAATAAATATCATCTTGGTGCAATTCTAGAACCTTCATCATAACAAATATCAACAAATACCTAAATGATACACAATTGTTTAAAGGTTCTAACTATTCAGCATGGAAGACCCAGATGAAGGTCATACTTACTATAGAGGAAATGTGAGATTTAGTGGATGGCACTATTAAAAGACCCACATCAACAAGAGTAGATCATAATGCATGTGATGAAAAAGACAATTGTATTCTCATGCTAATTATCCTAGCTACTACTAATGAAATCCAACCTCACATAAGTGAAGCTAAACATGGTAAAGATGGATGGGATGTACTATCTACCATTTTTGAAGAAAAGAATCAATATACTATTTTAAAACTTCAAAAACAACTTCATACACTCCATATGAAGTCAGGAGAAATAGTAGAACTATTCCCCTGTAGAGTGGTAAAACTGAAGTCAAAGATGAATGCTTTAGGAGAAAATGTAGAAGATAATATCCTAACTTCAATAATATTGAGGGCTCTTACAAAATCCTACAATATTTTAGTAACATACCTTCTTGTATCTCAAAGAACAATAACCTTTGTGGAGATAGTTAATTTACTTCAAATTGAGGAAGCAAATTAGCTCCAAAGTGATGAAGTGTCAAACAATGCACTTTACTCGAACAATCAGGGTAGAAAGAAGAAAGGTAACTTTCATAAGGGAGGATCACATTCAGGATCATCTTTAAAATATAAGGGCAAGCAACCTTAAAATAATTTTTGCAAAAATTATAAAAAGGACAACCATGACACCAATCGGTGTTGGATTAAAAAAAAGAAAAAAATGGCAAAGGCACATCACAAAGGAAAAATAGACAATAAAAAGGCCATGTTTCTAGTGAAGTGTCTGATTCTAATTTTGATTCTAGTTCAAAAATAGCACACATGGTGCTAATGGTCCATACAACTTTGTAAGGGAAACAAATTTGTCACCCTAGGTACGCACCATTCCAACCCTCTTTTTGGGCTTCATAAATAGAAAATGTTTTTGTTTGAAGTACATACAATAAAGGGGTGATTGTACCTCTTTTTAGGCTTCATAAAATAGAACATTCTCCTTGTTTGAAGTACTTGTAATAAAAGGGAGGGATTTTCTGGTGTAATTTTTGAAATTTGCCTAGGAGGAAATCTTTGTAAAAACCTTAAAAAGCTTCATGAGTTGTATATCTTTTGCACTTAAGAGGTGATAAATATTCCTTTCCTACTTCAAAATTTTTTTTCTAAAAATGGAGAAAATACTTATAAGGGTGCGTTTTCGACAGCAACCAACACCTTAGTCATACTTCTTGCAGAAATTCTATTACAACATGTTCTGCAACAAGGGAGGAGACTTATAAGGGTGCATTTTAGACAGTGACCGACACCTTAGTCACAGTTATTGCAAAAATTCCATTACAACATGTTTTGAAACAATGGGGGAAACTTATAAGGGTGCATTTTTGGCAGTGACTGACATCTTAGTTACCTTATAAAAACTTTTGCAAAATCATATTGTAATAGAATGAAACTCATATATAGTGATCTACTCTTGTACACCTAGCAGTTGTAGTAGCTAGTTACCCATGCAATCCTGTTAGATGATAATATTACAATAAGGAAATTAATTGATGTGAAAACAACATGAGTAATGACAAACTTTTTTCTTAGATCAACTAGAGCACTATGATAGAGCCCGAGCTAGAGCAAGAGCCCGCATATCAGCATATTTTTCACTGTATTGGGGTAGTCATATACATTACCCAAATAATGTAATAAGAGGGGATGCTAGAGTTACTATGCTACAGTAACTATACTTATTACATCATTTGATAAATTATAATAATTTCCTAGGTAGATCTTATTTACATTGTAGATATAAATTACTGCATTATTTTTACTTTTTACCTTGAAGATATTAACTGTTTGGAATATCTTGTGGCAACTAGGTAAGTGGGTGATAGTAGTCAACTTGACTATGTTAACTTACCTAGTTTATTAGTTGTTAAGCGTTTTTCATTGAGACCATGTTTTTTAGCTACAACATAGGAGATATTATTTCCTAATATCTATCGTATGCTCCTATGTACTATTTAAGCACTACCTACTAAATATATTTTTCTAATGCTTTTACGCCTATTATAACAAATGTAATGGAGGAAAAACATTAGGTATTGAAACTTTGAGAGGGCCCATAGAGTCTAACACCTCCTTAATTTCATCATCGAAAAAGGGAGCTAGGAGACCAGAGCTCATCTCATTTGAAATAAAACTGGGTATAGATGTGAGAAGAGCCTTCTCAGCTTGTCAATATCTAATTAGAGCCAATCCCAAGAGGGAGAAAAATAAATCAATAACTTCGTATTTGATTTCTAAAATATATCTCGTAGTCAAACCATTAGTTGTGGAGATTTTTCTGATTCTATTGTGACTACGATAGCGGAGAATGGAACCATGAAAATTTTTGAATTTCGATATCCTTACTTCAACCAAAGGTCACAGTATTTTTGCTTCCAAAAAATCTCCTCTTCAACAAGCTTGTTATGAATATTAGAAAGAAGAATTTTCTCTCTTTCAGCAGATTTGATAGAAAAACCTTTGGTTTCTACATTAGCCTCCAACTCTAGGAGTTGTGATCTCAATATTTCTTTAGCTCTAAATATATCACCGAAGACATATTTATTCCATCATTGGAAATTCAATATGATATTTATAATCTTATTGATAAGAAGATCCATTACAACACCTAATGTTTCTTCATTCCACCACTCCTTATCACGATCTTCAAACTCTTAATGGGAACACCACATGGCTTTGAATCTAAATGGTCTCAGAAGAAAAGGAGGATTTTATGACACCTATAGCCATAGAGGATTATGGTTAGACCCAAACTAGGGAAGAGAGGACAAGGAAGAATCACCAAAGAAGGGAAGAATCAAATTGGAGACCAAGATCCCATCTAATCTACATAAAATGATATTCAAACCGGTTATTTGATTACTCCAGGTGAATTTAGCAACTTTAAGATCAAAATCTTGAAGTTCCACCAAACTAATAAAATTTACAAAGTCTTTCATACTTCGGAAATCCACACCATTACCACCTATTTTTTAGATAGAAATAAAGGTGATTTAAAATCACTCACTAAGATCCAAGATTCATTTTGAAACACCTTTCTCATTTCCAGTAATTCCATCCAAAAAATACACCATCCAAGATCAAAGTTGGGAGCATAAATATTGGACATTATCCACCTTCTCTCGATCACCTTACAAAAGGAAAAAATATTAACAACCTGGTTAGAGGAAGAAACAATATTATCCTCAAACTTGGTTTTGTTCCAAAAATAAAGTAAACCTCCCACCGAGCCAGAATATTCACTAGTTGCAAAGCCAACTTCTTCCAAATATCCGAGTGAACTAAATTCCAACAAAAGTCCTCTAGCTTAGATTCTTGTATTAACAAAAATTTGGAGACTTGTCTCTTCCTAAAGAGGTCAGGATACACTTTTTAGAGGTATTGTTCAGGCCTCTAATATTCCATGAGCACATATTAATTGATTCAATTTAAAGGATAATTTATTGATAGTACCCCATCAAAGAGGAGACTTGTAGCCATCTAATTTTAGCTAGTTACTACTATTATCATCTCTCTTCTCCATCTTCAAAAGAGCTTGGCCACCATTAGCAATATCATTTTCAACTTTTCTTTTCCACACTGAACTATTCGGTGGTTTACCAACTTTCATCTCCACTCTGTCATCAATTTGACCCCTCCTATGACTTCTAGTCTTAGGACCAGGAGAGCCTTTCTTTAAGACTAGTTTGAGGGAGACCATTGGGCTACCTGAACTAGACAAAGGAGAAAAAATCCTTTATTAGGAGAAACCATGGAATCCATAATATTTGGGGATGGTTTGGAGAAAATTGGCAAGTACTCATCAATATGCTATAGAACGGGGTTCTCAAATGCTAGGCAATCAAAAGTATTTTGCAAAGGAACTTCACTTCCTCTCTCTGCAAGCCCTGATACCAACACCACTTCCAAGTTATGAAGAGTTTCAATCACCTCCTCCACCAAAATATTAGAAGTAAGGCATTCCTCCCCTTGAATGGCTTCTTCACTTGCACTACATAGATCATTCTGCTTAGGAAAGCATAAGATAATATCCTTCTATTTTTCACCATGGACATTTTTCTGGGAGTCCATATTCTTTTCGCAATTGGGCGAGCTGAAGGCTAGAAATTTTGACTAAGGGGACATAAATTTTTATGATGTCCACCCTTTCCATAAGCTTAGTAAACCATCAACTTATTTTCATACTCAATGGGTTTAGTCCAGCTCCCTAGATGAAAAATAAATTATATTGAATTCACAGTTGAGTTTTATCATAAAAAAAAATTCCAGGAAGTGTCGCAAGCTAGAGAGAACCGCACGGGCACCACCTAGCGAAAGCCCAACACTTTAGGGCATCCATATCTAGCCTACCAAATGAAAGAAGACACCAATTCTTTCTTAGGAATGAGAGCAAGATAAGTCGAATTCAAGGCTTTCAGAAAAACCAAAGAGCTCTGGGTATGTCGGATCGCATTACAAACATCCTCCCCAATATATGCCAGTATTTTAATATTGGCTAAAATTAAGTTTTTTTCTAATTGTAAACTTTCTAAGTTTGAATTAGGCATTAAGTGAGGATTGGGTTAATTATAGGATGCTTGTTTTAGCATGTGTGGTTGGAGCCTTTTCTTATAAATATGTAATCTCTCCATCTAATGGGTAGATTTGTAGAACTGGAAAATTTTCATTGATTGGTGGCTCTTAACTAGCATCAAGTCATACGACATTAAGTCATAGGACATTGTTGGAGGTGAGATTTCTTGAAGGAGAAAGAAGGAAGGGAAGTTGTGTTAGAATATTGTGTATTCGAAGAGGATGTTGCAACTGTTGTATTGCACGATTGTTCCCTTTGGGTGGTTTGTATTGATTTAATACAAGGATCAGATATCTTGGTGAATGTAACCCACATCGAGTGAACCACGTCACATCCTCATGATTTCTTCTATTATTCTAATAAGTTTCCGGCTTTGCTCTCAAGTTTTATTTTATATTGTAGACACCAAAACAGCACCAATCCGATTTGCTTCCGTATGCTCGTGCTTTCATATATATTAGATCCTAACATGAATAGGTCAATTTTTTCCTGTGTAAAGTTTGATTTACAAATATTATGTGCGAGGAACATGGTGTTCTAATGCAACCTGTTATCTTTGTTAAAATCTCACTGAACTGTAGCAATTCTACAAGATTGAAATCCCTTCCACAGAGGAAATCTCGTGCAATTGTTGGTGGACATCAATTTATCTACGCCTTCTCTGAAGCTTCGAAGATTTTGACATCTACTGTTGTTAACTCGTGATTGAAAACGTAGACACAGTTAAAGTCAAATGTTCACATTTTCTTGATGAATGTGGAAAATGGTTGAATCCAAAAGTTTGTAGGAAAATAAATAACTGGTTAATTCCTATAACTTCTTTCCACGTTAATATTGTTTCGAAAGGAACAGGAGGCGATTAAAAATAGTGGGCCGTTATCAACGTTTGAATGTGTCGTAACGCAGCCCAAGAAATTTCAATCCACTGTAAATTTAAAAAATTATAATATATAAAATATGGGATTCCACAAGTTCTGTGATAAAATATTGAATCCGTGAAAAGCTGGCCATTAGTGGCTTGCACATATGGACGTAGCCAATTAAAAGTGCCTAGGACGCTCTTTCATTAAAGGTGCCGACAACGCTCCTTCGTCGATAGGAACAGCAATGTAGAATCGAAGGAATAATAATCTATTGCAACAACTTAAATACAAATTTTGATTAGTTTAAAAGCAGTTTTCTTAAATTTTGTGTTGTTAACATTTAATAAATACCCGTCTTCAAATGTTTTTGAAATTTAAATTAATAACAATAAATATTTATAATAATATACTACTTATAATAATTTAATACTTATAAAGTTTAAATTTATATTTTAAATATTTTAAAAAATTAATATAAATATTATTATTTTAAAAATATATACCATTATAATTATAAAAATATATAATACATTAAGAATTTAACATAGCAAGTTATCAATCATCAAAATTGTTAAGAAGTTACTTTAATAAAATTAAATTGTATGTTTGTGCACATATATAATTAATATTATTTATATATTTTAATTAGTTATTACAACTTTAATCATTATAAATAATTTTTTTTTTTTTTTATAAAAGAGGAGTAAAAATTTATTAGATCAAAGAAACCTTACAGCAGAGAACAAACAACTAGCAAAAATAGCCAACAAAAACCTCAAACAGACATATCCTCAGCAAGTAAATTATGAAGTTGTTGAGAACAGTCTAAAGGGAGGTTATCCCAACCCTTAACAGACCAATTCCCCTGAAACTGAGAAGCCCATTTGGCCAAACAATCCGCAACCCTATTCCATTCCCGAGGAATGTGAACAAAAGAGATAAACTCCAAATTACAATAGATTTGAAGAATCTGTCGAACAACCAAAGTCAACCTCCAATGAACATTATCAAGATGGTGAGTCCTTAACAAATTTATAATAATCGTGAATCAGACTCACAGATTATCCTCCGCCAACCCATAGCCAACCCTTGTTCCAAAGCACAACGAGATAGCAAGAGCCTCCATATAATTATTAGAGTGTATCCCCTTATAGAATGAAAAAATGAAACAAGCATTCCCAGCACTATCTCTCCCAACTCCTCCGATACCAGCATGCCCAGGATTACCTCGAGAAGACCCATCCGTATTAATCTTGAACACCCCTGGAGGAGGAGGATGCCATCTCCCATCTCTCTGCATTTTATTTCCATCTCGGTTTCTAGATGAAATAACAGGACGAGGACCATTCTCCACAAATCCCAAATTTTGCATCATCAAAATCTCCGACTGCACCAAAGGAAGACTAATCTGGCATGTGGAAGAGATAGTTTCCTGGATCATACCAATGATTCGCTGCCAAAGTCGATGAACAAGTAAGCTTGTTATCATGAAAAATTCGTCGATTTCTTTCCAACCAAATCTGCCATAGAATGCAAGAAGGACCAATAGTCCAAGCAACCTGGAGAAAGAAAGACTTAGCGGGAGGTCTCCCTAAAATCCTCTAGAACTCCAAAAGAGAAGAAGCATGGGCACAAGGCTGCTTCCACACCTCCCACCAAAGATGCCAAATATCCCGTGCAAAAGAACACTGAAAAATAAGATGACCTGAAGACTCTTCACTGTTTGCACATAAAAAACAAAAAGAAGGTCCTTGAAAACCTCTCTTTTGCACATTATCCCGAGTAAGGCATCTATTGTGAGTAGCTAACCATAGATAAAAATTGCATTTAGGCCAAGAGAACTTAGACCACACTTGCTTCCACCAGGGCACCTCAACATCCCCAAAATGTTGTCTATCCAACTCCCTGTATCCCGAAGCCATCGAATAGACCCCTATAAGATCCAATCCCCAAGCCAAAACATCATCATCCTCGTAAAGAAGAGCAGGCCCTACAAGCAAAAATACGAGTAAACTCCTCTCTTTCCTGACAAGTACCCCCTACTAGCCAATCTATAGGATCCTTCCAACGAACAACCTCAACCTACCCAACTCTTTCAACAAATTTGTAGTCCATAACCCGATTCCAACCGGCATCCAAAAAGACTTTGCACAAATTCTGAAGATGAGGATACATGGATAAAATGGCAGGGAACCCATCCCAAGAATCCTGCCAAAAGAGAGCCTTGGAACCCTTATGACAAATCCAGAACAAACCTTGCTTAACAAGATTCGCCCCCTTCTTAAGAGTGTTCCGGATGAAAGATCCCCTACCGGACAAACCGTATCTAGGAATCTCGGAGCCCTCAACCCAATTCAAATATTTATAGGACAAAATCTTTGCCCAAGCTTGGTCTTGAGAAGTACACCATCTCCAATAAAACCTAGCTGCCAAAGCCTCTCCAGAAAGGGAAGACAAATGAAGACCCAACCCCCCTGCTTGCTTTGGTCTACAAATAGTTTCCCACTTAACCAAACTCCACTTTGAAGACTCCAAATTACCAGCCCATAAAAATCGTCTAGACAAAGAATCCAACTCATGAATAAAGCTAGCAAGAGCAACTTGAATCATGCACCTATAGATGCAAAGGGCCTGAACCACGGACTTAAGGAGTAAAACTCTACCAGTAGAGGAGAGCCATCTAACAGTCCAATGAGAAACATGAGCATGAAATTTGTCCAAAATGGAGTTCCAGATATCACGAGGCAAAGGACCTATAGAAATAGGAATACCCAGATACTTCAAGGGAAGAGCACCAGTCTGAAATCTTAGAATCCGTGCAATACGAGCCTGTATAAGCGGATTAGTGTTAAAGAAGAAAATGGAAGATTTTCCCTCATTAATCTTTTGCCCGGAAGTAGCCAAATAGATATCCAGAGCCCTTCTAAAGTTGGTAGCTTCCCAAATAGAAGCAAGTCCCATCAGAGTCGTATCATCCATAAATTGAAGATGAGAATAAGCAGGTAAACTCATACCCCACCTCCAACCATGAATCAAACCCTGAGTAACATGTGAATTTAGAAGTCTACCCAAACCTTCAGCCATAATGATAAACAAATAAGGGGACAAAGGGTCACCTTGCCGAAGACCTCTTAAAGCTTGAAACAAAGAAGATCGATGACCATTAACAAGAACTGGATATGAAGGTGAAGTAATGCAGCTCATCACCCAACTTACCCGGGTTGGAATGGAAACCAAAAGCTAGAAGGACCTTTCTTAAAAAGACCATTTAACCCTATCATAAGCCTTAGCCATATCCAGTTTCATAAACATAGCTTTCTCCTTAGAAATGCACATAGAGTGAATGGTCTCAGTAGCAATAGTCACCCCATCCAGGATTTGTCTGCCCACCACAAAAGCACCCTGTTCATCAAAATGACCTTTTTAAGCCAAGGCTTAAGACGCTCAGCAATCAACTTTGTTATAATTTTATTAAAATTTATTTTTTAATAACTATAAATTTTTTATTTTATTTTATATATAATACAAATCAAACATCTCACATGCACAAGCAGTTTAATTATTAATAGAAGTTTAATAGTTCTTTGTTCTTGAAAACTCTTGCACTAGCTAATTATTATTAATTCAAGTTACATTATTTTTATATGTTCACATTTTATAAGTAAAGTATGTCACATAGTCTAGTAATATAGGGTGCTCAACTATTTGGTTTTAGTTTTTCTTTGGTTTTAGCTCTTATTCGAAAGCTCCAAAGTTTAAAGGATGGTGTGGGCGAGTGTGAGGGGTGGTTGTGTGTTAAATTCACTATGGATAAGTATAGCTCCCAAATTTACGAGGGATCGACTTTACTAAGGTCATGGAGGAGAGCTTTGGTCACAGGGATTTCTCACTCTAACCAAATAAAAAAATATGGGGATGCTCACTTTAAATAAAGTTTAAAATTTATTTATAATGTGTAATTAATAGTTATTTAGTATAATTAAATTTTAATAAGTTTATTTTTATTGTATTTTTTATAATATTTAGTTTTATATATATTTCAATTAAAAGATTAAATAAAAAAATATATTGAGATATCTTATTGTATTTTATA